>CM042816.1:23770583-24145169 GCA_009982885.2 Hyles vespertilio
TTTACCACAGACTAATAATTCTTTATTTGACATGTTCATTAGGTACCTTTATTATTAACAGCAGGATTCAAAAAATTTATGGATGAATTAAGTATCATTCATATCCCAGTCCCGCCATATAGCCTAGTAGTAACGGTGCGCGCTGAAAATGCCGGTAAAAATTGTTAAAAACGCATTAAAAAGGCTTTGTTCGAAAATAAAGACCTTAGATACCGCATTGGAAATACTTTTTGTTTTGTTTATAGATCAACACCACACAGTATAACAGGAAAATCTCCTTCGGAATATGCTATTAGGTAGACGTGTGGCCACCATTTTGATTTGTTACGGCCGAAACAAGCGATTTCATTAGACAAAAACAAATGAAGCAGATTAAATACAAAGGTGGCATGGAACGAGGAATTTAACATAGGGACGAAAGTATATTTTAAATTGTTTAGGATAACAAGTATACCTGGGAAAAAGGTCTTATTAATGATCGTATCGGGCCATTAACTTATTATATTAAATACGGTGGTAGTTACTTAAAGAAACATGTAGATCAGATGACAAGGATAACGGACAGCCGGATTTAGACCTTATTAATCACGACTTTGTGGAATCGTCTAGCTCATCTGCAAACCGGTGAGCAGATGGATACACGTCCCTCATTTGAAGGGGATGGTGCGCCCAGTCTCGAGCAAGAGACCAGATCGCAGCCAGCTGAGTTAGTAACTCCCCCATCACCCAAGTGCCCGGAGACGGCTGGTAAGGCAATAGCAAATAACTTACCTGGCAAACGTATTCGAAAGCCAGTCAAAAGATTTGGTTATGACATAGAATAACGTTTGTAATTATTATGACACGAACGGCCTCACCTCGCCACATCGCTTATGTAATTTTTTTTTAATGTTCATTTATTCGTGTTTTGTTTAGTTAGAACATAAGATTTCTATTATAATAAGTTGTTATATGTGTAATAGTAGTTTAAGTAAGTAATTGGTTGTACTGTTGAATTATTGTTTGTATTAAAAGGGGGAGAATGGTGTATATGCGGGGGTGGTTGTAAAACTTTTAATAAATAGTCAGTCTCGTATCGGTTGTTTTTATTGTTAACACGCAGTTCCGCGTACTTACGATATACACTAAGTTTGATCATCAAAAATCTGCTTTTATTGATTATGGTTTGGTTTTAGCAAGTATAACAAATAAACGTACGTTTTATGCATATTTTGTGGTAACAATTCTAATTACAATTGAATGTGGAAAAGAATTGGCTACGGGAACTATTCCAATCTGCATATTCTAGATTGGTATGCAAAACTAAAATCCAATGCCAAGAAAACTCAGGTGTGTGCATTCACGTGCAAAAAATCCCCGTTCTCTCCCTCCCCCATTCTTCAGGGTACTCCCCTCTCAATGCGGAATGACCTAAGTATCCTTGGTGTGGATATCCGCTGTGATCTCAATCCAAGGGATCACATCGAGGCGTAATATCTGCCACATCACGCAGGGTTGGGGTCCTGAACAGGGTGCGTCGGTTCTTCACGCCCGGGCAGCTTTATCGCTTGTATAAAGCGCAGGTCCGGCCGGGTATGGAGTACTGTTTGCACCTCTGGGATGGATCCGCCCAGTACCTGCTCGATGCCTTGGATGAATTGCAGCGGCGGGCCATCCGCATTGTGAATGATGCAAACGTTACGGAGCAACTTAGAGTCGCTACAACTCCGGAGGGATGTCGCCTCTCTAAGCGTGTTCTACCGCCTGTATCACGGGGAATGCTCTGAGGAATTGTTCAACTTGATCCCCTCCTCTCATTCTCCATTCCTTACCAGAACCACGCGTGCTGGCTTGCGAAGCCATAGCTTGTCGGTCCAAACCATCCCGGCGCGAACCAAACGGTTCTCTAATTCTTTTTTGTGCCGCATCGTCAGGCTGTGGAATTGTTTGCCGTCTCACGTGTGGAGGAAGGAGGGACCTTCCTACAATCCTGGGTCCTTCCGCCGTAGTGTGAAGAGGCACCTTAGCAGGCCGGCATGGGATACTCTGCCTGGGCGGCATTTGCGCTTACCATCAGGTGCAATGTCGCCACTATGCCGGGCAAGAGTAAAAAAAAAATGTTGCTCCAGACAACATAGACTTTTTCTTTCCCTAGAAGTTAAAACTTTTATATAAAACCTTATAAAAAAAACATTACAATTTTAGTTATTCAATACTAATATTTATGATGCCCTCTAAGCATGATAAGCACAAGCCTGGTAATCTTGGGCAACTCGGGCAGCAATAAATTGTGTCAACTCTTTTTTTGTTTTTTTTTTACAATTTATACATTGCTTCCTTTTGGTGCGCCCGGATTCACCAGATGGCAAAATTTGCGGCAAATGAATATTCTGGGATACCGAAGCAATTACTGGTTTAGGTGGGAAGTAATGCCTCTAATACCTTACGTTTTAAAATCATACAGTGATAATTTATTTACGTTGTTACAAATGTTTATACAATTGATAAGCGTTTATCAAAGACTTTTCAATTATGTGAACAATTACTTTTTTATACCACTTAAGGGTTTTGTGTTCACAGTTATAATACGACATTAACTGGTCATGTTTGTCTACATTTCTCATATATTTTGTGTATTTTACGATGGCATTGGTTTTAATGTTGTAATTTCTGGTCGACGCGGATTGCGCACTTGAATCAAACCTGCGTTGTGCTCACTAGACACAAACAGTACTTCCCTATTATTGTGCCATTTACAGACTATTATATTATTTTTATTATGTAATATAATACATTCGCCCTTCATTAATTTGGTTTTTAAAATTGTTGGATTTCCGGTTCTATTTAGTCGTAGAGTGCCGGTACAAAAAGTACCTTTTCTAAAAGTTGTGTGGCTAATGAGATACTGCATAAAAGTTGTCAACGTAGAGTGAATGTCCAAGATTCAAACAATGATTAAAGAATAGAGGGGATAAAGCATAAGGTCACGTGACGCGTACCACCACAGACTAATAAACAAGACAGACAGCCGAGTCCATACAAATTTTTTAACACGATAAGGGAACTCACACAGTGAAAGCCCAAACATGTACTTTATGTCTATATTATGTTATACAATTCATTCATAATTAATCGTCCATCTCTTTCTATCTAGTACATATTTTGACAGAGTGTTCTTCTTTACTTTTCGTTCGGTGGTTATATACATGTGTAGCAGTGCTGTGACAATCGGTACTTTATCGAGATACCGATCTTTAATTTAATTAGGGATGGCTTTATTTTCCGGTTCACATCTGTGCCTCAAACTTACCGGTTTTTTTTACCGATTTAGGTAGTTGTATATTCATATATTGGTTTTAAAGAAATAAATAAAATAAACTTCAAAATAAATAACTTTATTTATAAACAATGAAAATTAAATTAATTTGTTATTCTGAAAATACCATAAACAATCCTTATTTAGATTGTCACTTTTTTTCTTTACCACCCGGTTCACAAGGCTGTATTCGCTAGAGAAGAACGGGCAAGAAACTCTAGCGTTGCTCTTTTATAATATATTTACAATACAGTGATTATGCATTAGTTAAATTCAGAAAAGTTCACAATTCATGTATAAAAATCAATTGATCACAATATTACAGGTCATTTTATACAGCTGAGATACGTGAAGTCAACCAGAACGCACAATTGGTCTACACTGTTCCGGTAAAGCAATGATTGGCAATGGCAATAGTAGTTTCAAAGTAATTAAAAGTTATGATATTATAAATACATTAGGTTTCGTTCATTTTACCTTCTGATTGACCCTAACATACATATTTTAAAATTCGTTATGAGGTTTTTGTTTGTTAAATCGGGATAATCTTAGGAAACTACCACTAAGATAAGAAAAAATCTGCGTTTGATAGCGATTCATGACAATTTAGAATATTTCTCTCCTCAATCAAGAGATGTAAGGTTGTATGGAAGTAAATAATGTGAAAGTAAGAAGCACAACAAATTATTATCACATTTACCTGTTTCTGAAAAGAAAAAATGTTACATATATTACTTATAAATCTTATTATCACATATTTTACTTCTAAGACCCCTCGTAACTAGAAATTTTACAATTAACGCCCAACGCTCTATAAGATATAAGCATAATATTAATATGTTTTTTTTTAATATCTTAAGCTTTATGAATGTTAAGTTATGTTAGCAACTACAGTTACAGTTTCTTTATGTTAGTAACTACAGGGTTGGCATGGATCATAGTAGTTGGCGATATAAATTTACCCAAATTAGTTCAGGCTTCTAGTAAATTAATGAAATGTTTTCATTATGGTTAACTTTAGAT
Organism: Hyles vespertilio; assembly: GCA_009982885.2. Taxonomy (NCBI): domain Eukaryota; kingdom Metazoa; phylum Arthropoda; class Insecta; order Lepidoptera; family Sphingidae; genus Hyles; species Hyles vespertilio. The sequence continues at coordinate 23,774,902 of CM042816.1, forward strand.
ACATTAAATGAATAGCGTGCTAAAAACTTAATAGTGTAAATTTACAAATTATTACACCATGGAAGCCATTCCATGTGTAACATTACAAATGTATTATTAAATCGAATACAAAATAAGTTAAATACAAGTCTGAATACAATATAATGTTAGTATCTTGAAACCATATATGTATATAGATTAAACATAATATTTTTTTAATCACGAAGATAGTTTCTTAAACATTCTGCATAAAAAAACGAAAATGTTGGATTCAATAATTTGAGGAAATTCAATAATTTATATTTATCCATACACTCCTATACGTGGGCCCCCTCAATAAACGATTGAGATTGAGATAGGTCATGGTCCACTAGATCATCATTTAAAGATATGATCGAAATTGCTCTTCCATTACATTGCAAATCAATAAAAATATATGAAAGGTGCAAAAGCATGATTCATATAAACAGTTTTAAAACAACATATTATGCTTTTCAATTAGCAAAATGATAAACATATTGAAGATTACTTTGTTTTTAAACCATGTAAAGGAGAGTAGAGATACAATAGTCAAACTATTATATGATTCTACTATGCAATATTTCAAAGCATAAAATTAAATTAATTACATTTTCCGGCAAAGTATTGCTATGGACATGATTACAATGAAGAGTATTGCGAAAAATGTCTGCTTACAAATATACTATTTGTATTAATTAAAAACAAGTCATTATGAAATTTAATACATCATTGCAGACTTTCATTCTAATGTACCAAAATAATACATTTCAAATTGGTTAATATAAAATACAATTAAATAATACAACCCTTGAATACAATATAAATAAAACTACAAATAAGTTTATAAATATTGCAACTTGTGAGACATTCCATGCATAATAATATAATTGGTACTACTATATAAAGGCACATTTACAAGCAAAATGAATATAAAAATACTGGACGCAATATGATTAAGAAACAAACAAATTTCTATTTCAGGATTCTACATTTAAATTACATGTAAGATTTGGCATTCAGTTTCGTATATATAAATATTTTGAAAACCATCAGGTAGGTTCATATTAAGGTGTAATAGAATGTTTGGCAACATAGGTCTATTTTAAAGAAAACCTTGAATTTAAATTAAAATGATTATACACCCTAAAAGGATACTTGAGCATCAACAATCAAATTTAATAAAATAATTTTAAATGTAATACAATATTTAAATGAATTAACAAAGTTATTACAAATATTGCAACTTGTGAGACATTCCATGCATAATAATATAATTGGTAATACTATATAAAGGCACATTTACAAGCAAAATGAATATAAAAATACTGGACGCAATATGATTAAGAAACAAACAAATTTCTATTTCAGGATTCTACATTTAAATTACATGTAAGATTTGGCATTCAGTTTAATATATATAAATATTTTGAAAACCATCAGGTAGGTTCATATTAAGGTGTAATAGAATGTTTGGCAACATAGGTCTATTTTAAAGAAAACCTTGAATTTAAATTAAAATGATTATACACCCTAAAAGGATACTTGAGCATCAACAATCAAATTTAATAAAATAATTTTAAATGTAATACAATATTTAAATGAATTAACAAAAGTTATTACAAATATTGCAACTTGTGAGACATTCCATGCATAATAATATAATTGGTAATACTATATAAAGGCACATTTACAAGCAAATGAATATAAAAATACTGGACGCAATATGATTAAGAAACAAACAAATTTCTATTTCAGGATTCTACATTTAAATTACATGTAAGATTTGGCATTCAGTTTAATATATATAAATATTTTGACAACGATCAAACAGGTTCATATTAACGTATAAGAAAATGTTTGGCAACATAGGTCTATTTTAAAGAAAACCTTGAATTGAAACTAAAATGATTTTACACCCTGAAAGTAGACTTGAGCGACACTCAAATTTAATTTAAGAATTTTAAATTTAAGATAATATTTAAATCAATTAACAAATTTATTCTATATAACAAAGCTAAGGATTGAGTTTGACAACATACAGTTGAGACTGCTGTGAGCTGAGGATGATGATGATGACTATTAGCTATTATTATGTACTACGTCTCCTTACTTTTCTATAACTCAATCCTTTTGTAACTTTTTCACGGATTAGAGTTTCCATTTCTACATCTTTAGGCCTGTGATCGACATTATTAATTCTATTATTAAAATTACAACACCATTGTTTAACCTGCATTCTAATTACATACAACCAAAAAGATTCCATAAAAGACTCTTTATGATTATTACAATTATACCATGTAGTATCAATATTTTTCTTTAATGAACTTACTATTTCGGAATAAACGTAAACACTGCAAATGGATGGTAAAATCTTATCAATAATATATATACTCTGCCATACAATTTTACTCAAGTTCTTGGAAGGATAATACAACCTATCTACATCAGTACTATACTCTCTTAAACGAATTAATTGGTGAGATGACTCACTCTTACTTAATAGGGAGTTTATACAGTTACTACAATCATTACATTTTAAATTTGACATTAAAGAGCGACAAATTGCGCCAGCAATATATGGTATAGATTTGTGTTGATATATATTTTCATTAGGGATGGAGTTTTCTATAAGATTACTTTCCTCAGGATTAAGATGTTCAGGGTAGGAACTAAATTTTTGTTGATTAATTAAGTTATTTAATGTACCTAACATTTTATCGTCATCATCCGAACAATTAGTATATAATGATTTTCCAGTTGTAATATTATTAATCAATAATGTTTTGAAGGCTGACACAAAATGAGTACAGTCAGGATTGGTATTAAAAGTACCATGTGCCCTTATCTGTCCAAAAAAATTTTCTATCGGATCTTGATTAAGACGTCGGAGACTTAGAAACTTTACACCTTCAACAGAGCGCAAATCTGACCACAAATGTTTTATTGAGTTGACATTATGCACAAAATGCTTCAGTGATAGAGGTTTTGCTTCCCTTGGATTGGGAGAGTCAAAACGCATAGACATTAATTTTTTTACAGCTTCATTCCAGAAATCTATGTGTTCAGAGTTACAAGACAATGCATGTGTCAATTTGTTACCATAGCGGCCAAAACCATTTAAACTATCAAACAAATCATTTATGAAGGTAATTATTTCTGCTGTGAAAAAATTATTATCAAAATTAGGATTAAAAGTAGAATAATCATGTTCTTGGAGATGTTGGATACTCTTCGTATAAGCTTGTAGTGATGTAGCCACTTGCCGGCTAAAAACTTGGGCTGCAAGTTTGACCTGTAATGTATGAGCATTTTAATTATTGTGTAGCAATAATCAATATAAAGTCTATACTAATATATAACTTTTGACATCAGTTGCGCGCGGTGCCGCTTAACGAGTGCACGTATCGTGTTTATTTATCGGTGACGCGTCAATTAAATTCGTTTAATAATAATGTGATGGACGAGGTCCATCGCGGGCCGTCGTCTATTGGAAGCGATGCAATGAGTGAGGAAGAGATACGTGAAGATTGTGACCAATTAATTTCAGGGCACGATGAACGTAACGATAGATGTCAGACACCGATCTCGGGCATACTTATGAGTACTCAACGGACGGCGAAGCGGTTGCGTTATAGTAGCGAGGAAGGCGAATCGGATGGTTTTACATTAGTACAAAGAAAGGGAAAGAAGAATTATTTAATGAATACAAACATTAATATGAATGAGAATGAACAATATGAAGTATGTATGGCATCCCATCAACTACTTCCTAAGCAAATTGGTTTGGCGAAGATTTTGAAATCGGAAAACATTCAAAATATAACAAGAATAAAATATAAAAATCCATGCCGAGTGTTAATTACTTTTGAAGTGAAACAAGATGCAGATAAGTTAATTAATAATAAAAATATTATGGAGGAATTAGGTTACCGCTGTCATTCAACTAGCGAAGTAAGCACAACATATGGCGTCGTAAAATACTTAGAAATGGACGTAAGTGATGATGAATTACTCAAAGCATTTAAATGTGAACATAAGATAGTAGCTGCAAAAAGATTAAAACGTATGTCAGAAAATGGTGAATGGGTGGACAGTGAATCGGTGCGTTTCAGTTTTAATGGCCCGACTTTACCATTTTATATCTACGGATATGACTGCAGATTTAAGGTGGAACCGTATACCTTTCCAGTGACTCAATGCTCAAAGTGCTGGAAATATGGTCATTTGGCAAGACTTTGTCCAAGTAAGAAAAAAAATTGCCCTAAATGTGGAGCAGAACATGAAAACTGTGCGACAACGAAATTCAGATGTATAAACTGTAGGGGTGAGCATATTGCATTTAATAAGAGATGTCCTGTTTTCCTTAAAGAAAAGAAATTCGTTCAATTATGAGCCGAAATAATTGCACATACAAGGTAGCTCTAACCAAATATATAAGAAGCAAAGCTAATGTTCAGAAACAACAACACAACTTTGTGGAAGTTAGTAATGACGGTAGCTACCCACATTTAGTTGATAACGAAATAATAAGAACAAAATATAGTCAAACAGGAACTACAACCAAACAAATTAATGAAGAGCTTACAGATGATAGTGAAGTGGAATCTGACGATAAAGTAAATAATAATACACTAGGAAAAGAGTAATCAAGAAGAAATAGATACCCAAAAAAGAAACAGAAAAGGAACATTGATGTCTGCGACAGAAACAAAAATGTGAAGACACCAGAAGACAGTAACCAACCATATGCAGGAGAATGTCATAAGAAGACAAAAATTGACTTTTGGCACATACTATGGAAATTGAAAGAAGTTGTACTGTCTAAAGAAAGTTGAGAAGTGAAATTGCAGCAAATATTAAAAATATTTTTTGAAGAAATAATATCATACCTTGTAGAATTAGTCAAACGTGAAGATTTTTTAAATAAGATTGTAAACACTATCTATAATGGATAATAATGCCCTACTCTTAAATGTTACTGGGACATCGGGCGCTGACTTTTCATTTGAGCAAGTTCTTAATATTGCTCAATGGAACTCTCAGAGCCTGATGCCCAAAAAGTATGATTTAGAGTTGTTTCTTTCACAAGAAAAAATCAGTATTTGTATAATTAGTGAAACGTGGCTAAATTCAGAGACTAGTATCAAAATAAAAGACTACAATATTTTTAGGAAAGACAGATTAGATTCGTATGGCGGAGTAGCTATAATTACACATAGGTCAGTCAAAGCTCATATACTTACATCCTATAAGTGTAAATAATTCAGGAATTGAAATAATATGCATTAAAATTTGTAATTGTAAGAATTTAGATTATATAACGTCCGTATATTGCTCCTCATCTGTTAGAACTACTCGAAATGACTGGGAGCATATATTTTCTCAGTTTTCAACAAAAACTATTATAGCCGGTGATTTTAATGCACACCATGCAAGTTGGTCATGTAAAACAGATCAAAGAGGATTGCAAATTCTTGATGTATCTTTTGAATACAATTATGTGCCACTTAATAACGGAGACAGTACCAGAATTAACTCTTTAAGTTAACTCTTTTTTGCAAGAATCTTCACCAGATATTACTTTTGTTTCCTCCGATTTAGTGATTTATTGGAAATGGCAGGTAACAAGAGAATCCTTAGGCAGTGATCATATGTTAATTAAGTACTCCATGCAATATATAGCTTCTGCCAGAAGAGGAAATCGCCGAAATTTTAAACTGGCGAATTGGCAATTATATCAGGAAATCCTAAAAAGTCAGGTTGATTATTCTATAATAGTTGATGTTAATAATATTCAAACCACATACAATTTATTTATGGGGGAAATTAGCTGTGCGGCTAACTGGAGTATTCCTACATTTAAGGGTTGTAGTGGACTTATACACAAGTTTAGTCCTAAGCCTTATTGGACTCCATCACTATCTGCGGCTATTGCTGAACGTAGTTTTGCACTTAAAAATTTTAGGCGCAATCCTACACCTAATAACTTTATATTATTAAAACAAAAAATAGCGAACGCACAGCGAATCCACAGACAGGCAAAAACAAAAAGTTGGCAACAATTCTGTAATAGTTTAGACGAGACGGTAAACACGTCAGAGATTTGGCGACGTATGCGTTGGTTGAAAGGTGTAAAAAACGAATATGTTGAAGCTCCTAAACACAAAAAAGAAGAACTTTTACGTAGCCTTGCTCCTGACACCGTTGAGCCTCAAATGCCATTATTTTTTTCTACAAACAGTTCTTTAGAAAGCAACTTTTCCATTAATTAATTAAATAATAGTATTAAAAAAAAAAGATACGGCCCCAGGAAGTGATCAAATTAGTTATTCCATGATATACTACCTACCAACTGAAGCAAAACTATTGCTACTCAAGATACTTAACATGATTTTTAAACACTCCATAATACCAGACCAATGGCGTAATATAAAAGTAGTCCCTATACCAAAGCCGAATTGTGATAATGAGTTCAGGCCTATTTCATTAATGTCCTGCATATGTAAAATTTTTCATCATATGTTATGTAAGCGTATAGAGTGGTTCGTAGAAACCAATAAAATCTTAGCGCCTACCACAAGCGGTTTTAGAAAAGGTCAATCGTGTATTGACTGCTTAGTGCGATTAACTTCCCAAATTCGAAAAATATTTCAACTTTGACGGTTTTTCTAGATGTTCAAAGTGCTTACAATAATGTTTCCATAGAAAAATTAGTTTCAACACTAGATACTTTAAAAGTAGGAACTCAAATTTGTAAATATATTTGGTCTTTTTTAACCCGAAGACGGTTATTAATTAAAGATTCCATGGATAAGGACGAAATGTTTAGATGGACAGCGAGGGGTTTAGCTCAAGGTGATCCTCTCTCACCTTTATTATTTAATTTAGTTACTTATAAAATAGGTTTGGGGTATCAAAATGTTCAGACACTGCAATATGCGGATGATTTTGCTTTCTATACACAAAATAAAAATGTAGTTAATAGTGCACACGATATTCAAAATTGTTTAAACTCAGTTGTAGAGGACTTAAGAGAAATAGGACTAGAAGTATCCCCACATAAAACACAATGTTGTTTGTTTCGAAGAGGAAGGCAAAGTAATCAGTTAAATTTAACAATCAATAACATCCAAATAAAACCAGTAGATAATGTTAAATACTTAGGTATGTGGTTAGATAAATCTTTACTATGGCGAATGCATATTAATCAAACTCATGTTAAAGCTACAAAAATGGTGAACATTCTTAAAGTATTAGCAGGTGCATCTTGGGGCTTGCATCCCATTCATCTTAGAATATTATATAATGCTTTAATTCGAAGTAGGCTAGATTTTGGAAGCTTTATTTATGACACTAAAACACATTTAGAAAAAATTGACCGAATTCAAAACATTGCACTACGTACTATAGGCGGTTTTATTAGAACAACACCCATTCATGTCATGGAATATGAACTCTGCGTTCAGCCACTTTCCATTAGACGTCAAAATCTAGCCACGAAATATATTTCAAAAACCCAATCATTATTTGGTAATTTAACTGTTTCTCTCTTGGAAAAACTTTCATTAAACTGTCGAACAAGATATTGGAAAAACAAAAAGAAGCCATTGCATGTATCAGTTTTCGCAGAAACAAGAAGAGAAAGGTGCAATAAAAGTCAAACCCTTCAAATGTTTCAATTAAATACCTGGATGTCTAATATTAACACAGAGTTTATAAAGATAGATGTAGATGAAGCTCATGTACCTAAAAATCAATGCAATAGCTCACTATTAAAACACAATGTTATAGAAATGATTAATTGTAATTATAAAAACTGTTATAGGATATTCACGGATGGATCCAAAATAAATAACATGTCTGGGGCAGCTTTCTATGATCCCAATTGTAATGTCAAAGAGCTATATACAATTGTATCCCCTCATAATACAATAATGGCGGTGGAACTCTTTGCAATCTCAGAAGCAATATCGTATATCGCCACTTCGGATATTAAAGAGGTAGTCATATTAACAGATAGCCGAAGTGCTTTACAGCATATTGCTCGATGTGTCTCTGTAGGAAGAGGTGCTTCGGTAGCATATGCCATAATTAAAAAAGTATTACTTTTGCAGAGTAAAGGTGTTAATCTGAGGTTGCAATGGATCCCATCGCATATAGGTATTCGAGGAAACTAGATTGTTGATAGGCTAGCGAAAGAATCCTTGTGTAATGGCACCGAAATTTACATAAGGCTAGAAAATACAGAAATTTTAAATAAATATAGATACAAAATATTTGAAAAATGGAAAATACATAGTGATAAGATATTTACTCAAAAAGGAATCTGATACCGAACAATCCAACAAGAACCTCCTCGAATACCTTTTTGTATGTTAAGTAATATGAGAAGACAGTTTGTCGTCGTAGCGCATAGACTCAGATCGGGGCACTTGCCTCTCAATAAATTCAAACATCTAATGAAACATACTGACTCTCCCAATTGTTCACTTTGTGGAGTGATAGAAGATGTCCACCACCTTCTACTTAATTGCACCCGAACTGAGTCTATGAGAGCAAATATGATAGATAAATTTTATGTAAATCCAATGGATACAGGAGTATTTCAGAGTATTTTGGCAGAACCGACGAGTATAATGGCTAAATATTGGTGTTCTACAATTTTTGATAAAATAATGTAGCTAGTTTCAATAATTATATGTACAATAGGTCTGACATAGTCGCAGAGCTACTCAAAGATCTTATATTAAATAAATAGAAAAAAAAAAACTTTTGACATATTGATAACTTTTTGTGATTAGTGACCACATCAAAACAGAATCTTGATAGAAATTGTATACTTTAATTTACCTTCATTTTGTCATATGAAGTTGGATTAATGTGTTTCTCTGTAAGTTTGGTGCTTCTTGCTCGGCCACCAAAGCCATCCCATTTGTATAGACTTTCTATACATTCCCACTTTGCTCTTCGATAACCAATAAGGAGATGCTTTTTCTGAAAATTATTACGAAAACATTTTAACAAATGAGGTACATCATAGATATGATATAATTGGTAAGGGCCAATTTTGTAGCAAATGTCATTGGTGCAATTATTACTTCGTAAAAGTTCAGCATTGGAATCTGATATTAATGACTTAATAGCAGCAACATTAGCAGAGCCTTGATCACTAACTGTAGCTCTAACTATAAAACCAGATTTAAAAACTGCTAACACTATTTCTTTTATTATATTCTTTAAAACAAATGTTTTAACCCCATCTCGTGCAAAATAAAACGCTATCGGAATTTTCCAAGGAGAAAATAACCCTCTTAACATAAAGACTAAAGCTTTATCAGCTACATTATTTGTTCGTTTACCAGAACCCATATCTTCAAAACCCTCAATAACCCCAGTAAAATAATTAAAATTTAAGTTCTTTTTAATACTCATTTCATCAAACATTAAAGTGCATTGCCTGTCTATTGTAGGTTTATTTAATGCAGCATCTGCCAAATGTTTAAATATAAAGTCATTAATACCAGGCCTCAAAGGAATATTAGTAAGCAGGGAATTAATTCGCGACTTGCAAGGTAATGCTATATATTTTCGCAAAAATCCATAGCACTTAGGGCTTAACTTATATAACGACAAAGCAAATACTTTTTCGTCATTAGTATAGCGCCGACCTTTTAATGAAGTACCAGTCAAACGTAACTGTGAATCTACTAATAACTTTCCAAATTTACTTAATATGTTATATTTCTTTAAAAACAACTTAGTTTTAGGAGCATTAAGGGTTACTTTCGTCTTAAGCCTTGTTTTTTGCAATTGTGCAAGACGTAACTTATTTCTTAATCTGTTAATTGATGCACGTAAAATCTGCTTACGAGGGGTAGATTTATTTGGATCTAGTCTAATACGCTTAATTAACTGACATTTTACTTGACTACTACAGTTTCGTTTTTTTACATTAGACACAGCAAGGGTAGATGATGTGGATGGGGTAACACATATTTCTAGCTGTTCTCTATTAGGTGGTATGTAAGGGTCAACATGAGATATAGCACTACTACTAGGTTCATTACATTTAGATTGAAATGTATTTGAAACAACAGGTAACTCAGCAGAGTCAGAACTAATATCTGCTTTTACACTATTAAAGCATTCATAGTTTATAGTCGGTTGATTTACTATATCAGAAGGGACAACTACTTTAAAAATAAAAGGTTCTATATGGTCATTAGTGGGCGTTATTTCTAAATGTTTCTCTAAATTTATATTCAAGTTCAAACACGGAATTGCACAAGGTTTTAATTTTAATTTTTCATTAATATGTTCGGCAAGAAAATGTTTATGACAAAAACGAATACGGCTACGTTTAACAAAAGGTATGTTTTGTAAATATGGACAAACCCCTAACCACATTTCCCACCTTGCTTGGTTTGTGAAGGGTACACAAAAATATTTATTATTTGGTCCCCGAGTTTTACACCCGGGAACAATGCACTTATTTACCATAGTTCTTACAAAAATAACAAGTATTTTAACACAAATTCAATAATAAACTATTACTCGTTTGAGCCGGTAAACACTAAGGTCACTTAAGGCTATTTTATCTTTTACGAAAACATAAGCACACAAAATCAATAAAAAGGAAAAAAACCGCCTTTGATTGCAAACTGTAGCACCAGAATCCGTGATTAGAAAGTTATTAAATTCCAATTATAAGATTCGTTGTACTATGACTTGATCAAGGCACAAGAGAAAATGGCGGATGGCGGCAAACGAGACGAGATACGTTTGACATATCTTTCAATCCTAGTGACATAAAATACTACGTCACACACACACTAATATAAATATGAGTAAGATGAACGCCATCCATATTAAAATAGTGAGATAGCTAGCATAGCTTAACGTGCAACTTTTTTTATTCGGAGTTGGACGGGCCTGCGTACCACTTTGATTCACAAACATGGCGGCGGCTCCGCCCCTAAAAATAGTGATACGCTAGTACCAAATTTTTTATCGATATCGATCATCAACAGTGGCATACGACTAACATTAATATAACATTTTTAATTTTTGCTTTACATGTCAATTGAGTATAAACAGGGGATTTTAGGACTAGACAGTCAAGTCTTTAAAAATTAAATATGATAATAATAGGTCAATGTTTTGATATTTTTTTCATGCTATGATTTATTTGATGGGTAAGTTTTACCTGATGATTGGATTGGATTTGTCAAATAATACACACGTGAGATAAAATACAACTTTATTAATAGCTAGAATTTGGTTGCGACTTCGAATATACCACACTTTTTTCCTTAAGCACCAATTTTCACCATGTCGATATTTCTTTTGCCAAATTATAACTAAAATCTAAAAAAAAAACAGACATTTAGCAAACAACAATGAAAATATGTACACTAAACTAACAACTTAAATATATAAATAGAAATAAAATATCTACACAAAATTAACAATTAAAATGTAAAAATAGAAATTAAACAATTAACTAAATAAACACAATTAACTAAATAAACTGACATTATTGTGTTCTGTGACATGAACCATTGTAATTTTAAATGGCGATATAAAAAAAAGAAAAAAGAAGACAGTTCGTGTTGCTGACGAAGTTTCTTGCGCCACTTCTTCTTCACAGCTACAACACGTTCCGAAGCGGTGGTAGCAGAAATGAACAATCCAAAAGATCTTTTGAAAGACTATTTGAATAAATAATAAATAATAATAATAATAATTAATCTTTATTTCATTACAACATGTTTACAACATAATAACACCCTGACTCCTGAACTAGGAAGCCCTGTATAACAGAAGTCAGTCTCTTTCGACAATTATTTATTTAACAGCTGCCTTATACAAAAAAAAAGGAACTCGAAAAAAAAATAATTAAAAGACTTAATAAACTATGTAACAACACTAGATCGCCAAATGAAATGAACTTAAATTATAAAGAATATTTTGACTTTGATTTTGAATAAAGGAATTGTAGCGGACATCGCGAACGAAGGCAGGAAATCAGCACTAGAATAAAAATATTTTTCGAATAATTCAATCAAACAAAAAAAACATAAGGTACATACATACATAAACATACAAGCGGTGAATAATGTGGACTATAGATTTTAATTTATGTATAAATATTGACTGCCTCAGTGGCGTAGTTGTATTATGGTACGGTTACAAAGCTGAGGTCTCAAGTTCGAATCCCGGGTCGCGCAAAGTGATATCGGATTTTTCTATTCATTATCAGCACAGTCAGGAATTTGTGCCCGATATTGCGATAGGCTCGCCACCCACAACATCGTAGGACGGAACATACAAGGCGAAATAAATAAATAACACCCAACAGTCACATACATAGTCCTGACCCCACATTAAGATCGAGTCTTGTGTCGTGGGTATCAGGAACTACGAGAGACTTTTCGGTCTCACAAACACACAGACCCGAGAGAAATATTTGTGGGCCGCACAAACATTTCTCTCGGTGCGGGGATCGAACCCGCGGCCTCTCGATTCACAAACAGCGTCTTACCGCCTGCGCCACGGAGGCTGAAATGTGGGTGTCCTGGTTGCACTTCTGCCTACCCATTCTGGGAAAAGGGCGTGAGTTTATGTATGTATAAATATTAATATTATGATAAATTTATTTGTAACAAAACTAATAAAAATGCAACTGCTACATAAACAATAGTAATATGATGTATTAAACATTTTGATCTTAGTGTGGGGTCAGACTATGTATGTGACGGTTGGAGGTAATTATTTCTTGATATTCCTAAAAATATACTTATACTTTACAATTATCGTTACTTTTTTAGTCGCCATAATGTAAACATATGACCAACTAATACTAATTTACATGTTACAACCGTTACAAGGTTATACCTGTCGAAACAAACATCCAGTTGCATCTAATACATTTCGTTCATTATAACGTTGCACCATTCTTTGCTAAAATCAAAAATACCTATCAGGATATTTAATACATACCAAATAAATAAAATAACATAGGTAGATTTTTATTGCTATTATTTGACTGAGGAAAATCATTATGTCTCACTTAGAATTCAATCAATGAATATGAAAGTGTTGGTTAAGATAAACAATTATAATAATTAATAATAAAATATAAAACTATTTCTGTTCATTAAAAGGTTCTCCAGAACATTAGACAATAGACTACCAATTGTCCAAATTATCTTGCATGTCATCTTTGTTATTGATTAACAGTTGTATTATTAATAGGATTATTAGGTAAAATATCATAATTACTACAATTTCACTTACCGGGAATATTGTTGGAAAGCTGTTTTCTTTTTCAAAATGTAATGAATAAATAAATGTATTTATTGCAGGGTTCCAATAGCTTCCAATTTTTTGTATCCATTTTGTCCTGGTTTGTATGTTTATAGGGAATCTAAAAAATATTTTTAATTTCACTTTGTTTGTCGGTCTGAATATATATTTAAATATAAACTATTTTTTTCTTTTTTTGAAAAATAAAGATCAAAATATTTAAAAATGATAATATCGTATCGAATCCACTCATCTCTAAACTTGTGTGTAAACAAACAATGAGGTTGTTGTTTATACTACTTGTATAAATAACGCCTAGAAGAGTCTAAAACTTAATCAACAAGATCCAAATACATTTATAAATGATAAAAATAAACCCAAAATGTAAATTTAGCACATATTTGTTAGTATTTCGTAAAAACAGTTACTAACCTATGAAAAGAAATGTTAGGGTCCTTTTTGCTTGAACTCGACTCGAATCCTTTAACACAACACTGAGGCATTTTAAAAACTTAACAACTAAACTAATAAGCAAACTAAACAAACTCAACAAACGAGATTAACCAATGAATAATCCGAAATTCTTTGATTGTGCAGATTTGTTTACTCCGATTGACAGATAACGCCACAGTTTGACATTTCATGCAGTTTTTGGTTTAATAGTCTGTGGTTTCGAAAGCATAACTAAAATGGCGTCATTTTGGTCTATGGGCGGTCCCAGTGTGGTTAGTGAACAAAATATTGCCATATTCGAAACAAAGGAATTATTATTTGTCTCTTTCATTAAGGGACAAGTCAGCTTTGTGTAAATGAGACAGATACATAAATGTACATTCCGCGTCGATATTCTTAACATAACTATAACTTGACATATATAGCTACTTTTGTGCGTGATCCTTTATAATTCTTTTATCATTGGATTCAAATAATCGTTAATCAACAAATTAACCACTTTCATTGAATGTCCACGCCCACCTACAAGTGCGTCTTTTGACCCAGCATATAAATGTATTTTCTGGCATATCCCAAATACATCTGCCAATGTGTAAAATTTTATTCCATATTTGCTAGCTTTGGACTTCATGTACTGACGAAATGAGACTCTGCCTCTCCAAAGCATCAATGATTCGTCAATTGCGAGTTCTCTACTTGGGTAATAAATTTCTTTCATTCTTTGATTTACTGCGTCTATCAAACTTTTAATTTTTTTATAGCTTTCATTTCCTTCTTCAGTTTGGACATTTAAAATTCTAAAAATGTTTAAAAATCTATCTCTTGACATGTGCTGGCTAAATATGTCAGACCTAAATAAAAATTCCGATTTCCAATAATCAGCTAGCCTGTTAATTTTAATGTCACCCATGTGCAATACTAGACCTATAAATGTTTTCAACTCATTAATGTTCATTGCAGACCAATTCTTCATTCTGCTGAATCTTCTAAGATTAATGTCACTTAACATTTTAGATGCATATCTATTCGAACACGTTAAAATAAGATTCAAAATAGAATCATTTAAAATCAAAAATAGGAAATCTGGAGACTGTCCCGCCCTCACACCCACCACTGCAACTCCTGTAAGCCAGGATCAACAGCGGCACGTAATGTAATGACACCGAGCATTGAAGCTCGGCGAGTCTCCGGGAATGTCTAACTTGTCTTTAACCCACAACGAAATCAATCAGAAAGTTAAATTAATAGGAGGAGTTGGAAATAAATTATTGTCCACTTCCCTCCGTGCAAAGCGGGTGACAAAACGATGAAATAAAGAGGTAAATAACCTCGCAAAAAGACTTTTACAGCCGGAGAAGCCAGCTGTAAAGCACCACGGATCAAATCCTTATTACATTTAAATGGGACCTAATATGTGAGCTGTTACACTTGATTCCAGTAATAGGTATGGCAAAAACGCCGGAAAGCACGGAAATTCGTCCTAGTCTCTACAAGATCCGTGTAGTATACAACTCCAGATGATATTTGCATACTATCCAGCATGGTTTTACGCTCATTCTGCCAAAGACTACACTCCCAAAGTATATGATGCGCGGATTGTTCATATTCGCAATTTGCTGTTGAACATGGGCACGCAGGCGATTCCACAAGCTTAAAAGAGTATAGTTTAGACTTAAAGTTACCATGGCCCGTGAGGAACTGTGATACGCAATAATCGACATCTAGCCATGTCTTCGTCAAACGATCACGCACGCAAGGAAAATATTGGTATAAATGCCGTCCCTTCAAAGATACCTCCCATCTATTTTGCCATTCATCTAATAGTTCGCTATATACCATAGGAAGCGGTTTAAATAATCTGTCGACTTTTAAGAGTTCACGTGCAGTTAAAAATCTTTGATCCATATTCTCCTTAGTAGAGTAATACATGGCGGCGCGACGTTGCACCTCCAGATCGACTGGAAGTACACCCGCCAGGACAGGCAAAGCTTCGGTACTAACAGTTCTATATGCCTTGCACAAGAATATCAACGCCAAACGTTGGCTCTGGAGAAGTTTTCTTCGCACAGCACCGATAGTAGCCCTATCAGCCCATACGGGAGATCCATAACAAATACATCCTAAGTAAGTTGCTCCATAGATGATTTTTAGTGTATTGAAAGATAGCCCCCACGTTGATTTCGATATTCTTGTCAAAGCAAAAAAGTTCCTTTTCGACTTTTCCCCGACGTTCTTAATATGTTCCAGAAAGGAAAAATTCCTTTCCAACATTAAACCGAGATAACAAACCGATTCTTTTTTCTTTACAGTGATACTATTAAATTTAATTCGCGGCGGTGATTTTAAAGTTCCTTTTAGAAGTAATTGGAACGTTTTATGTGGTGCAAACTGTAAGCGATTTCGATGTCCCCAATCACATATTAATTTTAAACACAAATAGGAAATCTAATGGATCTTTATTGTCCATGTTTACTAATAGTCCAGGGCATCCTTGGAAGACAATGTTATTATGACGAGGTGGATTTCCACTCATCCAGCCATCCAAGTTTTCACAATCATCTTCGACAATTTCTTCATGATCACTATCATCTTCTATGTCTTCTGCTATGTCATTTTCAAATAACTCGTCAACGTCATTCGCCAATATTCCATACAGTTCGGCTGTTGTAGAATACTGTGATTGATCACAAGCCTGCGCTTCGTAAGTTGGTGAAAACATTGACGATAATACTATTTCCAGAGGTTCATCGTGTCTATGAATCGTGTCAAAATACGTTGAGGGTATGGGTTCCGTACCTGAAACGGACAATATAAACTTGAAAATATCGTATATACTATGAATTAAATATCTGTATCTGTATCAGCCCATATACGTCCCACTGCAGGGCACGAGCCTACTCTACAATCGAGAGTACGATTGAGATTGGTTAGGCCATACAGTCCACCACGCTGGCCTAATGTGGGTTGGCGGACTTACATACCATAGAAATTCTTATAAATCGCTACGGTATGCAGGTTTCCTCACGATGTTTTCCTTCACCGTTTTAGTGCGTGGTGATTGACTATCAATACACACAAGACTCCGAAAAGTTAGAGGTGTGTCCTGGGATTCGAACCCGCGACCACCGTGAACATGTTGGCAGCCGCGTCTAGTCCGTTTGCCAACAGGCTACCACGCGCTCCAAAATTAAATATACCATGTGATATTTAATTAATTGGCAATATTTGAACCTCGTATTCTACACATAACACTGTATCGTGCCCAGATATCGTGTAATAATTATGATCGATTTTTCAATTTAAACAAATAACAATACTTGATGTTTATCTGAATAAAATTCCAAATTAATAAACAAGATAGAATAAAACATACTTACCTACACACCTCTTTTTCCCAGAAGGGTCAGGCAGAGGTGCAACCAGGACAACCACGTTTCGACGTGTATTTTCTGTCCCACGATTTGATAGGGGGTGATATAGCCATTTCGGGCACAAATTGCTGACTCCGGGCTGATAACGAATAGAAATATCTAATATCGCTTTGCCCGGCCCGGGATTCGAACCCAAGTCTACAGCTTCGCAATCATACCGCAGTACAACTGCGCCACCAAGACAGTCAAAATAATAAATCAAATCAAATATAAGTTCCGACCGATGTATCTGTTCAATAGTTAGTTGTGCAACTAAAGAGCAGAAATGTTATTTACTGCGAGTGCTGAATTTGAGTCCCAAGCAAGGGAAGCATGATTTTAAAGTAGAATCATAAGCGAAGTAAGGGATTCAAATGCACGAAATTCAAATAATTTTGCTCTCGTGTAACACACATCATTTTTCACTTCACTTGGGAAATTAAACAATAACAGAAATAGACTGAAATAACGATTTCATTTAAAATAAATACCTTCGTCGCTAATTTTGCTCATCTTTACAATTATTTAATTAATTTTATTCGCCACCAGTGAAAATTTGTTCGCGCTATTTTATTAAAGTGCGTTCTGAAACAGCATCCGTGATATTTATTTTTCAAATATTCAAACAATAAATAATTACAGGTTAAATATCAGTTTAACTACTATAATAAGTAGGGTAGACTGGGTACGGTTGATACAAAGGACGGTTGAAACAGAGTAAAAAACTCGTAAACGGTTACGCGAGGTGCGATGGGTGCAAGGGGAATACGCAGTGGACGACAGCTCCGAACACTAACACAGTTCCGCGATGCTTCCCGCGCTTTGTTGTTGTGTCCAGGACGTCATATTGTTTTTAAATACCCAAAAGTAAGTATTTTTCTTTTGACATTAACGCCTATATTATCTGTTCTTTTTTAATGAATGAGTTAAGTCTGTGTTTTTGATTAATATGAAGCTTGTAGAATAAGGCATGCTTATTATTTTTTATGTATTATCATTTTTGTCGTAAATATAAAGTATATATTACAAAAAGAGGGGTTGGGGACGGTTGAAACATTTTTTGTGGGTACGGTTGAAACCATAGATTTAGTATAAAACATAGATCGGTAATGTGAAAGAGATAGAATAATTTAACTCATATGTTAAAGCGAGATGCATGATGCGACCATACGTTTACACAGAAGTAGCCTGCAGTGACCCAGAGTCGAATTATGTCAAACTAAGCGAGCAACAAAATTCGCTTATTTTCATAATTTATTTAATTTTACAGTACTTGGTTATATTTATTAAACGTAGTTTATTATAGTGCATTGTGCAGTGCCAAGGTGTGGTTCATGCAGGCGTAAAAATCCGAAATAATTAAAGTTTTCACAGGTACCGGCCACTTTAGCACAATACTATTTTGTGACGATATTATAGAATTAAATGGAAATCCGTGTATACATATCGGTAGAAAAGAATATAGTATTTCATTATATAAATACGCTGAAAGCATCCATTGCGTATAAAAAATAATATCAAATACGTGAATTTAAATGTGAATTTACAATAATTTCAACCAAAAGTTGCTAGGGATTGATTGACAGGTTCGATCAATAAAAGGTTGTCGATAAAATAGTCGATGACAACATAATATGTTTCCCTACATTTTTATGGAGCTATAGTATGTTGTGATAGTGCGCATTCTTCTTCTTCTTCTACCTCGCGTTATCGGATCGCTGGTCCGATGAACGCGGAATAATGTTGAACAATATGCAAATAACATCTGGTGTTGCATACTATACGGACCTCGTGGAATCTAGGAGTAACTTCCGTGCTTTCCGGCGCTTTAGCCATACCTATTATTGGACCTAAATTTAGCAGCTCAAACTATAGGACCCATGTAATTTGTTTATCCCGTGGTGCTTAATACATCTGGCTTCTCCAGTTGTATATCTTTATATCAGAGGATACGTACCCCTCGACACAATATTTTTTGTCACCCGCTTTGCTGCGGAGGGAAGTGGACAACTATTTGTTTCCAACTCCTCCTTTTGTTTTTCTTTCTGATTAACTTCGCTGCGGGTTAAAGACAAGCTAGTGACCCTGAGAGACTCGCCGAGCTCCGGAGCTCGGTGTCAAATCTTTGTGTGCCACTGTTGATCCTGGCTGACAGGAGTTGCAGTGGCGGGTGTGAGGGCGGGAAAGTCTCTACCTCGCGTTATCCCGGTCATATTTCCCCGGCCATTATTATAGTATTCATTCTACAATATTACTTATTACTTTACTTTTTCTCATTTTTTATATTTGTGGAATAATTATTATAACACTTCATATGTGTGATTTATGAATTAAGAACCTGTTTCAATCTCTGCCAAGAGGCAGTCAATTTATAATAGTAAAACAAGAACATATTCGATATTATTATAAAAAATGCGATACTTCTATGCACAGTATCATCGTCCAAACCTTGAAGCAACATTATTCATTTATCATAACATTAGGTATAGGTTTAAAATAATTATAATTCTCATAGAAAAAACATTAGTTTAGGTGAATTGATCGAGAAAAGCTTCATAGTTTATTAAACTGTCTCTTTGTTCAGCCACAGGAATGCGAGTAATGAACATAGGCCTTCCACAAGAATGTCTACATCAGTTTGTTGTAAGCTGCCTGCATCCAACGACTTCCTACAAGCTCCTCCGTACACCTCCAACGCGGCCTAGCAGGCGTCCAACACTTCCCAATGTGTTACAAGTCAATTAATTGACTTAAATAAGCATATTTTTTTTAAACTCTAGTATACATATAGTAAAAATGTAGTGTGTCTTAGACTTACGCGAATGTTACTCATTGAAAAAAACTAATAATCACGGATTTTGTTGCAGACTGAGTCCACCCTGTGACTACGAAAGCTGTAAAGTAATCGAAACTTCGCGACGGGAAATTAAAAATGAAAAAAATAAACCGAAAACGCTAAAACGTTGTAAATTATAGTTTTATTTTATAAAAGTGTTTTTTGTTCTCAATTTAATTAGTATACGTACTATGTATTCATCACAAAGAAAAAAATAATTTTGTTCAGGTGAACATAAAGTAAAGACCCATACAAAACATCTCAAACAAAATGTTTTCAAATAATATGACAATTTATCTTTATTTATTTGTGTGTTTATCAATCTGTATTGAAATAAACACACCAATAAGTTTCTGTTAATATACAGGGTATATCAAGACTGCTACCGAAAACGAAGCCGGGTGGTAGTTTAAGCGACTTCAGACACAATGCAACAGAAAAAGTTGCAAAAAAAAGCGACAATTTTTTTTTTGTTATTTTTTTCCTATGGCCATATTTGGGTGGTAAATACATTTTTTCCTAAAATAATAGTAAATACCCTTTTATTTATAAATACTCTAAGGTATAAAAGAGTTTAAATTATTATTTTAGCAAAAACTATGGATTTACCACCCAAAAATGACGATATTTAAAAAATCATAAAAAAAATTGTCGCGTTTCTAGGCGAAATTTTTAATTGCATTGTGTTTGTAGCCACTAAAACTACCACCCGGCTTCGTTTTCGGTAGCAGTCTTGAGATACCCGGTATAATAAAATGTCGCATATATCCATAACATTTTATTTCACAACTACAGGCCGACAGCTATATCGATATCGATATGATAGTATCGAAAGTGCATGGTACACTGTGATGGTACACCACTATATGTCAAGCACACATGTAAACTTCACGCACACAATCGTAAATCAGTTTTGGTCGCGCTCAAAATGACACATTGCCGATCTATGTTCTATACTACATCTATGGTTGAAACAGAAAATATATTTATTTTTATTATTTGTAGACGCCAAGAGTTCGGGTGAGGAAGAATTCTAGAGGTAAAATGGATATATTAAGCTATAGTCATGCCTATGAGGAAGTAAAAGCTGGAGATCCACTACGAAAAGCAGCGGAAAAGCATGGTATAAACCACTGTTCCCTGTTAAGATACATTCGAAAGCGAGATGCGATCGGTAAAGTCGACACAGATATAGGGTATAAAGCACATAAGAAGAAATACTAAGCCGGAATTTTCATCAGAAGAGGAAGAATGCTACTGTATTGTGTGCATAGAACCATATTCAGAGAGCAGATTAGGAGAAAAATGGATACAGTGTACTTCCTGCAAACAGTGGGCCCATGAAGAATGCACAGAAGGTGATGTGACCTATGTTTGCCACAATTGCGATTCTACATCCGAGTAATAAAGTTTAGTTGTTTTTACAGAAGTTTTTGTTAAGTTTATTGTAATATTACCCATGTTTTTTTTATTTTTTATTATTTACTACTCCTTAAAGACTGATGATGAATTTTAGAAGTATTAAAATCTTGAAGACTGATTAATGTTGTCATGTGATGCCATAATTATTTATAAAATTAGTTTTTATGATAAATAAAACATGTTTCATTTGTATTTATTGTTTTAATTGCAAGTGTTTCAACTGACCCCACAGGCTGTTTCAACCGCCCCTGGCATAGGGACGATTGAAACAAAATATTAATTTTTTAAATTTCATATATTTCTGAAAATAGTTATCCGAACACTAAAATGAAACTGTCATATCGTACCTAAAACTTCAAATTTGAATTTTACGCATCGTTATCGTCAGTTGGTTCGTAAACAACAAAATTATAAACGATAAAAGCTAAATTGTTTCAACCGTACCCAGTCTACCCCTACTTACTTAGGTACTCGCATTTAAATACAATAATACATTTAAAATTTAATAAATTATATATATAAAAAAAATTACATTTTTTTAAAATATTTTTCAATTATTCGTTATTGCGCGTTTCCGAACGTGTTATTCTTTGAGGTCGAATTTCAAAATCGGAACTTCAAGATGGAATGTTTTTCACTCGCTTTTTTTAAGAGCGAGAAAGATACAGAGTGCAGTGCAGTCATGAGTGCCGTATGAGTGCAGTTCGAATGTTTCGAATTGTGTTTTTTTATTATTATTTAAATGAATGGCGAGACGAGCTTGCCGTTCGCCTGATGGTAAGAGATTCGGCCGCTTGTGAACAAATCCAAATAACACCTTAAATTACAAAGCAATGCTTGGCATTCCACTGCGCTCGCCATCCTGAGACATAACATGTAAAGTCTCAATATGTCCAGTAGTTACTCTGGCTACAATGTCCTTCCTTCCGAAACACAATAATGCATTTCAACTGCTGTTTGGCGGGAGAAAAGACATTGCGGTGGTACCCACCCAGGCTGCCTCTCACATATGAGAGACCTACCACGAGTTATTCATTGTTGTGTTTAATTCTGGGCTGAAAAAATAATAATTAAAAAGTTACTTTGTGTCACGCAGTGAGCAAAATCGCATTTTGTTAATATAGTAGGTGAACTAAACACTGATAAAGCTACTTATCTTTTAATTAAAATACAATAGTCGTAATAATCTATAGACACTTACCTAATTCTCAATTTGTGTGCCTGATAACGTATGATGCACTCAATCAATCTTTCAAAATACCCAAAGTCGTCGTCTAAGCAAAATCAGAGGATCCGGGAACAAAGCAAGGGTCGTCGAAAAATCACATAGAAAATTTAGAGAACGTCTGTTTACCGTCAATGGTGTCAAACAATGCAATTAATCAGACGTTACCTGCGCCCGTGCGCATACAAAATAAAAGGTGTGTTGTGATTGGTTTCTTTGCAGTAATATGAGTATTATTATATATAACTTCGTTTACGAGTAGTAGATTTGAAGTAAAACATAACGAAGAAGTTTTGGCTATTTGAAAATAATAATATGAATAAATAAATATAATATTGATGTTTTTATAACCAATAGTTGTGAATCCCTGAAAAACGCCGATTGGCGTTTGCCGCACCTGAGTAAGAAAACTCAACTTTTCTAGAACTGAAATATCCAGAAACTATTTGTACCAGGCTTTTCCCTGATAAATTATATATTCCAAATTGGGAAAAATATAAAACAACTCTACATTACGCCGATCGGCGTTGTCAGCATCTGAGTAAGAAAAAATAGTACGCCGATCGGCGTGCGCCGCATTGAATGGGTTAACGCAATTGAAAATCACTATATGGTATAAAACAAAGTCGCTTTCTCTATCCCTATGTCCCTATGTCCCTTTGTATGCTTAAATCTTTAAAACTACGGAACGGATGTTGATGCGGTTTTTTTAATAGATAGAGTGATTCAAGAGGAAGGATTATATGTATAATACGTACATATTATTGTATACAAAATCTATTTGTACCCGGGCGAAGCTGGGCCGGGCCGCTAGTAAACTATAAAATTATTTTAACCCAGATAAGCCTACTGTCCTATATATAGGACAGTCAAAATAAAAAAATATATTGAACTAACCATTTAAATGGTTGATTTTATTTATTGTTATTTGAAGTAAGGAGACTATTTTTTATTATAAAAAAATAGAATATCAATGATATAAATACATTTCATAGAAATATTTCACTTCAAAGTACGCAATAAAAGTGTGCCCCAGACAAGGTGCACGAAAGGTAGGTATATAACTGTATATTACAGTAAAGTTTTATATTTCACATTTTTCTTATTCAAGATAGCCTGTTCCTTATTTTCGAAAACTCGTTCCTCAATATAATACTTCGGAAAGTGGAAATAATTAGGGATAAAAAGTAGTGTCCTATATATAGGACGGTGGGATAATACGGGGTAACTTTATATTCCCACTATTACAGGCGCATGTCATAATTATCGCGTGGATTATGATGTTGAAATCTTTTCTGATGATGGAAAAAATACTGAGAGGTAACTCAATATATACAGGGTATATCAAGACTGCTACCGAAAACGAAGCCGGGTGGTAGTTTAAGCGACTTCAGACTCAATGCAACAGAAAAAGTGGCAAAAAAAAGCGACAATTTTTTTTTGTTATTTTTTTCCTTTGACCATATTTGGGTGGTAAATGCATTTTTTCCTAAAACAACAGTGTATACCCTTTTATTTATAAATAATCTAAGGTATAAAAGGGTTTAAATTATTATTTTAGCTAAAACTAGGGATTTACCACCAAAAAACGACGATGTTTAAAAAATCATAAAAAATAACTGTCGCGTTTCTTTGCGAAATTTTTAGTTGCTTTGTGTTTGTAGTCACTAAAACTACCACCCGGCTTCGTTTTCGGTAGCAGTCTTGAGATACCCGGTATATGATCACTTTTGACTAACATTTATTGACACACTAATGTAGATTTTTGTATAAGGACTTTTGTAAGTGGTAGAGTTTTGCTGTAAGTCGTTAAAGCTACGAAACACATGTCTTCTCAGCCAAGGAGGCTCTACTAGCTCACAGATGAACTGTATAGCAGCATCTTCGCTGTTGCGTTTCATTCGTCGAGTGAGATTGTCCAAGAACCAACAGCTGGCAATGTGCTTGATTACCATATTGCCGGGTGTTGGTTATTGAACCGTGTAGGGCTGTCATCATATACACTGGTGGAAAACTCGTCGATGACCCATGCAAGTGTATCGCATTCAGGGATCAGCTTGTGTATATCCGTTAGATACCCTGTTTGGATCGCGCTAACCTTACATCAAGTGCACTGGAACAGTTTGATAGGCCAGAGTAAAAAACGACTCAGTGGTTGAGAATGTGACGCTGAATAACTAGCCAACAAACACAATAATTCC
Source organism: Hyles vespertilio (assembly GCA_009982885.2). NCBI lineage: Eukaryota > Metazoa > Arthropoda > Insecta > Lepidoptera > Sphingidae > Hyles > Hyles vespertilio. The sequence goes on from CM042816.1 coordinate 23,799,760, forward strand.
AGTAGCAGTTATCTTTGTTCAAAGACAACACGGTAGAGATCACATTAGTAATCGCAAAAACAAACCTACATGTTGGCAGCTTCTTGCGAGAAATAATATGGTCCGAAATAATAGGTTCTGAAGTCATTTTCAGTAGATTAGCTTGAAATTTAAAAATTTTATGTGGGTAGATTTGACTTTTTCTTTCACGACATTCATGTCCATGACTCATGTAGATATTTAGGACACTTTTAATCAGTAAATATACCTGTTATATTCAATTTGGTCAATATCAATACTAAACTATACTTGCTACCTATTATCCTACTGTCCTATACAACGTGTAACAGGATTAATTCACAACCTCAGACACCCCAACTTTAAAATATTATTGCAATCATAGTTTATGCTTTGAAATCGTACTATCATAATTACAAAATCTTTTATTTATGAAATTAGTTATACCAAATGTAGGCACTTAACATGGTCACCTTACGAGTTACAAATAAGAGTGTACTACTACACACGCTCGCCGGACACGCACACATGTACACAAGACACATTCACACGAGTACCTAACGCCGGTCGCCGACCGCTGCGCCGCGCCGGCAGAAACAGCTGACAATAAACGAAATACAAATTACAAATTACGTACGTAACTGATTACTGGGTGGTTTGGTAAACAAATTATTATTTATTTAATCTGTAAGCATAACATTTGTGTTTTAACTATAAAATCTAAATATTTTACTTACTAGATATAATGCGTACGAACCCAACATAAGACAATATTTTGCATGAATCGGCTATAAAATATTATTAATTTCACTTCCCCTAAACTTAGTTCCTACAGGCGGGCAGGATACGGGCGTCATTTATTTTGCATTATTATTGAATAAGATAATAAGATAACGCAATATCTAACAACGAATACTAGATTGGGAATCACAACCTAATCACAACACAAAAAAATACAACAAAATTAACTTACGTGTTACATGGCACTCATGAGGCGATTTCTTTTTAAAATATGTTCGACATGTCCACCACCTTGATACACTTTGATGCACATTTGCGTAATTGTTCACGTAATTTATGTAAAACTTCAGTGTCACTCTTCACTTTTAGGAATTTGCTCCACATTACTCTCCTCATCCTGGATCCTCCACATTAGTACTTTCACTGAAGTATACCAGAGATTTATTACGTCCCCACAAAAAAAGTCAAGAGACGTCAAGTCAGGTCAGGTGACCTAGGAGGCCATTGCACAGGTTCGCCGCGACCTATCCAGCGCTCTCCGAACTCAGCATCGAGATACCGTCAGACATGCCAATGATACATTATCACCACACAGTGCCAAAGTTCTCACCATTTCAGTGTATTTGAATATTCGAATACCGATAAGACATCGCGCGCGAAAGTTATCGAAATATCTACTTAACACTTAAACACAAGTAGACACAGATAACTGCGGTGCACGACTAGATTTTTTTCACATATTCGGTGCCCATTTAGGGATTGCAATAACGGGATATCTGACACACCGGGATTCCGCATACATTGTAGCAAAATTACAAACCGAATTTAATCACCATTTTAACGTTCCCCGAAATTATTTTCCATAGAAATACCTATTTGTTGTTTCTTTTCATATTGATTTTGTTACATTTAATTTGTTTCATTTAAGTGCATGTATTGCGCGGGATTTGGATCGCCCGGCCTTGCAAATACCGGGAGTAATTTTTTTCGCGGCGCATCCCTATACCGCCGCGCGCGCCATCGTTTGTCGGATGGATCAAATTGCATTAAACAATAGCTGCATCCTGCTCTATCTAGTTGTAGTTAAATGTGCGGAAAAGAGAATATGATAGTTATTTATTTTGGTAGCTTATTACGTTTATTGAGGCCTATCGTTGTGTGCGTTTGATTAATGATAGATTGCTTAAATAAACTTTATGACTATCGAAATAAAGTTCATTTTTGTTCATTATTTAGTTTATTAGAGTATTCGTTTAGTGATTCATTTAAAAATGATCTTATGTGCTGGAGTTACGTTTCAATTTCGTTTGTTCGGAGTACTAAACGAAGGAGTGTCTGTAATTTACTTGGTCTTAACTAATTATTTTGAAAAAAAATACCTACCGAAAAAAATGTTGATATCGGTTCAGTAGCTGATTCTGAACGTACTACTTTCCGCTTTTACATTTAAATCTGTTACATGTTGTATATAGGACGGTCATTTCCCGGAAAGCCTTATGGCAGATAATTTTTTCAACATTTTTTTATTCGTCTTGAGGGTAATGAAATTAAAGAAAATCATTAGTTCTGATGATTTACAAAAAAACTTGTTTCAGGCTTATCTGGGTTAATCCATCCATCCAAAGCCAAAGGAAGTCCACTGCTGAACATAGGCCTCCCCCAATGATTTCCACAGAGACCTGTTGGAGGCAGCCTGCATCCAGCCATGTCCCGCGACCTTTACCAGGTCGTCGGACCATCTTGTGGGTGGATGTCCTACGCTGCGCTTTCCACTACGTGGCCTCTTGCAAACACTTTGGAGCCTCCGTTTCGCTCAATTGTCTCCTTAATGCTCACAGTATTGTGAGCACGGACATCGTGTCGCAAGGACTTCCAGATTTGTCTATTGAGCCGCCGATATGCTTCGGCGTCAACGGAAGACTGCAGCGCTAAAGATCGACGTTAGGCCATGAGGTCAAGAGTGTGGATCGAGAGTTTTTGTGGTCTATCTCTACGGCGAGGTCTAAAATACTTAGATCCCACCGTATGGACAGCTTCTACCAAACCGCTGTTTAGCTCGTCCACTGCAAGGTTTTCTCCTAGACAATCAAAGCGATTTGTCAGCTCGAGTTGAAAGCTCTCGGGGTTTTGGATATGGGCGCGAGTAGGTCGGAGCGTAGATTTCATCAAGCGACGCCTTTCCGATTGGACATTGATATTCAGTGTGCCCCTAACCATTCGGTGATCACTGCCGGTTTTCACCCTGTTGATCACAGAGACATCTCTGAATATCCGTCTATTCGTCGTCAAGATGAAATCTATCTCGTTTCTCGTAGAACCGTCAGGACTCAGCCAGGTCCATTTCCTGTGAGGCGGCTTCTGGAAGAAAAAGTTCATCGCAAAGAGTCCCTCTTTCTCCAGAAAGTCGGCCAGCCTCTGACCCCTGGGGTTCCGTTGCCCATGTCCAAATTGCCCAACTTTCAACTCTGCATCGCTTCTCTTGCCCAACTTTGCGTTGAAGTCCCCCATAACAACATTGAAGTAGGTTTTGGAAGTATGTATGGCCCGACTTATGTCCTCATACATCTCCTCTACTTCTTCATCTGGGTGTGTCGAGGTCGGCGCGTATACCTGTATGACCTTCAACGAATATCTTTTGGATATTCTGAGTATAAGGTATACTACCCTGCAGTGGCGTAACTACCCCATCGGGGGCCCGTGGCAAAATTCATCAAATGGGGCCCTTCGTAAATGTAAAAAAATAACACTGTAATTTCGTTTTTATGGATCTTTTCTAAGGTACGCGGTGGCCTAATGATAATCAGACCAGACGCGGCGACCAACATTTTTCATGTTGGTCGCGGGTTCAAATCCCACCTCTGACTTTTCTACTACTGACATGACAGTCAATCACCACGCATTATGACAGTGAAGGAAATACATCGTCAGGAAACCTGACTACCATCGTGATTTGTAAGAATTTCTATGGTACATTAATCCCGAGAGCCCGCACTAGGCCAGCATGGTAGACTATATGGTGTAACCACTCTCAATCGTACTTTTGATTGTAGGGTAGGCCCGTGCCGTACAGTGAGACTTGTATGTGCAAGAAACCGCACTTTTGACGCAAAAATGCCACCATAGCGTCCTGTCCATCTATTTAGATTTAGTGCGTTTATGTTACAAGAAATTGAAAAGGTCGTTTTCTTAATTATTATAAATATAAAACTCTTTAATATACTCCATCTTCAAATACTGTGACTATTAAAAATATTTTCGGACTTAAGTATTTTATTTGGCCCTTTAGCTTATTTAAGAATTTCTCAAAATCAGGATCATATTTTCTTAGGAACTCATATTGCTGATAAAAAAGTTCCTTTATTGCAGCTATCTCAAAAAGTGTTTATTATTTCTTTATATGGATTGTTGCCCCTCTTCTTAACTCCAGTGTAACCGCCATTGTTCATACAAAAGAGACGATTCCAAGTGAGTTTTCGATGTTTCGCGCCTCCATATCGCATTTAAAATTTTTCAATCGTCATAAGCAACTCAAATATTTTGTTTATTCATTATCAGCACTTTGTTGGCCACTGCTGGACATAGATCTCCCAAATTGCGATATTTTACCCTGTCTTTGGCTTGTCGCATCGTCAACCTTCTTTTTAGGAGACTGTCCTGCCCTTACACCCGCCATTGCAACTCCTGTAAGCCAGGATCAACAGTGATACGCATTATAATGACTTCGAGCATTGAAGCTCGGCGAGTCTCCGGGAATGTCTGACTTGCCTTTAAAATCGCCAATCTTTTGGAAATCATCACTCTATTTAGCTGGAAGGCGTCCCAGACTAGGTAAGCCATGACGCGGTCTCCACTCAAGAAGTCCTTTACTCCAATGGTTATCGGTTATGTGACATATGTGACCAGCTCAATGCCACTTCAACTTGCTAATCCTGCTTGCTATGTCTATAACGTTGGTTATCTGTTAGATAAGCTCATTACGGATCTTATCCTTCAAAGAGATCATAGCACGCTTCATAGCTCGCTGAGGGACCTTAAGCTGGTGGACCAGTTGTACTGTGAGTTTCCAAGACTCAGCACCGTAGGTTGAAAACTTTCGTTTTCAAGCTTTGTGGTAAAGGTGACGAGAATATTCGACGTAGTTTACCAAATGCCCAGCTGGATTCTCTTCGTAGCCTCCTTCTCAATTTTGTTTCTACCACATGTTTAAAACAACTTTGAGCTAATAGTCACATACAGCGACAAGTCTTGGATCAAGGTGGTGGTTGATCATTACTTTAGTTTTATTTTTAGTTTTATATTTTAAGTCCTATTCACTGTGAGGCTGAAGCCAGACTGTCCAGCATATATTGCAGCTCCTCCAGCGATTCCGCCATTAGGACTATATTGTCAGCGAAACGTAGGTGCGTTTGTTTACTATTTTATTATTTATTGCCTCTTAAGAAGTGACCATTCGGCTTACAGTGGACTTTCATAAATCGACTTCAATTGGTTTTTTTTTTAAATTACACTTATCTGTCAGATAATGATGGAGATTTAATATTTTCCACTCCTAATTATGATTCAATTTCATGTTTATTCTTACTTGATTATGGTTGTTTTGGGTCTGGATTTGCTAGAATATATATATTTTTTCATTTGCTCATTTGTTCATTTCCGAGATTCTGTTTACTCGCATTTTCATCAATAAATTACTCGTTCCGAAAGTACTGACTTATTTCAGATAACTTTTTTATTTGTTTTTTTAGACTCCTTCTTTCTCTTTCGTTTTTCGTTATCCCTTTAATAATGTCTAGAAAATATTGCCATAATATTCATTAAATTATAATTTATTGGCATCTTATTAAGATTACACAAAAATAATTTCTCCTGTTTTAAATGTAGTCAATTGTTTATTCTTATTAATTTCGTTATTAAAATTGCATGATTCTAAGGTAACACCCTTTCGGACTAGAGTCCGAGGCCTTATCGGGCTAGGGCCCTGTCGGGCCTGTGACCATGTCGGACCAGGGCCCTGCCGGGTCGGGGGCCCCTTAGGCCGGGGGCCCGTGGCATTTTGCGCACTATGCCACCCTATTGTTACGCCACTGCTACCCTGCTCGACACACTTTCGATGGATACGATGTTGTTGATGAGAGACCTGTGGACGAGAAATCCGACATCTCCTCGGGACTGTTGGTCGTCCCCCCGGTAGAAGAGCAGGTTACCAGACTTCAGGGTTATCGTATCCTCCCCGATTCTTCGGACTTCCGATAACCCCAGAATATCCCAGTGTAACCCGCTCAATTCTTCTTCCAGTTCGACAATCTTCTCGTCTGTCCTCAATGTGCGAATGTTGTGTGTTACCAGGGCCAGTCGTCGTCGGGGGTGGTAGCCGGGGCCAACCCGGGGATTCTTAGCACCCCCTGCCCCACCGTAACCATGACTGCTACCATAGCCAGGAATAGTGGGGCTGCCGGGGACTGGGGGCCTGGTCTCAATATGTGTCGCCATTAAGGGGGGTATTTGCCAATACTCGCCACGCTTGGCAGGCGGGTTGGCGAGCGCAGTAGGGGACTGGCGTTAATGACGCTGCTGCCCGCCATTAACCGGGGAAAGGAAATAGGATTTGTGGGTAGAGAATGTTATAGGAAAAGAGAGTATGTCCTGAGGGAGTGGATGCTGCAGTCACGGACGGGAAGTTAAGGTGACTGCAGTAGCTCGGGGGCCGAGGTCGCGTACTCGTAGCACCTATACTAGGGCAGGCCATGACCACTAGATAGGAGCATCCCTGACCCGATCTGGGTTAATGAAGTCCATAAATGCGTCCATCGGGAACAAAATCTGTGCGTATGATGCGTGTGTTAGAATTTTTGTGGGAAAAGGTATATAAAATAATATAAACATGAGTATTTCAATAGATTTATCTATAATTATATTTTTAACCATATAATTTAACATTTATCACTCAACATAATGGTCAATAATTATTATAATGTTACAAAATTATCAATTATATTAAATGTTATTTATATTTATAACAATATGGTTTAATTCAACGATAATCGACAATTACAATGTTACAGAATAATATCCAAATATTCTGAGCAATAAGCAACAAAACATCATATTAATAACTTAACTTGCCAATCCTGGTACTCCTCACTGCTCACTCAGAGCTTCCGCTCAGTGTAACGACTCACGATCGAAATATGTCTCCTTTCTCAAACTTATGTTGCTACCGGCGAGGATAAGGTCCTTCCTCTGTCGTTGTCACTCGAAAAGTGACGATCCAAGTGAGACAACGCTTTATATTACCGATTCCCCACTACTTGTGAATCATATGATGGGTAGTTTTAATAAAATTTATAAAAATTGTTTCGGTATTTTGTGACAGTATTCTAACACGTGCGTGGTGGCCTGTTGGTAAACGGACTAGACGCGACTGCCAACATGTTCACTGTGGTCGCGGGTTCGAATCCCAGGGCACACCTCTGACTTTTCGGAGTCATGTGTGTATTGATAGTCAATCACCACGCACTAAAACGGTGAAGGAAAATATCGTGAGGAAACCTGCATACCATAGCGATTTATAAAATTTCTATGTATGTAAGTCCGCCAACCCGCACTAGGCCAGCGTGGTGGACTATATGGCCTAACCACTCTCAATCGTACTCTCGATTGTAGAGGAGGCCCGTGCCCTGCAGTGGGACGTATATGGGCTGATACAGAATTCTAACACGTGCACACGGGTACACAGTGAAGAGAGAGCGATGATAATGTTACTTCGTAGGCGTGACAGAGACATAAATAGAATGTACCTTCCATTTTGTTACAAACATTTTGTTTGTAGTGTCCCCTCTAGTATATTATCTCAATGCTTGAACCTGACAAAAAATGCTCGCGCGTACTTTCAGTGTTGTCACTGAGTTTAAAGTGAAGTCGCGCGCAAGCTCAAGCAAACGCGATCGAAAATGAAAATGCCCGAGACCGCGCGGGATTATTCCTCTCTGTCTAAGCTGAGCCTAAGGGTCAGCGAATAAAATAATAAAAAATAAAACGAATAAAATAATATCATTTCCTCACCGTTTTACGAATATTTATTAATGAGCTTACCAAAAGGTATATCAGATTGCAAACTTAAGTTTTTGAAACCTGGGGACTATCCTAAATTTCAAATAAATACGGTTTCTTTTTAACGCTGCATTGCATTTGTGCAAGAAAGATCTTGTTGACATTATTTGAAACTTAGATTTCTATGCATCATTCCCTCACTGAACGAGTACGAATAAGATAAATAGTATATGTTCATAAGTTTTTATACTTTTCTTAGGTTTTGGGGAGTACAATGCATGCAATTAAATGATTTATTAAAGTGAGCTTATATGCCTGTGTTTTCTTTAGATTTGTCTGCATTCGTAATTCCCTCACACATCATTCCCTCAAATTACTAAGAAGACAGAATTATTATGCAGTTATCCTCTTCTTCATCATCTCTGCCAATGGAAGTCCACTGCTGAACATAGGCCTTCCCCAAGGATCTCCACATCGACCTGTTGGAAGCGGCCTGCATTCAGCGACTTCCTACAACCCTAGCCAGGTCGTCCGTCCACCTTGTAGGCGGGCGTCCGACATTTCGCTTGCCTGTACGTGACCTCCACTTTAGAATCTTTCGGCCCCAACGGCCATCGGTTCTACGAGCTATATGCCCGCCCACCACTTCAACTTGCTAATCCTATAGGCTATGTCGGTAACCTTTGTTCTACTACAAACGCTAAACAAAACGGCAAGTTATATTCCTCGGTTTTTTGTATAACTTGTCGAAGCGTACAAAGGTGGTCTATGGTACTAAAGCCTTGTTCGGAAGGCTGGAAGTCATCAAACCTACGTTCGAGACGATTTGTGATGACCCTAGAAAACAACTTATGAAGATGACTCTGAGACTCTGCGAGATGGGCCTGTAGTTCTTTAGGAACATGTTATCACCTTTTTTTTTAAGAACAGTCCCACCTCTCTTCTGTTCCTTGCCTCTGGCGTTGAGCCCTCGAGGAGAATGGAATTGAAGAGCCTCTGCAGGACTTTTAGTATGGGCGTTCCGCCCACTTTCAGAAGCTCTGAGATAATTCCGTCCTTACCCGGCGCCTTGTTCTTAAGTTTCTTCAGGGTCGTCTCAATCTCACAAAGGCTAAAGTGTCGGATCAACTCGGCTCTCGGGTCTTCGGCCGAACTAACAGTAGGTTCGGCAACAGAGGTGTAAAGCTATCCATAAATCTCTTGATCTCCCTTAATAACTCTGCCTTCGGCGATATCACACGGCCGTCGTCCGTTTTCTTTTACCAGAAAGTCCCCCAGCTTCTAACGCCTGAGGTTCCGTTGTCCATGTTCAAATTGCCCCACTTTCAACCTTGCCCATCGCTTCTCTTGCCCAACTTTGCGTTGAAGTCCCCCATAACAACATTGAAATAGGTTTCGGAAGTATGTATGGCCCGACTTATTACCTCATACATCTCCTCTACTCCTTCATCTGGGTGTGTCGAGGTTGGCGGGTGTACCTGTATCATGTATAAAAAATATATTTTTGATATTCTGAGTATAAAGTACACTACCCTGCTCGACCCACTTTCGATGGATACCAAGTTTGTTAATAAGAGACCTGTGAACCTGTTGGTCGTCGTCCCGGTAGAACAGCAAGTTTCCGAACTTCAGGGTTATCGTCTCCTACCCGAATCTCCAGACTTCTGATAATCCCATAATGCCCCAGTCTTAGAGTTTAAGGTCCCAGTATAACCCACTCAATTCTTTTTCCAATTCGACAATCTTCTCGTCTGTCCTCAATGTGCGTATGTTGTGTGTTAGCAGGGCCAGTCGTCAGCGGTGGTAGCCGGGGCCAACCTGCGGATTCACAGCACTCCTTGCCTCACCGTTACCATGGCTGCTTCAAACGTCAGGAATAGTGGGACTGCCGGGGACTGGGGGCCTGGTCAATTTATGTGCCGTCATGAGTGGTATTTGCCAATACTCGACACGCTTGGCAGACGGGTTAGCAAGAGCAGAAGGGGGGACTGGCGCTAATGACGCTACTGCCCATCATCAACCGGAGAAAGGAAAAAAGGTTTATGGGTAGAGGATAAAATGGGAAAGGATAGTAGGGCCTGTAGGAGTAGATACTGCAGTCACAGAAGGGACGTTTTAGGGTGGAACGTACAAGGTTCTTTCTATGTAGTCTGTGGTCACGTCTTAAGCGTATGACCATTAATGTGCACACAACAAAAGAATCCATTGTTCAGTTCGCTCTAAGACGAGCTGCTCTAGTATTTTTGGCCGCTTCTTAACTCTATGTGTAAGACGGAATACCTTTAATACGATTTCACCTTTACATTGTAATTATGGTTTCGGGAATTTTTATTGTGTTTTTCTTGAATTGTATGGGTTTCCTTGTTGACTTTCACACAGGAGAAAAATGGGACAATAAAAAAGTAACCGACGAAAAATAATAACTTATTAATGAAAGAAGTCCATTACTCATAATTATTTATGTGGGTCTGTGTGGGTCTACCCACGGGTCTACCAGAATCTCATGGCATTTTGGGAAATTTGCATTTACGCATTGCAACACTGGCGTAATTGGGTGAACATATTTTGATACTTTCAATAATTGTAATTAATTATTATTTCAAATTGAAATAATTTTATAAGTACAATTTTGTAAATAAACTATATAATGTTTTAAGTATAAATATATAGGTTATTTGAACATTAAAATGACTTCAAAATTTTACTTTTACATTAATAGCCAATTAAAATAGGCAAATAAGATTTTTTTCAGATTTAAATTATAATATACTAGCTGACCCGGCCACGCTTCGCTTTGCCTTGGTTATCATAGGATTCATATTATATTCAATTATTTAGCATAATAACTTGAAACCTTGTATGCCTACACTTGACGTAACTATCCTACTGTCCTGCTAAATCCCGTCTTACCCGTCTGTTCAGTCTCTTCTCGATCCGTCCCGTCCTTTCTCTTCATTATCCATTCCGTCTTATACCGTGCATTTACACTTCGTCCTATCAAATCTGCCAGCTATCCCAGTTCTCTCCCGTACCTCCCACTCTATTATATCCCGTCTCTCCATATCCAAATAGTGTGCCTTATGAATTTTTGACATTAAAAAATTTAGTGATTCTGATTATCCATGCAATATTGAATCCCTTATTTCACACCCACAATGCTGCTTTTCCAAAAATATTGCAAGCAATATTTAGGTAAAATATAACCTTTCTCACTGAGAGATGATACATTAATTTCTTTCAGTGAATCATAGCGAAGGAAAGGCAACTGTAAAAATTCGTGATAAAGTGACATTCGATCTTGAAAATAAGTAAATATAACTTTTTAATGTGCAAATTATTTATTTAATTGTCTCTATTTATGTAGCTTGATATATTCTCCTTAGTTCACACAAAATACATTTCTGAACGCATTATTTGACAACCAATTTAAACGTCAATCCGTTTAATTAATGTCATTAATTTACATCTATAAAATGTTTAAAATCTAAAATACGCCTTTAATCGAATATTGTGGATATATGTTGTCGATTCAAAACCTTTATTTAAATAAGTTTTTTATTTGAAGGAAGAGTTTACCGTATCGACGGGATGAACATTAAATGTTACCGTTACAAACCCAAGAACATTTTGTATAAGAAAATATGAAGAAAATGTTAATAAGCTAATAGAAACTTGGGAAACCGGGAACGTGATAAAAAGTATCCTATGTCCTTCTCCTGGTTCTAAGCTACCTCCCCACCAATTTTCAGTCAAGTCAATTCAGCCGTTCTTGAGTTATAAGTGGAGTAACTAACACGACTTTCTTTTATATATATATATATATATACCTGCCTTACGAACATTTATAATAAAATGAATAAAAAAAATAAAAATAAAAAAGACGTGTGGCACTCGGAGACTGCCGCGGTAAAGCTATTGCATAGAATTTTTTATCAACTTATGTAGTTATAATTATTTTTTTTATTTATTCAGTATTTTTTTCCTTTGTTTTTCTTTGATATTAATTGATATATAGAGCCACAAACTTATCTGGCCCGGTGGCCAAAAGTGGAAACAACGACGTCATTTGCAAATGTCAATCTACCTGCCAGTCGCTGACATATCGGCCATTGTTTGTATAGTCAATGTATTTATTTTTCTCATAGATGTAGTATAGAACATAGATCGGCAATGTGTCATTTTGAGCGCGACCAAAACTGATTTACGATTGGCTGCGTGAAGTTTACATGTGTGCTTGACATATAGTGGTGTACCATGCACTTTCGATACTATCATATCGATATCGATATAGCTGTCGGCCTGTAGTTGTGAAATAAAATGTTATGGATATATGCGACATTTTATTATATATTAACAGAAACTTATTGATGTGTTTATTTCAATACAGATTGATAAACACACAAATTAATAAAGATAAATTGTCATATACTGGTGGTGATAAAGATAAATTGTCATATATATATATTACTGGTGGTAGGTCTCTCATATGTGAGAGGCCATCTGGGTAGGTACCACCGCAATGTCTATTTCTCCCGTGAAACAACACTGCTTAAATGCACTGTTGTGTTTCGGATTGAAGGACATTGTAGCCAGAGCAACTACTGGACATATTGAGACTTAACATCTTATGTCTCAGGATGGCGAGCGCAGTGGAATATTGCTACTGTTCATGAGCGGTCGTATCGCTTACCATCAGGCGAACGGCTTACTCGTCTCGCCATTCAATGCAATAAAAAAAAAAAAATATTATTTGAAAACATTTTGTTTGAGATGTTTTGTATGGGTCTTTATGTTCACCTGAACAAAATTATTTTTTTCATTGTGATGTATACATAGTACATATACTAATTAAATTCAGAACAAAAAACACTTTTATTAAAATAAAACTATAATTTACAAAGTTTTAGCGTATTCGGTTTATTTTTTTCATTTTTAATTTCCCGTCGCGAAGTTTCGATTACTTTACAGCTTTCGTAGTCACAGGGTGGACTCAGTCTGCAACAAAATCCGTGATTATGAGTTTTTTTCAATGAGTAACATTCGCGTAAATCTAAGACACACATTTTTACTATATGTATACTAGAGTTAAAAAAATATGCTTATTTAAGTCAATTAATTGACTTGTAACACATTGGGAAGTGTTGGACGCCTGCTAGGCCGCGTTGGAGGTGTACGGAGGAGCTTGTAGGAAGTCGTTGGATGCAGGCAGCTTACAACAAACTGATGTAGACATTCTTGTGGAAGGCCTATGTTCATTACTCGCTTTCCTGTGGCTGAACAAAGAGACAGTTTAATAAACTATGAAGCTTTTCTCGATCACGTCACCTAAACTAATGTTTTTTCTATGAGAATTATAAATTTTAAACCTATACCTAATGTTATGATAAATGAATAATGTTGCTTCAAGGTTTGGACGATGATACTGTGCATAGAAGTATCGCATTTTTTATAATAATATCGAATATGTTCTTGTTTTACTATTATAAATTGACAACCTCTTGGCAGAGATTGAAACAGGTTCTTAATTCATAAATCACACATATGAAGTGTTATAATAATTATTCCACAAATATCCGGCTTATTGGCGACAATAGTCCTATCTGTGATAACAGATCAATCCCAGTACAGCGTTGCATGACCATTCTCAAGAACTGATTGGGGAACGTACTGGTAATATGGCACTTCAGAAGTCACAAGTTCATACCGAAGTGCAATTTGCTGATGTATGATCTTGGCTACTAGGTTGTGTCTATGCAAATACTCGCCGTTAGCAAGATACGAACAACCGGAGATAACATGCCTGATGGACTCGCCAGGACGGTGGCATGCCCGACAGATGTCGACCGTACCGTCCTTCAGGATGTATTTCCTATAGTTGTTCGTCTTAATAACTTCGTCCATAATTGCAAAGACAAAACCCTCAGTTTCCCCAAAGAGGTTACCGAAGCGCAGCCAAGATACAGACGCTAGTCGGTCCACATCGAATCGAAATCGAAGGGCTCGATAGAACCGACCGTGCAGCTCTTTGCTCTTCCATATGCCCTCGCGATCCTTAATACCTATAAATAATAATAAATATGATAATAGATCGATTGGCGCGCCGGGCTATACTTGTTGACGTCACCATTCCGCATGACGATAACCTCGTCAAAGCTGAAAAAGACAAAATGTCTAAATATTTAGATTTGGCTCACGAGGTTACCGACATGTGGGATGTCGATTCAACAATTATTGCCCCGATTGTCGTTTCTGCTCATGGGTTCATACCAAAGAGCCTCGACCAACACCTACAGAGGCTCTCAATTGGCTGTTGGGATCAAGCACTGCTGGGATCTTGCCACTTCCTCAGTCGTGCGAAATTCGGTACCGAGTGACGTTGTACGAAATTATTTTGGTTATTGGTTAGTTTCTTGCGGTCAAAATGAGTGATTACACGAACAGTGAGTATGTGACAATAATGACATGTTATGTTCGATCCAATAAAAAGTTGGGTCATGCAAGAAGGACCGCCCAGTGGTCAAGGGGCGCCAGAATTCCACCACGGTATCCCCTGCCTGTCGTAAGAGGCGACTAAAAGGGGTCATCGGGGTCGCTAAGCACACAGCGGGGGCTGTGTGCTCACGTCGGGAGTGACCCCGAGATGGGCGGCAGAACGTGTGGCCTCGTGTCTGTCGCGGACGCCCATCTCACCATGGGCGTCCGAAGTAGGGAAAGAGGGGGCATCTGCGCCCTCCCAACATGTGAGGAGCCATATTTGGCAGTGCGCCGGGTGACACGGCGAGTTAAATGGGCGCCATTCGCCTGTCCACATCGCCTGTCACCCATAACGCGCGTGATGGCCACCGAGAGGTTTTAGTCGGTATGCCGGCAAAAGATCTTTTTAGATCTCGGTAGGGACCCAGCCTGATAACAGGCTGGAAGGCCGGAGACCCCGACACGCCCCTTCCGATCTCCCCCGAGTGTCGGAAGGAAGGCTAAAGGAGCTTTACTCTCGTTAAAAAAAAAAAAAAAAAAATGCAAGAAGGATGTACAGATACAGAACATCTGCAGTCTTTGCGTAGGAATGGTATCATAGCGAAGTCGTCTATTCTCGACATTATTATTAAAACATATGCAGCTTTTTCTAAGATAGTAGGTACGTTATGAAAATAATAATGTAAATCTTAACAACTTACCAACAACTGCATTTACTTAAATGATCCTAACACACTAAAATTCTAAATAAATCAAAATGTCATATGGTTATATTTAGAGTAATAATACCGATAAATAGGCGCAAAGTAAGGTCAAGGTCTCTGCGCGACAGTCAGCTGTTGTGTGGCATGACTCATACACTCGCGCGCCTGAGTATTGACAATTGACATGTCGTCGTTGCACTTTTAAGTGTAGGGTGATTTAGATAATATGTGTTTTGGAGATATCTTGTACTGATGTTGTTTATGGGGTAGTTTGTATTTTTTAATGATAAATCTCGTATATAACGTTAATTTCACATACACAATACACTATTAAATTTTCCGGACGATAAGCGATTCCACCCAGTATATTAAAAACTGAAGTACGAAATTAAAAATTCAAAAAATATAGTATCAAATAAAGTTGAAATGTTGTAGATACATACCCAAGCTCACTAAATACTATGTTTAGTAGAACATTCTGTGCTGTATCACGCCGTAACAGCCACTCGCAACTCTACAATCGACGCTTTCGTTGTTCAAGCTCTCGTTTCTGTTTAAAAGCAATAACTGCAGCTGCCACAACAATAGTTTTTCTACGTCTAATTATCTCAGCAGCATTAGTTTTTGTACTCGAGCGTTCATGGTACTGCAGAAGTTATGAATACTCGTGTCTTTGATAGTAACGTCGCTTCGCATGCACGCCTAGCGGCGTGTAGTGGCAAGCATCGTGTGAAGCCAACATATCGAGGGAGCCATCATTGCACCCAGCGCCACAGCCATCTTTGAACCCAGCAGCAAATTATAGCAAGCAATCCAGCAGCAAAACAAGCGTCGTGTGCAGTGGGCTTTATCCTGTTTTTTCCAATGGGCCAAATCATGGGAGAGAATGAGACAAATAGTATGTGCTAAGGACGGCTCATGTTCACTCATGAAACGTCAAATTGCTATGTTGGGTATGATTACGCGACCGAATTAAAAAGTGCAGTTATGTCAAATGTTACAAACGGCCAAAGCGCCGACACAATAAATTGTGCCGGCGCTTTGGCCGTTTAAAGTTCTAACTAAAGTTACGACATATTCAGTAGTAATGTGCTGCACATTTTATCGATAATATAAATTATGTATATTTTAGTTTACTACCCATGTTACACAAATTGGCTTGTACTTTAAAATACCTACCCAGTAGTGTAGTGGTAACAAGCGCTCGGCCACTGCGCGAGGGCTGTGGTCTAGGATACTTTTCATAATTTTCGATATCATTATGTCCATGGCAAAAGATTTCTCTTTAGAGACTTTGCGTACTAGGCACTAGCAGAGTAACGCAATCACACATGTAATGTTTTTTTTTTACATTTACATGCGGAAGTTTCAACTGCTAATTCAAAATGGGTTTTCTTGGGAGTTATCTTATATTTTTGCTAGTTTCTTTTTTATCTTAGTAACAACCGAGGACATCAGAGAACACCTTTTCAAAAAAAGTAGATCATTGTATTATATTTTTTGTTCTGTAGCTACAAAGATAAGATACAATTTTTTAATAAATAACAAAATGGCTATGGCTTTGAAATAAATAAAAATGATTCATGTATGAATATCTACCACTGTGTCTACGAATTTGCTATAAATAAAGTTCATGTATCGATATCGATAAACAATCAGAAGAGATCACAGCACAATTATTTTTTGTTGTCAAAATTAGAGTGTACGTTGAAATGTCAATAGCGCTACTTCTATGTTATAGAGCCACAAAGTTAGCTGACCCGGTGAGAGAGTCGCTGTAATCGAATTTGGTGTTGCCATTAAAAATAGATATTGCAATAAATGGGGTAAAGTACAATGATATATTATACAAATACGACGTAGATATCGCACTAGCACTTCAAAAGTGAGGCGTTCAAATTCGGGCAATTGGTGTAATTTCATCTAGTCGCATAGCAACGGCGACAGAGGGAAGACCTCAGTGCTGTCAACATAATTTATTTCGAAAATATTGTTTAAAGTGTCGAATTGTGTGTTTTAAAAGTGTTAAAACAATGGTGCAAAAATATGAAACTAAATTGGACCTACACCCCATACGTAAGTATATAAAAACCACACAAAATTTAATTTTTATTTTAAATTAGCAAACACCGCCTTCAATTGTGTAAGAAGGATCGCCTAATACAACGATTGTGAAGTGCGATAGGGACAAAAAGCGTACGTCATAGATTAATAAGTCAGAAGCGAAACCGATCATACAGAAAATTGACGATGAAAGTTTGAATGGATTTGGATAATTGTATATTTGTTTCTAATTCAATCATATTTAAAACAATTAAGTTATTTGTTATGAATTATTTTCATTATAAATAACTTAATCCAACCACGAACATTACAATACATTAGCTTCCCCATATATTTAAATGACAATATTTACATATATTATTGAATGTTTCCAGATTTCCACGTGATGAGCTTTTGAGACGTAAATGGATATGCACTAAGCACAGCTCGTTTAAAACTGATTAATATTGGTTAAGTACATTTAATTGTGATTAAAAATATACAACTACGAAAATATATATATCCACCTAACAAAACCTGCACCATCGGTTGTAGTATCGGTTGTTTATCAGTGGCAGGTCGCTCATACGTTACCACGATGTGTAGGTACCACCGCAATGTCTATTTCCCCCGCCACACGGCAGTTTAAATGCCATGTTATGTTCCGGTTCAAAGGACATTCTCGCCCGAGTAATCGCTGTACTTATACTTAAGATCTTATGTCTCGGGATGGCGAGCGCAATGAAAGCCAAGCATTGCTTTGTAATTTAAGGTGTCTTGGTTTCGCTTATGTCCACGAGCGGTCATATCACTTGTCATCATTACAACAAATAATAATATTATTAAGAGATCGATTTTTCAGTGCCTGCTTACCATAAACTAATATAAAAACGGCAATCAATTTATTTTATTATTTTTTCAAGTTTGTACGCAAATAAAAATATATTTGTTTCAGGATGGCGTACCACATGTATACTCATGTAGCAACCTCAAAGTTAATTTATTATCTTCTATACATATAAATAAAATTGAAGTGTCTGTTTTAAGAGTGAAAATAAAAAAAAAATGTCCTACTACATATCGTTATATACACGATACCTGTGCCGAAAATGATATTTAAATTTTTTTTGTCTGTCTGTCTGTCTGTTTGTTCCGGCTAATCTCTGAAATGGCTGGACCGATTTTGACGGGACTTTTATTGTCAGGTAGCTGATATAATAAGGAGTAACTTAGGCTAACATTTGTTTTAGAAAATTTCATTAATTTAAAAAATAACTTAAAAAAACTAATTAACTTTTTTGTTAAACTCCACGCGGACGAAGTCGCGGGCACAGCTAGTATACTTATAAAACCAAATAGGTGAAGGAAATGTAAACTAACAATAAAGTTACAAGCATTTGAAGTTTATTTTTATCTATATTAAGTTTATATATCTGTGGTCTGTCAAAGACAATTTTTTTTTTTTTTCCTTTGTCTATGCCATTGTAACCCATTGTAACAGTTTCGTTTGTCATGTTAATTAAATCATAATTTTTCTATTGCATCTGGTGTTTTTGTCCATAACCCATCAGGTTATGGGCCCAGAGCACGTAGTAATTACAGTTAATAATTTTATTTTGGCGCAATAAAACGTATTGCGAAAGTGACGATTTCCGTTAAAGTCCTTTGCCGTTATATGGTTTGTTGGTGACGTCCTCCACAATGTCGGCCAACGTAACTTATACTTCTACACCTATTGAGAAATTGCGCGGAGCAGAAAATTACTCTACGTGGAAATTCCTCATGAAGATGATTCTCATCCAAGAAGACTTATGGGAGTACGTGGAAGGAGAAGTAGACACAAAAGCTTCGGACTACGCGAAAAAATCACTCAAAGCCCTGGCCAAAATAAGTTTGTCAGTAAATTCAACTGCTTTTTCTCATGTAAGAAACGCAAAAGATGCAAAAGAGGCATGGACAAACTTGAGTAAAACCTATGAGAGCAAAGGTTTGTCTCGAAGGTTGAGCCTGATGCGATCACTGTTTAGTACTAAATACAGTGGTAGTGAAAGTATGGACACTTACCTGCTGAAACTAACAGACCTATCGCAACAATTGACAGACATTGGAGAGCCACTCGAAGATGAGTTCTTAGCCATTGTTATGCTAAGTGGACTGCCAGATGACTATGATCCATTAATAATGGCCCTCGAGAACTCATGTACCAAGTTGAGCAGCGATGATGTCAAGGCCAAGTTACTACAGGAGCACGAGCGGCGTGACCATAAGACTGAAGAGGTGTCGGCTTTAACCGTAGCTACCAAGAAGCAACTAAAGTGCTTTAGATGCAACAAGCCTGGACATTTTATTAAAAACTGCAAAAAGGGTTATAAGAAGAAGAAGAATAATGATAACCAGAAAGCGAGGACAAAGGATAAGGTGGAGAAAGATGACACAACTCTATTGACCGCACTGTCAGCATGTGTCCATCGTGATATGTGGTATGTAGACAGTGGTGCAACGGTACACATGTGCAACAACAAAAATATTATGTGTGATTATGTCGCTACTAAAAAATTACAAGTTAGTGTTGCAAATGGTGAGAAATTGTGGGCATCAGGGCAAGGTAATGTCAAAGTAAATTTAAAAGATTGTGTTAGGACAATTACAAATGTATATCATGTACCTAATCTTACAACTAATTTACTGTCAGTGAGTACCTTAGTCGCTAAAGGTTATAAAGTAGTCTTTGATAAATGTAAGTGTATAATATTTGATAATGATAACATTTTAGCAACTGCATCGTTGATCAATGACATGTATCAACTTGATGTCATTACTCAGTCTCCATGTATGGAAATGGGTGATAATCTTGTTTTTTATAGTTCTGTAAATAATCAGGTACCTACATCAGAGCCACAAAATGTTGCAGTAAATAAGGAAACATCCCAGGATACATGGCATAGACGGTTGGGTCACCTAAATTCAAGAAGCATGTCACTATTACATAAAGGTATGGTCTCAGGTATCAAATATAATTCTAATAGTTTTGTTCCTTGCAAAACGTGTATCGAGGGAAAGCAGGTCAGGCAAGTTTTTCCAAAAAGGTCTTATAGTAGGGCTACTGAAGTTTTAGGCCTGATACACACAGACTTGTGTGGTCCCATGCCGTGTGTTTCTTTTGGTGGATCAAAATATTTTCTCACTTTTATAGATGATTACACAAGGAAAACATTTGTGTATTTTCTAAAAACAAAAGATGAAGTTTTTGATCATTTCAGGAATTTTAAAGCGTTGGTTGAGAATGAAACTGACCATAAAATAAAAATTCTTAGGAGTGATAATGGTGGTGAATTTGTTAATTCCAGATTAGAGACGTACCTGAAAGAGAATGGTATTAAGCATCACACAACAGTCCCGTATTCTCCACAGCAGAACGGTGTGGCCGAAAGAGCTAACAGGACTATTGTAGAAAAGACAAGATGCATGTTACGTGATGCTGGGCTGGATAACAAATTTTGGGCAGAAGCAGTCAACACTGCTGTGTACCTCAAAAATAGAACACCAACCAAGGCTGTAGCAGGACTCGTGCCTGAGGAGAAATGGAACAATAAAAAGGTGAACATAAGCCATTTAAGAATTTTTGGATGTTTATGTTATGCTGTTTCACACAATCGCAAAAATAAGTTAGAGTCAAAATCTAAACCATATATTTTTGTCGGCTACTGTGAAAATACGAAGGGTTACAGGCTCCTGGATCCTTCAAATTCTTTTAAGTATAATAAAGCCAGAGATGTGATTTTCTTGGAAAATCGTTTTTATAAGGATAGGTCACATGATGATAATTTAGTCTCATTTAATAGCCCCAATAGTGATATTGCGGTTGATGTAGATGTGGTTCATTTTCCTCATTCAGTGGATGAAAATGAGCAACAAATGCTGTCCAGTGAACTGTCAGAGCCATCTACTGTGATTGCAGAGACATCTGATGACCAATTAAGAAACAGAATTAGCACAATTACAGTTAATGACTCGGACAGTGAAGATGTTTCATATGAGTCAAATAGTCGCGATGATCCCTCATACATTCCAGGTGAATCGACCTTAGAGGAGTTGTCTACAGACACTTCCTATGAAGATACTGAAACAATGCAGCATTCAGTACTGTTAGTGAAAAAATTATGCAGTAATGATGAACCAGAGACTGTGGATGAAGCACTATCCAGTCCTGAGGCAGCTGACTGGAGAAAAGCCATGTCAGATGAGTATAAGTCTTTTAATAAAAATAAGTGTTGGACACTTATGGAAAGACCTAACAGTCAAAAACCTATAAAGTGTCGGTGGGTTTTTAAAAGAAAGACTGGTGCAAATGGAGAATTGTTGAGATACAAGGCTCGCCTTGTAGCAAAAGGTTACACTCAGAAATATGGAATAGATTATGAGGAAACATTCTCTCCAGTAGTTAGACATTCCACCATTAGAACTCTACTTGCGATTGCTGCAGAATATGATATGAGTATTGATCATCTAGACGTAAAAACCGCATTTTTAAATGGTAATCTTGAGGAAACTGTTTATATGGAACAACCAGATGGTTTTAAAATAAAAGGAAAAGAACATATGGTTTATAAATTAAACAAAGCCATCTATGGGCTGAAACAGGCATCTAAAATGTGGTATGAGAGGATTAATGAGGTATTGTTAAAGAAATTGTTTTTCAGAAAAACATCATCAGAGCCCTGTGTTTATTTTAAGAAAACACAGAGTGAAATGTTAATTATTGCTTTGTATGTTGATGATATCTTGTTATTCTCTACCAGTAATTCAATTTTAAAGGATAAAGTAAAAGCAGAATTGATGAGTGAGTTTGAAATGAGAGATCTTGGTCCTGTTCATCACATTTTAGGCATGCGAGTTTGTAAAAGTAAAGATAAAATTACTCTTGATCAATCTAGTTACATAATGAAAGTTTTAGAAAAATTTCAGATGATTGATTGTAAACCTTCGAAAACTCCCATGGAAACAGGGTTGAAACTTCAAAAAGGTGATAAAAAGGATGATAAGTATTGTTATAGGAATCTCATTGGTTGTCTTATGTATATAGCGGTGTGCAGTAGGCCTGACATTGCTCATGCAGTAAGTGTACTTAGTCAATTCAATGAATCTTATTCGGAAAGTCACTGGAAAGCTGCAAAACGTGTGGTACGCTATCTCAAAGGTACTTTGAATTATTGTTTAGTATTTAAGAAAGGAGGATTAAATGTCACAGCCTATGTTGATGCTGACTGGGCTGGGGATGAAGTAGATCGTAGGTCGTACACTGGTTTTGTCTTCATGTTAGGTAAATCTCCTATTACATGGGAGAGTAGGAAACAAAAAACGGTTGCACTTTCAAGCACGGAGGCTGAGTATATGGCCTTATCCGATGCATGCAAAGAAACATTGTTTGTTCGTAATTTCTTGAAAGAATTGTTAGACAAAGATGTGAAAGTTTGTTTGTATAATGATAATCAGTCAGCACAAAAACTGACTGTTAATTCTATGTATCATAACAGAACAAAGCACATAGATGTAAGACATCATTTTATTAGAGATATTATAAGTAAAAAAATAATAGAAGTGAAATATTTGTCGACAAACTTGATGGTTGCAGATATACTGACTAAACCTCTAACTATAGAGAAACATAATAATTTTGTTAAAGTTTTGAGTCTAAGCATTATGTAACTTTTTGGTTTAAATACATAAATGTGTTTCATGTTTGAACATGAGATTGTAAAGTTCCTTTTCAATATATAACAGAATTTTTTTGTTGATGTAAAGTATTGTCATTAGATTGTCATATTGTATGCACTCAATTTATGAAATGTTGTATTTTTGTTTAACATAGTATATCTTATGAATGGATGTTAGTATTGAAGGCCAGTGAATAACTTTTTGTTTTATTGTTAAGTTTAAGGGCCAGTGAAGGAAATGTAAACTAACAATAAAGTTACAAGCATTTGAAGTTTATTTTTATCTATATTAAGTTTATATATCTGTGGTCTGTCAAAGACAATTTTTTTTTTTTTCCTTTGTCTATGCCATTGTAACCCATTGTAACAGTTTCGTTTGTCATGTTAATTAAATCATAATTTTTCTATTGCATCTGGTGTTTTTGTCCATAACCCATCAATAGGTAGTTTTATTCATCGTCACCCTTCTGTTTTTACCGCTTCGATTCTATGTTTGGATAGCGCAATGCTATCTCTTTTCGTCTCGTACTTTCTGTATAATCTGTTTCATTCACTAAAATTGTCATAAAGTATTAACAAATGAGTATGTATATGCATAGCAGTACAGTTTTTAAACGTCACGCAATATGGATATGCGTCATCTTTATTAAAACATCATTGGGTAAAGTAAGATTTTTCAATCCGATCAATAGTGTCGAGAAAATGACCAGTTTCATCTGCATATTATTTTTCCTACACACGATTTCTAACAAATCGCTCCCCAAAACCCTTAAAAAGTGTATCTGTATTCTCCTCCACAATCGAGAGTACGATTGCGGGGGGTTAGGCCATATAGCCCACCACGCTGGCCTCATGCGGGTTGGTGGACTTACAAATTCTAATAAAAATTCTAATAAATTGCTATGGTACCTATGCAGGTTTCCTCACGATGTTTTCCTTCACCGTTATAGCGCGTTTTTATCAATACAAGCATGGCTCCGAAAAGTCAGAAGTGTGACCTGAGATTCCAACCCGCAACCAGCGTGAACAAGTTGGCTGCCGCGTCTGGTCCATTTACCAACAGGCCACCACGCACGTAACGTAAAATGAGACGAGTAAGATACATTTTAGTTTATGATATGTACTTACATATTATATTCTACTAGTACGTACATAATTCTGTTTTCGTGGAATTTATTTTATAAAGCTGACAACACAAACCTTTGGTGGCAGCTACGCGTTAATACAATTTTTCGAAGGGTATTATTGATGTCGGAAGACGCTTTTCATCCTACGTAAAATTTAATACCTGAAGTATAATGTTCCTAGCATCACTTTTTATAGCTTTCGGCATTTTTCACTAGTTTTAAATAATGCAGGAAAAATAAATACATTGAGTAAACAACCAATGGCGGATATGTCAGCGACTGGCAGCTAGATTGACAATTTCAAATGACGTCTTTGTTTCCAGTTTTGGCCACCGGGCCAGATAACTTTGTGGCTCTATACTCATTGTTCTGAGAAATATTTGCATCGACGAGTATTTAATCTAAGATTTGCATCAATTTGCATGGACGTAATATATAAACAGGATTGCGCACGAAGAAAATGGTGTTATCCTGAAATAAGACATGTGCATGTAGCATAAGGTTTAATTTACTATGGTAAATGACATGGAGGAAGGCCGAAACCGAGTGAGACAGTATGAGAGGTTTCTATCCCTTCTCATTTGCTAGCCAGACCAAATAAAATATTTTCACTAGTAAATTATTTTACATTCGCCACAAGGTAATTAGTTCGATAAAAAAATAAACACAGAATATCTATAGTAACAAATAGAAAAATACTATTATTTAACTTCATTTATGGGTCCATAACAATAAGCTTATATCCAAATGGAGATTGCATTCCGTACATAAAAGTGAAGCACAAAAATTTAACCTTGAAAGAAATTGCTGCTTTCTGCTATCCTTTTCTTTAGAGTGACAATGATTTTTTTTAAACCAAGACACACCAAACAAGTATGGAATCGAATCACATAAATATTTATCTATATACATAATTCGGTTTAAATTCACCATGATAATTGATAATACCAGCTAGAAATAAGTTTAAATATAAGATATGTAAATGTGAGTCTGGACAAGCAGGCCGTAAAAATATAGTGTTGAATGAACAAGGTTTAATAAAATGGTGAAGGAAAAAATCGTGAAGAAACCTGCATACAATAACCATTTATAAATTTTTAATGGTATGATTGTATGTATAGTCCGCCTACTCGCTTTTGGCCAGCGACCTGTAATATATGGCCTAGCTATTCTCAATCGTAGTCTCGATTGTAGAGGAGGCCCTTGCCCTGCAGTGGGACGTCTTTGGGCTGATACAGTACAGTACAGTAAACGGAGCCAACTATGCTATTCAGGTGAAGGTTATTTAAATTGAATAGTTTGAACGTTTGTTAGAAATTGTTTTAAAAACAGCTGCTGGTAACAATCATGCATACATACATAAACACGTTTCACCATATATTTTGCATTCCAAAATGTGATAAGGGGTGAGCCTTATTACCATATCGGACACAACATCCTGATTCTGGGCTGATCAGTAGAAAATCTAATATCACTTTGCCCGAGCCGTTTGAACAATGATAATCCTCCATACATTTTTTTGTTGTAATTTTTTTTGTGTGTATTGAGATGAAAAATATTTTAAAATATAGATTTCGAATTCCTTAACAATTATTTCTTAAAATTTACTATTGTGGCAAGCCTAGGAAAAAAGATATTCCACTATAAAGTTTTACAGATTTTCTACCTCTGATCAAACTCTGTGGGTAGTTAATGTTATTTTGTTGCATTTATATTGGCGTGAGGCAAAGTTATGACGCACAAATAAAAGTAAAAATATATATTTTACACGCAATTTAAATATCAAGTACTTATTTATTTTATTAATCTAATAGTAATATCATACGCAATGAAAAAAGAAGGAAACAGGGGACAACAATTTATGATCATTTGCAATTACAATAGCGCTTTCGGGCGACAGAAACAAATTGTTATTCCTTAATTAATTAATCAGTGATTATTTTGCTTAACTCACTTCTCTGCACTATTTTTTTACATTAATTATCTGAGAAAGATAATGCAAGAAAGCCAGTCAAGCTTATATTTCAAAAATGGCAACATTGAAACGACATAACGCATCTCCAATAAAAATAAAGCAAATATCAATAGAGTTTTACGAAAAATGTGTTTTCGTAATTCAGGCTTAGGTACGCCGTGAGCTAGGCACCAAAATTACTTAGAAAATTAATTATTAACATTTTTATACATGAAATTTATAGACGCTTAAGAATTGCATTAACAATGATTTTACCAATGTTCTTTGAATATAAGATTACAGTTTTGGAATCATTCCGGAGTACAACTGCATTCTACGCCACTGAGGCAATAAAATGCTGCAATAACATATTGCAGCATTTGCAAATTTCACATTTGGAGTATGAGTACATTTGGAGTTTCAGAAAGAAAATCACGCTTAAATAAATATTGAATTAAGTTAATTTGATAGATTTCGTTCAAATGGCCATAAAAAAACTTTTATAAAACTTCTGTATTAATACAACAAGCATTTTTAAAATCGTCAAGAGGGATGAACAATTTCAGTAACACTCCACTAGAGATCTAGTGGAGCGCCGGCACCACTTATCTATATATATAAAAGAAAGTCGTGTTAGTTACTCCACTTATAACTCAAGAACGGCTGAACTGACTTGGCTGAAAATTGGTGGGGAGGAATCTTAGAACCAGGAGAAGGACATAGGATACTTTTTATCACGTTCCCGGTTTCCCGAGTTTCTATTAGCTTATTAACATTTTCTCATACAAAATGTTCATGGGTTCGTAACTGTCAAACATTTAATGTTCATCCCGTCGATACGGTAAACTCTTCCCTCAAATTGTAGAACGTATTTAAATAAAGGTTTCGAATCGACAACATATATCCGCAATATTCGATTAATGGCATATTTTAGATTTTAAAGATGTAAATTAATGACATTAATTAAACGGATTAACGTTTAAATTGGTCGTCAAATAATGCGTTCAATAATGTATTTTGTGTGAACTAAGGAGAATATATCAAGCTACATAAATAGAGACAATGAAATAAATAATTTGCACACGTAAAAAGTTATATTTACTTCTTTTCAAGATCGAATGTCACTTTATCACGATTTTTTACAGTAGCCTTTCCTTCGCTATAATTCACTGAAAGAAATTAATGTATCATCTCTCAGTGAGAAAGGTTATATTTTACCTAAATATTGCTTGCAATATTTTTGGAAAAGCAGCATTGTGGGTGTGAAATAAGGGATTGAATATTGCATGGATAATCAGAATCACTAAATGTTTTAATGTCAAAAATTCATAAGGCACACTATTTGGATATGGAGAGACGGGATATAATAGAGTGGGAGGTACGGGAGAGAACTGGGATAGCTAGTAGATTTGATAGGACGAAGTGTAAATGCACGGTATAAGACGGAATGGATAATGAAGAGAAAGGACGGGACGGATCGAGAAGAGACTGAACAGACGGGTTAAGACGGGATTTAGCAGGACAGTAGGATAGCTACGTCAAGTGTAGGCATACAAGGTTTCAAGTTATTATGCTAAATAATTGAATATAATATGAATCCTATGATAATCAAGGCAAAGCGAAGCGTGGCCGGGTCAGCTATGGTATCTTTTAATTGATTTCAATGAATGTCGTTGGAGTAGTAACAGTGTTATAATATCTCCGTAGCAAAATAATGATTTAAATCTGGAGAGATGGGATAGAATAGAATATAAGGTGGATAACATGGGACAGTAGAACAGGTACAGGATGGGATTGGAATTGGATAAGCAGTTTAGACAACGGCTGTCATGTTGATTTTAAATAAAATATGGACTGGAATCTTTATTTGCACCCAGGCGACGCTGGGCCGGGCCGCTAGTAAATAAATAAATAAATAACACCCAACAGTCACATACATAGTCCTAACCCCACACTAAGATCGAGTCTTGTGTCGTGGGTATCAGGAACTACGACAGACTTTTCGGTCTCACAAACACCCAGACCCGGAAGAAATATTTGTGGGCCACACAAACATTTCTCTCGGTGCGGGGATCGAACCCGCGGCCTCTCTTATCACAGGCGGCGTCTAACCAACTGCGCCACGGAGGCTGTCAAAAATACTTATGTCGAAAAAATTTACGCGTTTTCAGCCCGGTCCTTTAATTTACACCATTAGTACACCATGATTAATAAGATGTTCCGGTCTTTGAGAATTATAATCATCTATATATATAAAAATGAATGTTTATTTGTATGTCATCGATGAACTCAAAAACTACTGGACCGATTTGGCTTATTTTGGTCTTGAAATATTCGTGAAAGTCCTGGGAAGGTTTCAGGAGTGAGAAAAGTTGGAAAATTTCTAAGGAAGATACTAAAAACCTTTTTTTTGGGTATCGTTCAAGCGTGATGCGTACAGCCAATATAGGATGATCTTTGTTTATTTGACGGGAGACGTAAAAGACGGTCCAGCTTCAACTACCATCCAACGTAAAATGATCTCATCTTTCCATTGTCTTTCATTGACGGCTGACGAAATAGAACAAAATTCAAAAAATGTGTACATCGTGTATATAATATTATCTAGATACGGCGTCTTGCGCGTAATTTTGTTAAATGTAAAATAAAACGATGTCCATATCTACCAAAATAGCCCACTGTTTTTTGAGATTATTGCAACAGTTTTAAACAAGGTATACTCTATCGAAGCGTTTTGCCAGAGTACACCAAAATATATCTAATTATAATTTTTCGATTTCATAAAGGACATTGTTTTTTGAATTGATACTTTTAGATGCGCTGGGGGACAAATTTAAATTCCGCATTAGTATTATTTTCAGACTCAAGAATAAAAAAAATATTGCTACGTTGATGCCGTATCTAGACATTATAATGAAACGATATGCAGTTTTATATTTTTAAATATTTGTTTTATTAATTACGTCACCTGGTAAGGCAGTATGAAGGTTTTATTAATTTGTATATGGTAACGTACTAGACGCGACTGCCAACAAGTTTACGATGGTCACGGGTTCAAATTCCAGGGCACACCTCTGACTTTTCGGATTAATTTCTACGTTAAATAAAATCCGCCAACCCGCACTAAGCCAGCGGGGTGGTCTATATCTTCTTCTATAATATAAAAATGAATCGCAAAATGTGTTGGTAAGCGCATAACTCAACAACGCCTGGACCAATTTGGCCAATTCTTTTTTTTTAAATGTTTTTTTACTTTATTACTAACAAAAAGTAATGGCGTGCAATATTATTTGGAAAAACAGCATTTTGGTGCTGAAATAAGGAAAGGAATATTGGAAGGACGCTAAAGTTTTTAATGTCAAAATTTCATAAGGCAATCTTTATATGTACATGTGTATATGGAGAGACGGGATATTATAGAGTGGAAGGTACGGGAGAGGGCCGGGATAGCTGACAGATTTGATAGGACGAAATGTAAATGCACGTTATAAGACGGGATGGGTAATAAAGAGAAAGGACGGGACGGATCGGGAAGAGACTGAACAGACGGATGAGATGGGATTGAGCCGGACAGCAGGACAGCTACGTCAAGTTTAGGTATACAAGAGTTTATACGAAAAATAACATGTATTTGGTGTGGAGTGGAATCAAAAAATATATGCACCCAGGCAAAGCTGGGCCGGGCCGCTAGTCTTTAATAAAATATTCACAACAAAATTCTTGCAGATTAATAATTTTTTCCTATTAATGGTATTTTATTTAACCTCTTTTCCCGCCTATTCGAATCTTTAGGAAAACTGTAAAGAGAAATTAAACTACAGAATAATTTATACTCATTTTTAAGCAAAAATAAAATATAAATCACGGCTTGATTATATTGTGCACACCGCAGTGGAGTATCTCTGTGAAATACGGTAACATTTTGTAACTGTGTGTAACTTTTGTGGCTATTTGTTGAATGTTACTCAGCGCATCGGCACCTCCAATAACTTTTAGCAACAAGGACATCGAAAGGCATCTGTAACAATGACGTTTTCGATTTTTAACACATGTTGACTGTTTTTTAAAAGCTAGGTAACATACTTACCAAAATATGATCCTTGGCTAATTTAACCTAACTCACTTAAGGATCTCTAAGTAATGTATTTGCAGTCGGTAAGATCATTCACGCAGTTTTAAATAAGAGAAAAATGATAGTGACACTACATTTTCGGTATTTCGCATATTAATTTACGAATTTAAACGTTGTTCCAACTAAAATAAAGTAACTTCATGTTTCAAAAAACTTTTTGATAGCACTTCAGAAATGTTCCTGTTGTAAACACCTAACAAAAAACGATATCAATTAATGACAGTTTTCACCTCCTCATAATTCAATGTCTCTAATTGCAGCCAAAGGTTAAACTATGGTCACCCTAGTCTCTTTGTTTACAAAATATTCACAATATAAATAATCACGTTTATCTTTATGCTTATATGAAAAAAGTGTTCATGAATGATGCAAGACACATTAATCTCACAGTTCATATGTAAAATATCTGTGTTCAGTACTTTTGTATAAATATTCACAATAATTATAACAATCGATTTACCTGTGTAATTTCACGGTAGATACTGGATGCCAAACATTTTTACAACTAGGTACACAATACACAACTCATTCTGGAAAATCACTACACACACTGAAAAATACGTAAAAATGTTGAATTATGTGAAATAACCGCAGAAAAGAACATTTACAAAATAACAACAGTAAATGATTTTGTTATTTGAAGTTGTCATTTTGTTAGTGTTGCCTAGCAATGTATGCGCAATGAGCAATTAAATGAGGAAATAATGTAAAACAAAAATATTAATAAAGTTAAGTAATAAACACCAAATCCTAATCGAATACGTAGTTTTTTAGGATATCATGACCATACAAACTTATGTAAACGCATAGGTCGAAAACATAACCTTTTTATTTTAATTAGTTGATTAATAACATCAATACTTTGTGCTATTTGGGGAAGTAATTCGTAAGCTTTGGCAACATAAGAAAAGGATCGAAGACCATACCAAAGGTCAAATTTCTGTGCTTCAGTTTTCTAAAGGGAATGCAATCTCCATTTGGGTATAAGCTTCTTGGTCCATAAACGAATTCATGACATTACAATGGAAGGTTAATGCATGATAGGAGAATTCGTATTTATAACTCTGGCCACTTGATAATAAAAATCAAATATGTCATGGCTTATACGAAATGTCACAGGTGTACATATTCAAATTATTTTCGATATTTATTAACGGAAAATGGTTAAAAAGTGTTGCAAAATGATTTGTATAAGTGAATAATATAGTAGTTGTTGTATATCGATTCAAAGGTGAGTGGTTTCATGAGATTTACCATTTTTGTTTACAAACATTCGCTACGGTGACCATAATAAAACCCACCTTAGAACTTTTTTGATCGACAATTCAAAGTTCAGATGAATTATTGAATAACTTTTAATCTGCTTGAATATAAAAAGCAGTTCTTTTTTCTTTACAATTTTATTATTAAAGTAATGTTTAATTTATACACATTAATTTGCATCCTACTATGTTTTAAGTGAAAATAAACACGATAACTGCCAAGCGTGGTGAGTATTGGCATAAACAATAAAAAAGCCTAATAGTTGTTAAACCAGGACCAGGACTCCAGTCCCCGGCAGCCCCGCTATTCCTGGTTATGGTACCGGCCACGCTAACGGGGGGGCAGAGGGTGGTAAGAATCTCTGGGTTGACCCCGGCTACCACACCCGACGACGACTGGCACTGACAACACACAACATACGCACTTTGTGAACAGACGAGAAGATTGTTAACTGAATTTTGCTGTTAATAAAGATTTATTATTAATATTTTTCATTTCACCTTTAAAAAGTATACGTATAAAACTATGATTCTGAACTTTTTTGCTAGGTCCTAATGGTCCAATATTTTGGAGGTCAAATATTTTTTTTACAAGGTTAGACAATATCACGTTTGTTACCTCAAAAACAAAATGCTTCATTCGGCGTATTACAACTGAATTATTTACCATATTAGCCAATTTGACTAAAATTCCTGTATTTCACTTTCATTGGTCATCCTATAGGAACGGGACACAACCCTATCTTCCTACACCTCTCGCTGGGCTCGTTTTTCCGATGACAGTGCGCAGTCCTGTAGTGCGATTCACGTATTTTAATAAGTTCAGCTGCAGTGCAGTTGCGGTTAAGTTTCGATCAAAACAGCCCTTTTCGTATTCTCGTAATTTTGACAACCGCTGTCAAATACGCTCGCGTGAAGTTCGCGTCACGCAAACGTTTTAGCGTATTCTACTGCTGCGCGTATATGTCAATCTCAAACAAATTTCATACATCTGACGTACAGTTGACGCGCAGCTCACGCGCAGTTCACGCGCAGCTAAACACTTACAAGAATACCATTTTGTACCAAAGCGTAAACTTAATTGTAACCGCACCGCAACTTGATCGGCGCGTCAAAAAGTTACGTGAATCGCACTGCTGTTTATATACTACGTCCATGAATATTTGTTTGTTTCCAATACGTCAAATTTCCCGGAGTCAAAAGGTAACCCGGTAATGACAGGAGACAAAAGACTGCATCTCTTTTTTACATATACGTTTTGTATAACTCTTTATTGTGTAAAATGGATAGAACGCGTGACTTCGCCTAACTTCGCCTATTAGTTTTTCCGCCTAAGCTACGGGCCATTCACTGTCGCAGGGCGTGCCACAGTTATGTTTATTCAACAATAAAATAGCTTCTAAACATTGAGGTATTATTACCTCAATGCCTCAAAAGTATAATATTCAGTAAAATAACTAAACATGACAAATACTACAACTAGTCCATTCCATCCATCCATCCATCAGCCCTAGGAAGTCCACTGCTGAACATAGGCCTCTCCCAATGATTTCCACAGAGACCTGTTGGAGGCAGCCTGCATCCAGCGACGTCCCGCGACCTTTACCAGGTCGTCGGACCATCTTGTGGGTGGACGTCCTACGCTGCGCTTTCCGATACGCGGCCTCCATTCGAGCACTTTCCGACCCCATCGGTCATCAGATCTCCGCGCTATGTGCCCTGCCCATTGCCACTTCAACTTGCTAATCCGGTGGGCTATATCGGTTACTTTAGTTCTCCTACGGATTAGTAGTATAGTATATACAGGGTATATCAAGACTGCTACCGAAAACGAAGCCGGGTGGTAGTTTAAGCGACTTCAGACACAATGCAACAGAAAAAGTTGCAAAAAAAAGCGACAATTTTTTTTTTTGTTATTTTTTTCCTATGGCCATATTTGGGTGGTAAATACATTTTTTCCTAAAATAATAGTGTATACCCTTTTATTTATAAATACTCTAAGGTATAAAAGAGTTTAAATTATTATTTTAGCAAAAACTATGGATTTACCACCCAAAAATGACGATATTTAAAAAATCATAAAAAAAAATTGTCGCGTTTCTAGGCGAAATTTTTAATTGCATTGTGTTTGTAGCCACTAAAACTACCACCCGGCTTCGTTTTCGGTAGCAGTCTTGAGATACCCGGTATAGTATACTAGTCCATTGAAATGTTACAATTTATGGACCGAATATTGCATTTCTTAGAGGACGCAATTTTATTTTTGGGACATGTTTGGGGGGTCAATAG
The DNA here is from genome assembly GCA_009982885.2 of Hyles vespertilio. Taxonomy (NCBI): domain Eukaryota; kingdom Metazoa; phylum Arthropoda; class Insecta; order Lepidoptera; family Sphingidae; genus Hyles; species Hyles vespertilio. Next base: position 23,833,247 of record CM042816.1, read on the forward strand.
AAGCTTAACCTCAAGTTTGTGGGGTCGCCACCCTTGTACCCCAGCCGCCATCTTGAAAAAAGGGGTGAAAACACTTTTTTCGCGATAACTCGAAAACTATGCGTCTTACAAAAAATTTGTAATGACATAATTTGTAGCAAATTGTTCTGCCTACAAATATGTTGTTTTCACTTTTTGCCCTAAATTAAAAATTAAAGAAGTTATAAGCAAAAAAGTGAAGAAGAAATTTCTTAAGGAAAATCTTCCCGTTTCTCTTAAAAGTGGACTCTTCGACTTGTATCTTTGACTGAACTTCAGAGGTCCAGGCCCGGGTTTGTCCAAAAGCTATGGAGCACAGGATGCTAGGCGTAACACGCATGGACAGAGTACCCACTAACACCTTGCGCTCCAAAACCAGAGTCAAGAATGTTGCACAGAAATCAGCTAAACTAAACTGGGATTGGGCGGGCCACGTCATCCGGATGCACCCGAAGAGGTAGGCAAAGATTGCCAATCAATGGATGCCTAAGGATGGCGAGAGGCCACGTGGCAGGTTTCGGAAAAGGTGGCGCGACGATCTCGACCAATTTAGCAGCACTTGGATGGCATCAGCAACTGATAGGCATAAGTAGAAGGAGTTGAGGGAGACCTTTGCCCATCAGTGGCACAGAATAGATTAATAAAAATAAAAAAAAGCAAAAAAATGAATCTTTTTTATATAAAGTTATAGAGCAAAAAAGAAAAATTTACTCACTTTTTTGCTTATAACTTCTTTAATTTTTAATTTAGGGCTAAAAGTTATATAAACATATTTGTAGGCAATACAATTAGCTACAAATTATGTTTTTACAAATTTTTCGTAAGACGTTAGTTTCCGAGATAACGCGAAAAAAGTGTTTTCACCCCTTTTTCCAAGATGGCGGCCGGGGTCAAGGGTGGCGACCCCACAAACTTGAGGTTAACATACAAACATATCCCAAAAATAAAATTGCGTCCTCTAAAAAATGCAAAGCTCATGTCACATTTCAATGGACTAAACGATGCTACTGCTGGCAAGTTTCTAACTAATAACTGTGCTAATAACAATGCCAACAACTGGCAACACCGATCAGTTGTGTGCGTGCAAAAGAACTTGCTTGTCGTGTTGCGGTGCGTGTGCTTTCTACAAATTGACTTTCATCGCCTCGTAAGTTTGTGAATTTTATATATTATAGTGCTCTTAATCATCAAATTAACTACAGTGGATGTAGCAGTCGTGGTCGTAGAGGATAACATGTCTCACCGGATCGGTTATGATCATTCGATTGGATCGTGTCGATGCGTCACCTTTGTGAACCATTTTATACTAGTTCCACCTTAATATAATTTTGCAAGTAACTCTAATTTGGTGCATTATTGTTTACATGTTGTTAAAACCATCTTAGGGATGTACGTATTAGAAGAGTGATGTGGTGAGTTGTATACTGGTTTATAACCTAACCGAAGGCCGACGTCGGATAATGCAAGTCCAACGGAGGCGCCCGCAGGGCCAGCCGCTGTCCTCACACGCTGCCGACCGAATATAATGTATCGTTTTCATTGGCTAAGAGATGTCATATTTTAGGATTGTAGTGTACTCGTAACTTATTTGATACGTGGTCTTTTTTTTGTCCTTTTGTATTCTTTATTGTAACTTATTGTACGGGTGCCTTGTAAACAAATATCAGTCGTTTACCGTATAGTGAAATAATTTATTTCAATCCCGCGTCTTGTACATTTCGGCCTATGGCACACGTTGTGCCCTCGGCCCACACACTTCACTAGGTTGGCGGCCGCTAAGAGGATGGCTGCTGTAAACTACTAGTGATATAGAAAATAGTCAGCAATATATGTTTGCATTCTTTCCCTGATCAGCAGTAAGCTGTAAGTAGTGAACTTTGATTGCAAAAAACCAGAGAAAAAGTAATTAATTTGATGGTTATAAAATGAAGAATGGTTTATGTGGACTACTATGAACATCTTGCCATATTCATCATGTCATTAAATTGTAATTTTACTAGCTTAGGTAAATTGAATGTGCATGTAGATAAAGTACGAGTATATTTCTCGAGTAGGATGCTCATTTCATTCAAGGAATATAATATATTATTTTGAAATAAAACTATTATTTAGGGATTTTATCGTGAATTTAGTTTAATTTTTTTACATTTTTGACTTCCCGACGTTTCGATTACTTTACAGCTTTCGTGGTCACGGGGCGGACTGAGGTATTAGACGTCCGCTCTGTTACTGTTACAATTCCACACAATTGTACAATTCTACACTAAGTCTTATGATTTTTTCTTATTTTTGTAGGTATCAATCTATCACAAATATAGCGGATTTGGTTATTAACATTCTTTCTTTCATGGTAATTGATATTTTCGAGCTATTTAGTCTTTTTATTTGCAAGTTTATCTTCATGTTTTTCTAGAGGAATGTTATGCCTTTCATGGGCTAAAAACACAATTTCCCCCTCTATACCCACCTCCTGTTATGCTACATATATAAATACCTATCCACAACTATTATACCAGTATATACAGGTACAACGAATTATTAACTGCAAATATAACTTTGTAATCTTATACATTTATATGGGATTACAAAGTTATTCACGCAGTTGGTGTATCTAGAAAACTAGACGGAAATTATGAAATGTTTGAATTTTTCCTTGCTTTCGACACTAAACACTTCTATGTCTGCTAGAAGTGCTTTAGACTTTTGATGATCGGTCAGTCAGTCAGTGACTGACAAAATTACGAAAGTTTGACAAGTTATAATTCTTAAACTACAGGTTCAAATTGAATGAAATTTTAAATATACCGTGTTTACACAATGCCTGCTTAGTAACTGAAAATTCAGGCTTCTTGCTTTAACCACAATGAAGTTATGGGGGGTTGAAAATGGTCTGAATTGCTTCGAGAAAAGTATGGTACGAGTGCCGCTTTTTAGCTCGACTTGGAGGGGGCACTGCCGTGCCCCCAGATAAATAAGGAACAATTATTATATCGATATTGAGAGAAAGTGAATACTGGGCAAGGTTGATGTTGACATATAAATGCGGGTGCGTCAGTGCAGGCCTCGCTGGTCGCTCTACTGGCACATGCTCCAATCCGCAAGTGGTCTTCGTAGTCTTGGTCATATCACAGCATCCAATGGCAGAAATACTCATTGCTAGGATGAGGTGTTGGATTAGTGGTGCATGTAATAGTGTGGATGGTGGGCGGGCGGGGTGGTTCAGTAGGTCAGGCTGACAACGGCGGGTCAGGCCGGGGCCTTCACGTGGCGGTTTTTGTGCACAGGGGCGGTGCGCGGGCGCGGGGCCGCTATCTGGGTCAATGGTAGCGGAGCGGGGCCGGCGCGCCGCAGCCGCTCCATCGAGCCGCACGCCGCGCCCCGCGCCCCGCACGCCCCCACCCCCTCCACCTCGCGCCGCCCCGCTGCAACTGGGTCGCTTCGCCCTCGCCCCTCTCTAACGCCCTTTTGTCTTTTGCAATATTGTTCCTAAGCGTCTAATAACTTTTGGGGTGAAGTGACTATGCCAGCTGTCGGATGTGCGTGCAGTACCTGCGCCTCGCGCTACCTCCGTCCCGCGGCACGAGATACACAGCCTGTCTCTTCTTTCATTTTTTCTAAACCTTTAAATCAGAATGTCAAATCAACGAGCATTATTATAATTTAAATTATTTTTGTTACGTTTTTACATTATAATTATTAATTACTTTCTTAGAATTAATTTCCAAAAATTTCATCAACAAATTATTAATCAGGTAACATGCTTGCGACCTATGAGTTCGTAATAAAGGGGTCACTCACGAAACTCAGCAGTGAGCACTGAGTGATTGGAGAGAGGTGGAGCCCATGTTCGTTGGAAGATACGAATGTAACATTACTCCTTATTGTTTCAATTTTACTCATAGACCTTAACTCAAAACTTGAAAAATTATTTACGTATGACTTATAGGAGATGTTTTCAACCGGAGCTGACACTCGAGATGCATCCGTTTCAATAATCACGAAACGGTCTTACTGTTACGTTTCGCCTCAGATATATATATGTAAACCCGCAAAGGATATCAACACACACTATACATATCTCTGACTTTTCAGAGTCATGCGTGTAGTCGTTCACCACGCACGATAAGGGTGAAGGAAAACATCGTGAGGAAACCTGGACATCATAGCAATTTATATGAATTTCTATGGTCTTTAAAGTCCGCCAACCTGCACTAGGCCAGCGTGGTGGACTATATGGGCTGGTACCGATACATATCTTTGGATATTTGATGATCCGCGTGATATCGTCATGCGGCAGGCGCAGGCACTTGTCATACTGTACGTGGTTGTAGTCAGTCGTGTAATTTCAATTAGAACTAGTCACTCTGCTTGCTTTGATGCATCTTTAGGTTATACTTTTATAAGTCTCCTAGAGGTAGCAACTTATTAATGAGTAAGAGTTTTTCGCAAGCATTTAATAATTATCATTTGGTGTTGATGTGTGGACTTATACTTAAAAATATTGGTTGTATTGGGTTTTTTAGTGTCGGAACATGCGTAGCGTTGAAGTGGCGATGGCGCCAAAAGCTTTTCACCGGCCGTATTTTAATACAAGGGAAATTAATTTATAGACAAATCTAATACGTTCGGTATTAGGTAGAAGTGATCCCCGGTCTGGTGCCTCGTAGTGCGTAGTGTCGCGTGTAGTGCGTACATTGCGTACGCACCGAGCGACGTCCGCTTGACTCGGTGCCTGTTGAGAGAAACGAGCACTGAGCCTCAGGAGATGATTAAATCCGCCGGTGTGTTTATATCGCACGTACGTACCTACTGTTTATTAGGCCACCGTCGCTCATAAGAAACTAGTCATTTCTGCTTTTTAATTAAGGATCAATGTAAATCGGTGATGAAGTCATTGCGCTTAAAGCGGCCCAGCACGATACGGGGGGTTACTTTATACTCCGACACGACGACGAATGTTTGAACGTTAACATAAACTGTACGAATATGCCTAAATACTTTACAAAATGTTCGAATTCTCTACCTTAGACTAAGCTAGGAGCGAATGATTTTCAAAGAGAATAGGACGATATTTAGAAGTCCGAACTTCGCGTCGGAGAAATGAGTATCCGTAATAGAGTGAGTGAAAAACTGGAGTTTCCAATTCTGTCACGAAGTTATTGTATTTACTTAATACATGCCAATTTTCGTTTTAAAAGATGGAGAATGTGGTACTACCGTGTCCTCTTTGGGATTTATTGAATATCCGGCGAGCTGAAACGATTATTAACTCGTTGAATTTATTAAGTAAAATGAAGTATGTCGAGAGAGAGTGGTTAGGGGCGGCGAGGGCCCGGGTGAGTCCGGGCGGGGGTGTGTGTGGCGAGGGGTGCGGCCGGGTCGATGACCGCGGCGGGATGCGTCGCGTGCTCGGGCGCGCGGCGGCGGCGAGCGGGGCTCCTCACGCGGAACATCAGCGAGGGTATGGTGGGCGCCGCACCGCGCCGGGGTCAGCGACACGTGTTCTCACTGCTCGCCTCACCTCGCTGACTATTCGCGCCACCGACAATATCGACATCATTGATGATCGGCCCACACGCTCCGACCCCCGCGCCACCGCTCCCGCTGCTAACCGCTCGCGCACCGTTACTTTCTTTGACTTTAGCAATACTATATAAGTATTGCATGTGAACTTGTCACATACATCGATACAGGATTCGGTTTTATGTATCGTTTGTTTGGAACGGTTGCGATTAGCTTTACCATTTCACAATTTTCACCACAAATCGACAGCTCCGTAACCTGTGCGGAAAGCATGAGAATCGAAATGACGCGACCTTGCAGCGAGAGCGCCAAGGTTTCGACGGGCGTCGACCTCGCGCCGCGACGATATCGATCGCTCGCGTCTCTCGATATCGTCGCGGCGGACGGCACTCGCTCCACGCGCTGCCGCCGTCCACTCGGCGAACGACTCCAAATATTTGGTGGATGGCGATGCGCCACGCGACCGGTCGTCGCGGACGGTTGAAGGAGCGCGTGAGGACACGCGGGGACGAGGGTCGGCGGCGGTGTGGCGGCCAGCGCGGGGCGCGGGGCGGGCGCGGCCGACGACCGGCGCGAGTACCTGCCCCGCGCCGCCGCACCGCCGCCAGCGCACCGCTCCACTAGGACGGATCACCTGCGACCTGCGAGTCGGGACTCACGCATCCACTCGGTGAATACTTTACATTCGCAATCGTTGCAAACCATTCCGTGGAACGTGTTGTTACGAATTGACCATCATCCATATCGCGATGAATAAAAACACTGGATCAAAGTGTGGCATGCCGGGAGTGCCGTTGAGGCTCCGTGTTGCTATTGTTTTCTGTTTTTGAGGCTTAACTATTTTCAACAGTTCAATTTTTTATTTTGAAACATCAAAATCATGTTATTGATATATTAAAATTCCATAACTAAAACGGGAAATGTGCAGCATTTAGTCACGCGTTTAATTCTTATCTCCTTTATATGAAACTTCACAGCTCGTGGATTTTCTTCATCTCGTGTTATAAGAATACGTGCAATAGTAGCGACCAGTCTACTACTACTAACTAGTGCAATGTCCATACGTTGCAGTCATCCTTCGTTCCTCTCGCTGGACACCGACCAGCACAGATGTCGATTTCCAATCCCGGCATTTCTGGATTGAAGGAAACTAATTCCGGGATTGTGCAATTATACGAAAAATGGGTAAAAAGGACGTAAACATCTGAGTTTACTCTGGTTTTGTTACGGTTTTGACCATAATTGACATAGAACACTAGAGTTAATAACTATTGATAATTAACCTACCATCTTTATGAAATTGTCTGGAACTTAACAAATTATTTTCTACCTTTTTTTTCCTTCAAAATGTATTTATATTAGAATAACAGCAATAACCATAGTGATTAAAATGTCAAAATAGCTAGTCGCATCATTGAGGCAATTTTAGAATTCCATGTCGTTTGTCTCGTCCACACAATGGCCCAGCATCGGCCGCCATTAAAGATGATGACTCTGTTCTGGGACAAGTTGTGCAGTGATAGTCAGTTAACTAGATTCTAAATGGCATGACCAGTATTATTCCCGAATCAAAATAACATCAACAATCAAAATGTGTTGTAATGGTATGTCCAATTAAATGCACCACAAAGTGAACTCGTAATTCGTTATACAGTTAAGATCAGGAATTCTTAAACTTTTTGCAGCCACGGACCACTAACAAAATTTAAAATAGTTCTCGGACCCCTTGTCAAAAAATATTTTGGGGAAAAAAAACAAACCTTGCATTGAACACTGATTTTTATTGAACATGGACTTTTATTGGTAGTTTGCAATGGTATTTCTACATCTTTGGTACTTTGTGAACTACCTTCAATATGTTATACATATATTTTGATTTGTTGGTTAGTCTAGTCAATGAACAAATTAATCAACAAGTACTATTAAATTAATATTATTTTTCGCTTTTCAGTGGAAATTAAATTATTATAATTCTTTACTTTATAGTGCTTTTTTAGGGTCGCAGTTTTTTTATTTTTGTTTAGAATGTTAGTTATTATTATTATTTATACTTTATTGCACAAAAGAAAACAAATACAAAAATAAATAACATACATAAAAAGTACAATTGGCGGTCTTATCGCCGAAATGCAATATCTTACAGACAACCATGGGATGGATTTAAGATTAGGATAAAACCGTTTAATAAACAGAGGGTAGTCTAAAGTGTAAAGGATAGAACTAAGGGCGGATCCAGGGGGAGGTCATGGGGGTCATGACCTCCCCCTGGACCCCCCCTGGGCTGGCTCCGGATTGACAAAATTTATGAAATATCTGTTGATAAAATTTATCAGCACAATTAATTCTTTGAATGTCGATAAATAAAGTAAAAAAACCTACTTAAATAGGAAAAATTATTGCTTATAAGTACAAATAATTTAATAAAATTACAAGTAATACAAATAATAAATATACATATTATGTTAATAGTATATTAGTTATAATCTTTTTAATATTGATGGTCATTTAAATGATAAATTTCTGATAAATAATTATATTAAAAGTTTACTGACCTGCTGCGGACCCCTGGCACATACGTTACGGACCCCACTTTAAGAAACCATGGTTTAGATATTGTTATATTTTCTAGCATTAGAAATGTTTCATCATTATCAGCCTATTCGCGTCCACTGCTCATAGGCCTCTCCTATGGCACGCCACTGGGCTCGATCTTCAGTCCAACGTCTCCAACCGCTACCAGCCATCTTTCGGATATCATCACTCCACCTCGTTGGTTGTATGTAAATAATAGTAATCGCTTATTTTTATTTCATAAAATAATTAATAGTGGGCATTGACTTATATTCTACCGATAGACGAGGCGCGTCATAGAAACTATTTGTCCCGTATTTGTCAAAAACTCAGTAGCGAAATCTAGTACGTTTACTTGAATATTACAAATTATGATCAAAGATTATTAGACAGACAAGACAGTTCATGTCAATAATAGCTTTTCCTAAGATACTGCCTAAGTATCAATACCGTCATAGCAATAATATTTTTTGTAATGTTTTTTTTTTATTCACGTGAATAATTCATGGAAATGATTTAAATGAAATTAAATGCTCTTACAAGTGTACAAGTCTGACAATCAGTCAATCAGTGTACAATCAGTCTGACATTTATCATAATAACATTTATGAATTTTTAACAAACTGATAAACTTTTTCGAGACTACTAGACAGAAGGAATGGTACAACAGAAGTTTTTAAAAATGACTACCGCATTTGGAATATCTGAAATCTACGTGATGAAAATGAATTGAACTAATATAGGTATGTCCTGATGGCAGCCACTTATATCCGTCCCAATAATTCTAGACAAATATTATAGAGATCTCCTTTTTTCGTAACCGACGCGTAAGAATATAAAAAAAAATGATATTAGTCTTCAATAACAATCAATGGGTTCGAATAGTCCATTAAGTAATTCATATTAAGAAATGGGGTCTAAATACTATCCACTGTTTCAAAACATACATACAACACACATATTTTGTGTTATTAATTACTTAACATCATATAATTAAAATAAAATACTGAAATTTGCAACTACATTCTTCCTACACATTTGTATTTGTAACTAGCGGCCCGACCCAACTTCGCCTGGGTGCATATATTTTTTGATTCCACTCCACACCAAATACATGTTATTTTTCGTATTAATCTCTTGTATACCTAAACTTGACATAGCTATCCTACTGTCTGGCTCAATCCCGTCTCATCCGTCTGTTCAGTCTCTTCCCGATCCGTCCCGTCCTTTTTCTTTTATTATCCATCCCGTCTTATAACGTGCATTTACATTTCGTCCTATCAAATCTGTCAGCTATCCCAGCCCTCTCCCGTACCTTCCACTCTATTATATCCCGTCTCTCCATATACATGTACATATAAAGATTGCCTTATGAAATTTTGACATTAAAAACTTTAGCGTTTTTTATTGTCCATCCAATATTCCGTCCCTTATTTCAGCACCAAAATGCTGTTTTTCCTAATAATATTGCACGCCATTACTTTTTGTTAGTAATAAAGTAATAAAAAGAATTGGCCAAATTGGTCCAGGCGTTGTTGAGTTATGCGCTTACCAACACATTTTGCGATTCATTTTTATATTATAGAAGAAGATATTATAGTCCACCCTGCTGGCTTAGTGCGGGTTGGCGGATTTTATTTCACGTAGAATTTAATCCGAAAAGTCAGAGGTGTGCCCTGGGATTTGAACCCGTGACCATCGTTAACTTGTTGGCAGTCGCGTCTAGTACGTTACCATATACAAATTAATAAAACCTTCATACTGCCTTACCAGGTGACGTAAGTAATAGAACAAATATTTAAAAATATAAAACTGCATATCGTTTCGTTATAATGTCTAGATACGGCATCAACGTACCAATATTCTTTTTATTCTTGAGTCTAAAAACAATATTAATGCGAAATTTAAATATGTCCCCCAGCGCATCTAAAAGTATCAATTCAAAAACAATGTCGTTTATGAAAACGAAAAATTATAATTAGATATACCGGGTATCTCAAGACTGCTACCGAAAACGAAGCCGGGTGGTAGTTTTAGTGGCTACAAACACAATGCAATTAAAAATTTCGCCTAGAAACGAGACAATTTTTTTTTATGTTTATTTAAATATCGTCATTTTTGGGTGGTAAATCCATAGTTTTTGAAAAAGAAAAGAAAGAAAGAAAGAAAGAAAAGTTTATTGTTGGTACAAATACAAAGAAATTAATATTAATAATAAAAATAATCCAACCCTAGAAACTAAAAGATATAAAGTATTTACAATAAAACAAAGAAGTGTTAGTTATATAAAGATAACAAAAGACAATAATATTCTCCATTACTACTTGTGCCAACAACAGGAACCCTCATTCAGCTTATTACTGCAGTACAGCATAAGCAGTACCACAGCGCTGATTTTCAATGAGGGACCTTAGTGACATCCGGGCACTACGTCGGTGTGCAGATATAGGTACTTGTACATGTATTTTAGAAAAACATTGATAATTTATACAATATAAACAGGAAACATAAAACATTTAGAAACAAAAAATAAAAATATAACGAAGATTACAAATTCAGAAAGGTATTAAGTAATCGGCAAAAATTCGCCGGCGCCGACAGAGGGCGACTAAGACCGAGTATCTGCAAATACACAATAATTTAAAACCGATAAAGTAATAATTATTAAATTATTACAACAACAAAAAATCTCGACAACACCGCAATGGCCTTGGGTAGGCGGAGGCGCACGCGCACTCGGACTGGTATCCGCCATCATTCTCCTCGACACGGGCAGTCGAAACGCATATCGCTCCGGTCAGTGGAAATAAGAAAATAAACCAGTAGATAGTTAACAATTATTAATTATGTAGAAACTGCTCGCAAATATTGAGTGTGATATTATTGTAAAAGAAGAAGTGTGTTTTTTTGCCGCCACCTTCAACGAAACTGGAAAACGGCCCACTTCACTTGTTCGATCGAAAACTTGCAGGTATGATAGTAAATAATAATGGATAGTATATGTAGATAAAAAATAAATAAACAAATAATTAAACTATGTACGTAATGTTTTGTTGTTTCTGTACTTGTAATAAATTGTTCTTGTAATTATATTTAAAACTAAGTTTACTCTTTTTAGATCTGCATGGCGGTGGAATGTTGTTCCAGCAGTGAGTGGCGGCATATTTGAAAGATCCTCTAAAAGCAGCAGTCCTGTGTTGCGGTATCGATAGTGGATTCGAAATAGAACGTGTACCATACTTGAGGTTATCCTGTCTGAATGTTAGTTTATCTACTAGGTACTTAGGTCTATTGTTATGAAATATACCAAACAGTAGTGTGGCTAAATGCAATTTCCTTCTGGCTTCCATTTTCAAAATGTTGGCATCGTTAAGATATGGTGTGACGTGGCTACGGCGTGGAATATTAAAGGAAAACCTGGCACAAGCATTCTGTACCCGCTGAATAAGGTGATTCGTTCGCGAAAGTAAGCAGGGTTTTGCTAAAATAATAATTTAAACTCTTTTATACCTTAGAGTATTTATAAATAAAAGGGTATATACTATTATTTTAGGAAAAAATGTATTTACCACCCAAATATGGCCATAGGAAAAAAATAACAAAAAAAAAAATTGTCGCTTTTTTTTGCAACATTTTCTGTTGCATTGTGTCTGAAGTTGCTTAAACTACCACCCGGCTTCGTTTTCGGTAGCAGTCTTGATATACCCTGTATTTTGGTGTACTCCGGCAAAACGCTTCGATAGAGTATACCTTGTTTAAAACTGTTGCAATAATCTCAAAAAACAATGGGCGATTTTGGTAGATATGGACATGATTTCAATTTACATTTCACAAAATTATGCGCAAGACGCCGTATCTAGATAATATTATATACACGATATACACGATGTACACATTTTTTGAATTTTGTTCTATTTCGTCAGCCGTCAATGAAAGACAATGGAAAGATAAGATCATTTTACGTTGGATGGTAGTTGAAGCTGGACCGTCTTTTACGTCTCCCGTCAAATAAACAAAGATCATCCTATATTGGCTGGACGCATCACGCTTAAACGATACCCAAAAAAAAGGTTTTTAGTATCTTCCTCAGAAATTTTCCTATTTTTCTCACCCCTAAAACCTTCCCAGGACTTCCACGAATATTTCAAGACCAAAATCAGCCAAATTGGTCCAGGCGTTGTTGAATTATGCGGTTACCAACACATTTTGCGATTCATTTTTATATATAAGATGTATTCGAATATGCCTATTTGGTCGACTGATATGAATGTCCCTTGAATAATCTATATCTAATACAGTTCGTCTCTCTCCCTCGACGGGCAATTTTTATGCGCGGAAATGAGACATACGATTAAGGAGAGCTCACCTTGTATTTTAACGAGCTCTTAAATATATTTAATCCAATAATAAATAAAAGATCTGTATTATCGGCATTATTCTGCAATATTATATCACTTACGTTGTATGCTTTAATTATACAGGGTATATCAAGACTGCTACCGAAAACGAAGCCGGGTGGTAGTTTAAGCTACTTCAGACACAATGCAACAGAAAAAGTTGCAAAAAAAAGCGACAATTTTTTTTTTGTTATTTTTTTCCTATGGCCATATTTGGGTGGTAAATACATTTTTTCCTAAACTAATAGTGTATACCCTTTTATTTATAACTAATCTGAGGTATAAAAGTGTTAAAATTTTTACTTTAGCAAAAACTATGGATTTACCACCCAAAAATGACGATGTTTAAAAAATCATAAAAAATAATTGTCGCGTTTCTATGCGAAATTTTTAGTTGCATTGTGTTTGTAGTCACTAAAACTACCACCCGGCTTCGTTTTCGGTAGCAGTCTTGAGATACCCGGTATTGTAACTTCAGAAAATGTCGCTGTCGGTTTGACAGGAAACATCAAAATAAATTACATAAAAGTTTAAACAAAGAAGCGTACTGCTGCGTAGCTGTCACGTGGCAGACTGATTCGTGTGCGGTGCATGCACCGCACTTGGGTGGGACACGTTTGTTACAAAGAACGTCTTATCTAGTGTAACATTGATATCGATGATAGTGGGAGTCTACAAAAGTTCCAGTGGAATTTGATTTTCCGCAATTGGGGTATCAAATATTGACAACTCTGGTAAAAATGAATAACACTGCATTCATGGTTTTTCGGTGTTCGTCGGTAGATATTGATAAATTAGAGTGAGAATAGAAAAATAATACCCATCATCTCGTCTCATCGTGGCCGATCTGTTTGCTCTGGATTGTCAAAAATGACAGGGGCTCGTAATCCTTTTTAAACGACTTTAAAAAAAAGGAGGTTTTCAGTTCTACTGTATATTTTCAATTGACAGTTCTTATATAGCATAGCATATCTCGCATAGCAATGAATGTTGCCAAGCGACAACATGTCATTGATATGCAGAATAAACAAGGTGGGCGACAGCACTGAGCCCTGAGGAACTCCGGCATTTACCGACATGAGCGCAGAAGCGTGTCCGTCAACGACTACACGTATTCTACGCCCATGCAGAAAGCCGGAAATCCACGAACACAGAACACGTGCCGGGCAGACCGTATGCCGGAAGCTTGGACAGAAGACCACGGTGCCAGACCCTATCAAATGCCTTGGCAATGTCGAGGCTCACAGCAAGAGCCTCGCCATGCCGCTCAATCGCCTCACCCGAGCGATGCAGGACAGACGCTAGAAGATCACCCGTCGATCGATTTTGACGGAATCCGTATTGTCGGTCACTGATCAACGAGTGATCCTCCAGGTAGCGGACCAATTGAGCGTTTATGATCCGCTCCATGACCTTACACATCACTGAGGTGATAGCGATAGGGCGGTAATTGGTAAGGTCCGACCGATCACCCTTTTTGGGGATCGGTTGCACATTGGCCTCTCTCCAAGATTCCGGTACAACACCTGTGCGGTAGGACGCTCGGTAGAGGCGAGTCAGTGCAGGAGACAACTCGGCTGCACAAGCTCGTAAAACCACCGCTGGTATCCCATCCGGACCACTGGCTTTCCGCACATCGAGAGAACTCACGCCGCACATCACACTGCCTGATGCGAATATCCGCCATTGGGAAACCGCAATCAGGCAGTGTGGGCAGCGTCTGGGAACCACGGTCTTCGAGGCGGGAATTAGTCGCAAAGAGATTTGCTATCACTGTACTCATATATGTTCATGGTTTTATATAAATAGGTATTCTTTATTGGAGACCTTCATTTTAATACTTTACTTGGTTCTGTTAATAATTAACAAAATCTTTTATAATATATGATCAAACGAACTTACCAAGTGAAGTTCGATCGATATTATATTAGTATGCTTCATTCGAAGATATAAAAACAATAGTAGTACTTTTATCCTGCTGGCAACTTCCGCACTATAAAAAAAATGTTAAGAGTAGGGACGGTAGTCATTGTCGTGGCAACATTGTAGGAACATCTCATTCTTTTTAGAGATTAGCTAACAAAATTTTCTAGTTTGAGTTAAGGGTGAGTGGGTGTTTATATCTTCGAATGAAGCATACTAATATAATATCGATCGAACTTCACTTGGTAAGTTCGTTTGATCATATATTATATTTCGTAAGCTTCATTCTTCAGATATAAAAACAACAGTAGATGTTTAGAGACGAAAATTTTGTGTAGAAATTAATGCAATAAAATTTCAGATAATATAAACAAATCAACTTTTATTTTTTATATATATCACAGATTTTAATCACAAATATTTGGTAATAAAATAGATCTTGCAAAATCCTCTTGAACCATTATTTGACGGTGGTAAAATTTTGCAAAAGTATGGGACGTAGTAGTCCGTCCAGCCGTCTTTCTAATCATCTCCAAGGATATACCAGATGCTCGCGCTGCTGATGTGGCGGCGTGCCTTGTACTGTGCGCGCTGTATGTTGACACATCTATCCCGCTTAGCTTCAGTATATCTTTAACCCATCTGCTAATAGTTTGGGTAGTAGCAGGCTTGTGAGGGCGCTTGTATGTTATCAAAAGATGACTTGTGTTTGATGGTCTGATATTTCTTGTACAGAAAATGTAGTCTTCAATAGCTGTAGCGGGACAGATTGCTTTATTTTCGTTAAAGTATGGTAAGACTAGCACTGGTTGTTCGCGTCCTACGGCGGATGTTTTAACTGAATTAAAAATACCTATCTTTACCCCGGAAGGGTTTATTAGAATATTTTCTAATTTTATGGAGGCTAACGTTTGTACTCTATGCGCTGTGCAAAGTGCCAAGAGAATTACTAATTTCTTAGTTAGTTTTTCTAGGGGTAGTTCTCTATTGGGTATCCAGTTATTTATAAAATTTAAAACTACTTGGGGATCCCAGGTGAAATTATATTTAGGAGCCGTGGGTCTTAATTTATAAGCGCCTTTAAGTAAGCGTTTAATTTGTTCGTCACCTGTTACAGGACTACCTAGCAAGAGAGAAAGAGCTGAACGATGAGAATTTAATGTCCCATAAGCTTTGCCTTTACTAAACTGCTCTGTTAGAAAAATAATTACTGAGGATATTGAACATTCGAAAGGGTCAAAATTATTTGACTGCGAATACTGCCACCATAATTTATACATGTACTGTTATACTGAGCCAGTGTGCTTTTTGAGAGCGATGCCATGACTAAGTCCAGTGCAGATATTGGTGTTCCTCTTAACTCGAAGGCTTTCCTGATAACACTGCTGCAGCCAGGGTAAACGGCTTTTTCGATTGTTGGGGCGTCCTGGAAGACGATGAAATAGAATTTTTATTTTGTGTTAAGTAAATTATCTTTGACGAAATCATTCTTAGCACTAGAGGAAACCATGGTTGGGATGGCCAATATGGAAATACTAGTATTCCTGTAGCTTCGTCACAAATAATCTTTTGTATGCATTTTAGTATTAGTGGAAATGGTGGGAATGCATAGAAATACATGGTTTTCCAATTAATCGTAAAGGCGTCTATGGTCATGGCATCTGGATCGGGTTTCCATGAAATGTATTTTTTACATTTTGTATTGGTACGAGATGCAAAAAGGTCTATTATTGGTTCACCAAAATTGTTAATAATCTGTTGATAGTCAAAGTTAGATAGACACAATTCGATATCTGAGTTAACTTTTCTTGACTCTTGATCAGCTTCAATATTATCTTTTGTGTTAATATATGAAGCAAACAGCCAGATATTACGATCCTCACACCATTGCCAAATATTTTTTGTAAGTTCTGTTAAATGAGGAAATTGAATCCCGCCCATTCTATTAATATAACTCACCGCAGTCGTATTATCGATGCGTAATAAAATATTGCAATTATTAAGATTTGGGGCAAAACACTTCTGTCCGAAAAAGGCTGCAAGTAATTCTAAATAATTTATGTGAAATAATTTTTCGCTTTCTTTCCAGGCTCCGTTTATGCGTTTATGGTCACAAAATGCACCCCAACCTATTCTAGATGCGTCAGAAAATATTTCTAGACTGAAATGGGGTGTTTCGAATGAATTTGACGTGGAAAGGATATTTCTTTTCCACCAATATAAGTCCGGTAAAATTATTTGTGAAGGTTGGAATTTTTCTCCATACGATTTATATTTTAAAAGAGCTAAATATTTATGTCGTTCTAGTATTTTAGTATACAGCCAACCGTATTTGACGGCTGGGCAGGCTGATGTTAATAGCCCTATCAACCGAGCAAAATTTCTAATAGATGAGGTCGGTAATCTTATAAAATGTTGGACTGATTGAAATATTTTATAACGCTTGTCTAAAGGTAAGGATATTGATAAATCCACCGAATTATATAAAAAACCTAAGAATTTACAAGACTGCTGTGGTTCTATATGGCTCTTCCGAAAGTTAATTACAAAACCTAGGCATTTAAGTAACTTAATAGTTTCAGTAACGTTTCGTTTGCAACTATCATAACTATCCCCTATGCATAACCAACCATCTAGATACACTACGGACTGAAAGCCGCGACGTCTTTGGAAACAAGCCACTTCTTTCATAATTTTTGTGAAAGTACGTGGCGCTGATGACAAACCGTATGGCATAGCATTAAATTCATAAGTATGTTTACATCGTTTTTCATCTTCAAATTTAAATCTTAAATATTGGCGATGCGCTGTAGCTATAGGTACAAGTAAATATGATTCTTTAAGGTCTATAGTTGACATAAAACCACCTTTTGGTATCATTTTAGATGCGGTTCTATGATCTTCCATTTTAAAATGGGTATTTGAAATAAATTTATTTAATTGTTTAAGGTTAAGTATAAACCTATATTGATTATCAGGTTTTGGTGCTAAAAAAATATTTGATATAAATTGACCTACTTTAGGTTTACATTTTGTAATTGCACCCAAATTGATTAAATCTTTAATGGCAGAAGCCATTATTGTTTTTTCCTTATTTGAAAAGGAATTTTGGGTAAAAAGATTATGTTCAACTTTACACTTGAAAGGTATAAGGATAGCCTTTGTTAGTCAAATTTAAAATAACTTTATTCTTTGTGATGCCAAGCCAACATTTATAAAAATATTGCAATCTGCCCCCATGTACCTGTGTTATTGTCTCGCAGGGACACGTTTGTTGACATTGGAGTTCGCCGGAAGGCGTTTCGGTTGTGCTGGTCCTGGCGCTTGTGGAGTCCTCCGAAATTGGTGTGCCGCTGTTCTGTAGGAGGTTGTGTGCCCCCCCCCCCCCCCCCCCCTTCTCGGCGGCGGATAACGAGGGGGCGCCGCCCAGTTTCCCTGATTGGAACCGCGAGTGACTGTCATAGTATTTGTTATTGGTACTCTTGCACTGTGAAACTTCTTAATTTGGAGTCCCTGTCTTTCGATAGCTCGCGAAGCTTTAATTTTTTCGGGTAAGGTCTCCCCAAATAAGGTACCATCTCTTTCCTGGTTTTGAATTATAGACAAGAATGCTTTATCCAGGCCTGGTGTAACCAGCTTTGTTCGTACCTGTGTTTCTGTATAATGCAGGTCCGTTAATATGCGACAACCGTCTGATAAGATTTTTATACATTCTATCTTATTATCTTCCGTTAGGAGTAAAGTAAGCGCTTTGTTGATGGCTGCTATACCTGAGCCCAATTGATCTTGTTTTACCTGGAGTTTTTTGTCGCGATTTCTTATCAAATCATTTACGGCTGCATATATCTCTGCATTCAATGTTGGGGCTTTTAAAAGTCGACAATTGTCGGGTATGTTGTACTCTTTCAAAAGTTTTTCTTTGATATCTCCTTGTAAGCCCTTTTTCAAAATAGGAAGCCAACGCTTTGCTAAGTTATTGTGGATATTTGGTCCATATACTGGTGTATAGATCAGGGATGCTCCTATCTAGTGGTCATGGCCTGTCCTAGAATAGGTGCTACGAGTACGCGACCTCGGCCCCCGAGCTACTGCAGTCACTACAAACATTCCCTTCCATGACTGCAGTATCCACTCCTACAGGCCATACTTTCCTTTCTCATTATATCCTCTACTCACAAACCCTATTTCCTTTCCACCGTTGATGATGGGCAGCAGCGTCATCAGCGCGAGTCCCCTTCTGCGCTCGCCAACCCGCCTGCCAAGCGTGGCGAGTATTGGCAATAACCCCCTAATGTCGACACAAAAATTGACCAGGCCCTCAGTCCCCGGCAGCCCCACTATTCCTGGCGATGGTAGCAGCCATGGTTACGGTGGGGCAGGGGGTGCTAAGAATCCCCGGGTTGGCCCCGGCTACCACCCCCGACGACGACTGGCCCTGGTAACACACAACATACGCACTTTGAGGACAGACGAGAAAATTGTCGAACTGGAAGAAGAATTGAGCGGGTTACACTGGGATATTCTGGGGTTATCGGAAGTCTGAAGAATCGGGGAGGATACGATAACCCTGAAGTCTGGTAACCTGCTCTTCTACCGGGGGGACGACCAACAGTCCCGAGGAGGTGTCGGATTTCTCGTCCACAGGTCTCTCATCAACAACATCGTATCCATCGAAAGTGTGTCGAGCAGGGTAGTATACCTTATACTCAGAATATCTAAAAGGTATTCGTTGAAGGTCATACAGGTATACGCGCCGACCTCGACACACCCAGATGAAGAAGTAGAGAAGATGTATGAGGACATAAGTCGGGCCATACATACTTCCAAAACCTACTTCAATGTTGTTATGGGGGACTTCAACGCAAAGTTGGGCAAGAGAAGCGATGCAGAGTTGAAAGTGGGGCAATTTGGACATGGGCAACGGAACCTCAGGGGTTAGAGGCTGGCCGACTTTCTGGAAAAAGAGGGACTCTTCGCGATGAACTCTTTTTTCCAGAAGCCGCCTCACAGGAAATGGACCTGGCTGAGTCCTGACGGTTCTACGAGAAATGAGATAGATTTCATCTTGACGACGAATAGACGGATGTTCAGTGATGTCTCTGTGATCAACAGGGTGAAAACCGGAAGTGATCACCGAATGGTTAGGGGCACATTGAATATCAACGTCCAATTAGAAAGGCGTCGCTTGATGAAGTCTACGCTCCGACCTACTCGCGCCCATATCCAAAACCCCGAGAGCTTTCAACTCGAGTTGACAAATCGCTTTGATTGTCTAAAAGAAAACCTTGCAGTGGACGAGTTAAACAGCGGTTTGGTAGAAGCTGTCCATACGGTGGGATCTAAGTATTTTAGACCTCGCCGTAGAGATAGACCACAAAAACTCTCGATCCACACTCTTGACCTCATGGCCGAACGTCGATCTTTGACGCTGCAGTCTTCCGTTGACGCCGAAACATACCGGCGGCTCAATAGACGGATCTGGAAGTCCTTGCGACACGATGTCCGTGCTCACAACACTGTGAGTATTAAGGAGACAATTGAGCGGAACGGAGGCTCCAAAGTGTTTGCAAGAGACTTGTCTATTGGGCAAAGCCAGTTGTCTAGGCTGAAAACAGACGAAGGCCGCGTGGTATCGACGAGGGCAGAGGTATTAAGAGAGATCGAGAGGTTCTACGGACAGCTTTACACCTCGGTTGCCAAACCTACTGTTAGCTCGGCCGAAGACCCGAGAGCCGAGTTGATCCGACACTTTAGCGATGATATCCCGGACATCAGCCTGTGTGAGATTGAGATGGCCCTCAAACAACTTAAAAACAACAAGGCGCCGGGTGAGGATGGAATCACTTCAGAGCTTCTGAAAGCGGGCGGAACGCCGATACTGAAAGTCCTTCAGAAGCTCTTCAATTCCGTTCTCCTCGAGGGCTCAACGCCGGAGGCATGGAGCAGGAGCGTGGTGGTACTGTTCTTCAAAAAGATGATAACACTTTGCTGAAGAACTACAGGCCCATCTCGCTCCTGAGCCATGTCTATAAGTTGTTTTCAAGGGTCATCACAAATCGTCTCGAACGCAGGTTTGATGACTTCCAGCCTCCCGAACAAGCCGGTTTCCGAAAAGGCTTTAGTACCATAGACCACATCCATACGCTACGGCAGGTTATACAAAAAACCGAGGAGTATAACTTGCCGCTTTGTTTAGCGTTTGTGGACTATGAGAAAGCCTTTGATTCGATCGAGACCTGGGCTGTGCTACAGTCTCTTCAGCGGTGCCACATAGACTATCGGTACATCGAAGTGTTGAGGTGTATATACAACAACGCCACCATGTCGGTCCGAGTACAGGATCAGAGCACGAAGGCTATTCCACTACAGAGAGGCGTGAGACAGGGAGATGTCATATCTCCGAAACTGTTCACTGCCGCGCTGGAAAATGCCTTCAAGCTCTTGCAGTGGAAAGGATTCGGCATCAACATCAACGGCGAGTATATTACTCACCTTCGATTTGCCGACGATATTGTAGTCTTGGCAGAATCGCTGGAAGACCTTAGCACTATGCTCGAAGACCTTAATCGAGTTTCCCAACAGGTGGGTCTTAAAATGAACATGGATAAAACGAAGATCATGTCGAATATCCATGTTGTGCCCACCCCCATTGGAGTTGGGGGCTCGACTCTCGAAGTTGTAGACGAATATGTCTATTTAGGACAAGTGGTCCGGTTAGGCAGGTCCAACTTCGAGAGAGAGGTCAATCGTCGAATCCAACTCGGTTGGGCAGCGTTCGGGAAACTTCGCGACGTCTTCTCGTCCAAAATACCTCAGTGCCTAA
This sequence comes from Hyles vespertilio, assembly GCA_009982885.2. Taxonomy (NCBI): domain Eukaryota; kingdom Metazoa; phylum Arthropoda; class Insecta; order Lepidoptera; family Sphingidae; genus Hyles; species Hyles vespertilio. The sequence goes on from CM042816.1 coordinate 23,854,502, forward strand.
AATCGAAAGTCTTCGATAGTTGTGTGTTACCAGTGATGACATACGGCACCGAGACGTGGCCTCTCACTGTGGGCCTCATTAAAAGGCTCAAAGTCACTCAACGAGCCATGGAGCGGGCTATGCTCGGTGTTTCCCTACGAGATCGAATCAGAAATGAGGAGATCCGTAGGAGAACCAAGGTTACCGACATAGCCCATAGGATTGGCAAGTTGAAGTGGCAGTGGGCCGGGCACATAGCTCGTAGAACCGATGGCCGTTGGGGCCGAAAGGTTCTCGAGTGGAGGCCACGTACAGGCAAGCGAAGTGTTGGACGCCCGCCTACAAGGTGGACGGACGATCTGACTAAGGTCGCAGGAAGTCGCTGGATGCAGGCCGCTTCCAACAGGTCATTGTGGAGATCCTTGGGGGAGGCCTATATTCAGCAGTGGACTTCCTGTGGCTGATATGATGATGATGATGATGATACTGGTGTATCGTCACAAGTATCGCCTTAAGCATCTAACAGTTGTGGGTCGAGTTCCGGTTCGTCCAATGCGTCGGCTACTAACGAAGAATGTTGAGGTTCATCCGGCATTAAGTCCGCGATTAAGTCATCGGGAGGTATTTCTAGTGTCTTACATAGTTTTTCATCTTCACATTGTAGCCCAACATCTACAAAAATAAAATGTATGCTATAACATTTTTGTGGGTAGGTAGTTAAAAATGTTTAAAATTTTACTCATAAGAGATTGCCCAAAGTAACGCCCTCGTGTTGACCCGCAGTCAAACCTCCAGGCTGGTTTTAAAACGTCATGCTTGCCTATCGTGATAACCCGCAGTTATCCTCCAAGGAAGCTTAAAGACGTTAGTTATAACACTTAGGTATAGAGAATAGACCCTCTATTCATTATAGCGGAACTTTAATCACTTCACATGCTTAATAAGATATTATAAACTCACCTGCAATACTTTCAGGTTCTGGCGATGAAGATAATATTCTATTACTGCGTTTACGCGTTTTCCCCTGTAACTTACGAATTTTTTCATTGTAATAATTATTTTTTTCTTCAGCTGTTCGTTTCGGCATTTTTTCAACTTATTTAAAAAGTAACCTAAACTAGTGCCACTGATAAGTGCTTGTTGCCGCGCACGAAAAAAGAATGAGATGTTCCTACAATGTTGCCACGACAATGACTACCGTCCCTACTCTTAACTTTTTTTTTATAGTGCGGAAGTTGCCAGCAGGATAAAAGTACTACTGTTTTTTTTATATCTGAAGAATGAAGCTTACGAAATATAATGCAAATATAAAAAAAAACAATAATATTTATATTCTGCACGTAATCAGTTTCAAAGAAAATGAATATATGGATAAAGCGATAATTTTATTTATCTGAAAGTAATGTTGGCTGTCGTATGATAATATTAAATATTAGACTTTTGTTTTTTCTTGAAATGAAAATATTTATTGAATCCATAAAATAGCATACATTATTTAGATTCAGTCACTTTTTTTCCTCTACCACCCGGTTCACAAGGTTGTTTCCGCCAGAGAAGAACGGGCAAGAAACTAGCGATTTGCTCTTTTCAAAATAAGTTTACAATGCAGTGATCATACAGGATTTGCAATTCAGAGGAATTCATAAATAATTTACAATAATAAGTAATTAATTAATGATTATGTTGTATGGCTGAGTTAAGTGTGGTCGCCTAGACCGCGGAATCGGTATACACTGTTCAGCAAAAACAATGAAAGGCAAAAAAATACAAAACAAAGTAATTAAATATTGTCATTTTAAGCAAATTGAGCAGTTCAGTCTACAATTTTGAAAGAATCTGCTTTTTAATACGCTTTTATTAGCTTCAGACGTATGTTAGTATGTAACGGAATCTTTGAACATGATTTTGACCCCCGTTCAAAACGTCGGATTTACTCGAAATTTGGCATACTTATTAAGGACCGATGACAATTCAATATTTTAAACATTTTGACTCGTTATCCTTACTAGGATTAGCAATTTTTGTTTTGCGTCAAGACCAATAAAGGAATCTACCAGACACGCCGATCACCTATTTCTCGGACAAGTTACCGACTGTGCATAAGATAAAAAAATCGACTAAGAAATGAAAAGTAATTAATAATAGTTTCAAAAACTAAAAAAAAACGCCTTTATAGAAAATTCAACTAAAAAATCTATACATATAAATACAATTGAAGTGTCTGTTTGTAAATTGAATATAAATAAAAATGTCCAACTACATATCGTTATATACACGATACCTATATCGAAAATGACCTTAGAATATTTTTTGTCTGTCTGTCTGTCTGTCTGTCTGTCTGTCTGTTTATTCCCGCTAATCTCTGAAATGGCTGGACCAATTTTGACGGGACTCTTACTGTCAGGTAGCTGATATAATAAGGAGTAACTTAGGCTACATTTATTTTAGAAAAAAACTTTTATTTTAGAAAAATAAAGTAGTACTATCCAGCAGTGGCGTGCCTAGGGTTCTGGACTAGGGCAAGCCCAATACTTTTTTAGTAAGAATATGTATTGGTTCAGAAGCAAAATGGTATGAAGAAAGAAGAACGTCTTCATCATGCGATAGGGCGCGAGCCTATGCGATGTTAATAAATAAAAAAATATATAGAAAAACAACCCGAGATTCGAATCCGAGTGTGCCTCAACTTTGCGCCATCGAGGCAGTCCTAGACCTACCACACGATCTATATAAGATTAGGATAAAAACCAATAAAATAATAACTATCTTTATCAACGTTATGAAAAAATCTATTACAATAAGTTGTTTCGAAAAAATCTAATACATGGCGCGATTTTCACAGCCATCTATTTAATATTGCCAAAATACTGAAAGGCCTCATAGGGATTAGTTTTAAATAGATGAATAAAACAAATGTGTAAGTTAAATTACTTTTGGGCATGCATACGTAACTTTATACTGTAATTATTTTGTAAATTAATAAACGACACAAGTACGGCGCCGTGTTTAACTTCGCGGCCAGAAATTATTATTAATACATTCATGTTATGTTTTTGTGTATGCATGTGATTTTTTGATTCATCGTGAGCCCTTGATGAGCTCAACGGCAAACAATGTCAACTAATATCTGAAAAACACTATGATTACTGTCTACGCGAGCATGATCTTTTGAAATCCCATCACATATGTATCTGACTCATAAAGAGGTTGCTATACGCTGTTTACCGGAATTATGAAAAGATATTAATGCGTTCACATGTTTTTGTCAATTACTATAAATGTACCAGTTAAATTATTTAAATCACTATAGCCGGAACAATTCCAAAAATATAAGTACATCTTTCGAAAAAAATATGCAACACGAACAGTATAACTTATTAGTATGAGAACATCCAGCAATCCATGTAGTTATGTACACTGATCTATGAAATTGTATTCTATAGTTTTCACTACTTTACATAAACAACAAATACACAAACAATCTAGCGTAGGTTTTGGACCAGATACGAGTAATTGTTTGTCTACGAAATGTAATGAATTTACCTTTTCCTCACCGATCAACAGTTGCATACACTTTAAACCATCACAAGGCACATTTTCACCCATTATTATCCTTACTAATATTATAAAGGTGAAAGTTTGTATGTATGTATGGATGTTTGTTACTCTTTCATGAAAAAACGGCTCAACAGATTTTGATGAAATTTGGTATAGTGATAGCTGACACCCTGGATTAACACATAGGCTACTTTTTATCCCGAAAAATGTAGTGTTCCCGTGGGATGAGTCAGGAAACCAAATATACATATTTTCTACTCTTTCAAATTCAAATTGTTGGCACGGGATGTCCTCTCCTACGGAAGGGAAATATAGTCGACGGCACGCGGGAAATATAGTTAGTAGACACGCGAAATAATATGTTCTTGATGTGGATTGGACTCAAAAACTATCTGCACCCGGGCGAAGCCGGGCCCGACAGCTAGTACGTAATAAACGTAAAATACTGTAATTAAACGAAAACTAAACGTACATGTTCATTGATTACTGGTTAATCGTCCGCTCGAAAGACAATAATAAAGGTGAAGCTATCCACAGGTCCTAAATAATGGACAATTCCAAATTAAGTATTCTAATTATATATTAATAAAAATATTTAAAGCATCATAATACGGTCTCAAAAAATATCAATTTATTTTATATATTATCCAATATAAGATATAGCAATACATAAATATTTTTCGATAAATTTGGATCATAATATGACGCGTCAAGTGCACAACTTCACTACGCAAAGCCGGTCATTTTGCTTGGTACAAATTGCATTATAGAATAGCTATATGTATCGGTACGTAGTGTCATGGTAGTAACAATTCACCCATAGGTGCGACTGAGAGGGCAATATACGCCAAAAGCCAGGTAAAAAAGCACACGAGAGAGAAAAAGATAGATAATACTTTGGTGTGTTCCGCTCTTTTTAAGATATTGCGTCACGCATGGACCAGCGTTGAGTTTGAATGAAATAATTTTATATTAGTTTTTGACCGCGGCGCTCGCTTTAGGCGAGTTGCCGGGTGCGGCGCGGCGTTGCGGACGCGCGTGCTCTGTCGCAGGCGCGTGGCTCCAATGGCAAGCCGCGACGCGGTAAATTTAAAAATGATAGACATTTTGCATTAAACGAATGTATTTTATTTAAGTTACTAATTTGCCTTTAGGGTTGAGTATATGCGTATTAAGTAAGGCAAGCCAGGCTTTTGGGCTTGTGTGGAAGTACCGCCACTACTGTTCAGTACCGCGCGCAGCTCACGCGCATGCCACTGGGCCGTCACGTCAGGCGCGTCCCACCAGTTCTCCCACCAACGAATCAATATCACATTTACAAAATTTTGTATATAATGAAAGATGGGCCAGAAATGTATGGACCTTGGGCCGTTTGTAGTACATTACACCAAATATACTTAGTGAAATTGGCATTCGATTTCTGTATGAAATACTATTATACGTTGCATATTAGCTTTATACAAAAATAAATACCAAGCCAAGAACAGCAACACTACAAGGGGACAATATGGCGTCCTGAAACGGCATATTTGACAACCGATGTCAAAACTTGACATTTATGAATTAAGAAGTCGTAATTCGTTTTCCTATAAATCAAATATTATTTTTAGTCGTCTGTACTATAAACTACTGTACTCTATATAACTTGTAAATATTTTTACGTCAACGGAATTAGTATCATACTTTATTGATCATCTAATATAATATAACATAATGTCTATACAATAAATTGCAACAAGTCTGTCAGAATCTCGTCATGTTTATAGTTATTTAATATTAAAAAAGTGTACCTATATGGCCCCTATATGGACCCCTATGGCCGTAAGTGCGGTGCATAATACCTGCTAAACAACCTATTTAAATAATCCACAATAAAAATCTGCTAGGCATGAGATACAGCACGGCACAGACTGATCACTTGTCGCGACTGCTAGCATATGAATAAATAATCATTTTATTACTATGCATATGCACTTAATAAGCTCTTAGTTATTATAGTCCATACAAATGAATACGCTATAATAATGGAATCGAATCTTATAGCAGCCATGTTTATTTCTATAACTCAATGTCAAGTAAAAGAACTTACTAGCAATTATTTCTGTACAAGCTAACATTTTAAACATTATATTTGGTCTACCCCTAGAAGTCTAACATACTTTGGTATATTAGACTTCTGCATACTTAAAAATAATATTATCCTAAGGTCTAAGATATTATTTTTCAAATAATGTATTTGACATTAATTCTAACTGGTTATTTCTGAGCACTCATAAGGAAAAAGTAGGATTAATTGATGAAAGAAAACTAAAATCAAACAAAACTTGAGGACAATAAAGTAAAACCTGATCTTGCTTTATATTTTTTATTTATATTCGCCTAAAAATAATCTCCAGTCAAAATATCTAGGAACAATGCCGGTGCTCCCATATTGTACTATTGCCTAGCCCAACCTAAAGGCTAAATACCACAGTATGATCATGGTATGAGTACAGCAACCCACTGTCCAGTGTCCAGCTATGTTCCTTTCAACGTGAAGCACAAAAGAATCGAGATTGATACAATCTTCTTACGGCGGAGTTGGAATAAATTCTTGCTCATTGTCTACAGCTTGATTTATTTGTAGCCAGCAGTTTGTACAGATAATTGCTTGTTCTGATAACTAAAACAAAATAAAAAAGATTTAATATTGAAGATATCAAAGAATTATGATGAATAAATAACTCTTTGCAGCCACATGTGTTCCCTCCTTCCTATGATCCCAGGTCTTTCCGCTATAGTTTAAAGAGGCATCTTAGCAGGCCGGCTGGATAATTGTATCAAATGTCTTGGGCAGTCGTCTGATGCCATTAGATATTCTGCCTGGACGGCATTTGTGCTTACCGTCAGACATAGTGTTGTTATTATGGCAATAATAATAATATAATATATTATACATAACACAAGATCATCTGAGTGTCCAGAGCGAAATAAAAGAAAATGTAATTCATTTAACCCTTTATAAATTAGAGGCGATATTTTCACCACCATGATTTTTATTTTTTTATCACCGAAATTTCGTCCACCAGTCGTATTTTTTCATTCAGGCAACTTTTATGATTGTCAATAGACAGTTTGACAATGAAAGGTTTGACAGTTGACATAAATGTTTCTTTCGTGGGAGCTCAGAGAAATTATAAAAGTGTATTTTTTTCTTCGACGAGTTTCAAGCAGGGTTTATCGAGAAGATCTGCGAATTTTATAAGGTAATTTCTTTTGTTTACTGTTTATGTGATCTTTTTCTTAGATAAAATGTAAATATTTTCAAGTCTGCTATTGGCAGTTTTGGGCAATCTTGATTTTTTGTGGTGGGTTGTATATTCCCGCTGCCTATCTGCCTATACATTTTATGGTGGTTTGAATATTCCCTCTGTCTGTGTGGCGCTTGTTTGTATGTCGCTTGGCATGGCTTGCATTTCCTTTTTTGCGTGATTTCAGAAATGAATCGGCACTTGAAAGATTTTGAAATAGAGGAAGCCCTTCAAGACATGTTTAGCTTACCCGACGACCCTGATCAATCGGAAGATAATTTCGAATCTGACGACGAATGCCCAAATTTTAGTACAATTCGCCTTCAGCAAATTCTGGAAGATTTAGATGAACCTCGTCCCGTAAACTTATTACCAGATAATATGCCAATGCCTAGTCCGTCGTCAGTTGATGAACAGATTGATCGGCCTTGTTCACTATTACGAATTCAGGAAGTTGATAACAATTTACCCAGCTCAATACCACATTCCGATAATTTAAGTCCAATTCTTGATTCAAACAGAAGAATAACACGTCCTCGGCGAGTTACACCTATGCCCAGTACTTCTGGTTTGCGAAGACCAGTACGATCAGTACCAGTCCTACCTGTTATCGAAGATTCTTTTGATTCGGATCAGTCAGATACTGAGGAGGTATTATGGAAAAAAAAATCTTTTACTACAAATAGCAGACCAGATCCTTGTAGCTTTGACGAACTCCGAATGCAGCCAGTCCAAGGGTTCAACAGCAAAACAAGACCTATTGTTTATTTTGAAAAATATTTTACCGAGGGAGCATATGATCTGATAGTATCTCAAACAAATTTGTATGCTCGACAACAAAACTTTAGATGGTGGACGCCCATTGATAAGAACGAACTAAAGGCATTTTTAGGCTTACTTATTATCATGGGTTATCATATTCTACCGAGCATTGATCTGTATTGGTCATCAGATCCAGGTTTTCGAGTGGAAGAAATAGCTGCAACAATGCCTCTCAGAAGGTTCAAAAATATTATGCGTTGTCTACATATTAATGACAACTCGTTGACCCCAGAGAAGTCTAGCCCAGATTACGACAAACTTTACAAGATCCGACCCCTTATAAATATTATCAATAACGCTTGCCAAATCAACGCTAAAAACTCTTCGTCACAGTGTATCGATGAGTCCATGGTCCTTTTCAAAGGCAGAAGTACCTTGAAACAATACATGCCTCTGAAACCCATAAAACGAGGCTACAAAGTCTGGTGTCGTTGCGACAGTGCGAGTGGGTATCTATACGAGTTTGATATATATACCGGCAAGACTAATGATACAGTTGAAGAAGGATTAGGAACAAAGATTGTAAAAAAGTTGTCTGAGAAATTAATACAACAAGAAGTAAAGAACGTTCACTTGACATTTGATAATTTTTTCTGTAACTATAAACTACTAGATTACTTGCACGAAAACGGAATTTATGCTACGGGAACAGTGCGCAGGCACCTGGCGGAAATGCCTCTAATAATAAAAAATAAAACAAAGCTGAAACTGCCGAAAGGACACTTCAAATGGAGAGTACGGGAAAATGTTGCATTTGTAGTTTGGCAGGACAGTAAAGAGGTACTACTTCTCATGAGTAACGCGTTCCACCCTAAAATTGCTCAAACACATGTAACACGAACTGAGAAAGACGGCTCAAAAAAGAATGTACCTTGCCCACTTGTCGTAAAAGAATACAACAAGCGAATGGGTGGCGTTGATCATTTTGATCAGCTGAAAGGGACGTATTCAGTGGGCAGGCGAAGTAACAGATGGTGGCTGCGACTTTTCTATTTCCTCCTTGACACGAGCATAACTGATGCTTTTTTGTTGTACAAAAGCAATAAAAATTGTACGCTTTCCCATCTTGAGTTTAGAGTCGGCTTAGCACGAGGATTGATAGGTGGTTTTACCAGCAGGAAGAGACGCTCGACCGGCAGTATGCCATCTTATGTTAGCAGGCGGAAGATCGCTAATGAAAACCGTCAAAAAACTATCAGTGCTGTGCCCGAAGAAGTACGGTATACCAATGTGGGCGATCACATGCCGTGCCAATTGCAGTCATACAAGAGATGTAAAATGTGCAGCACTAAAACGAATGACAAACGTTCCAAAATTATGTGTGCGAAATGCCAAGTCGCACTATGCATAGCACCTTGTTTCAGTGATTTTCATAAAATATAAAATTAGATTTTTGTTATAAGTAAAAAATACTTTTTTGTACTACTATTTCTGTAATAAATATAAAAACTTGATTTTCGCAAAGTTTTTTATTTGAAATACTACCAAAAATAAATTATTGTATATAATTACAGTAATAGAATAGGTCGGGCGCGTGAAAAGAGCATGCAATAGAGAATAGAATCTGACCGGTATAGGGAATATATTTCCCACCATAGAAATATATATATATATATATACATATATATTTATATGTACATATATTTTTACTTCTATTATATACCCTTAACCATTATCAATTTTATTTTTCCACTATCCACTCCTTATGACCGTTAAAGGGTTAACAATTTAAACAACAATATATAAAATATCATTTATTACATATTTATGTACTAGTAGACTTGTCCTGTGGACACAATGCAATTCAGCTCTAAAATAAATACTTTTGTAATACTCCTTACTTTGTATTGACCTTGATTAATTGGCATAAAACATACATTTCCCAAGTTTATGAAGAAATAACAAAATAGAATACTTACTTCTTGTTCTGCCATTTCAGCAATAAAACGTCTTGAAATACTCTACACGAGAGTGAATTGGCATCCAATGTAGTTACTAAGATTCTGTTGAATGATAGAAACCATTTCAATTTTTGATTGCAGAAGTGCAATTCAAGCAAAGCGCCACTTTTGATGTACTGAAAAGCAGAATTGTGGGTTAGAAGAGAAAGATGAACATAGAAAAACATAAAAGTATTACTTACATGTGGCATTCTAAATAATATACATGTTTACTCACCAAAATACAAACTAGTAATTGCGTTTAAACGTCAAGATATATCATCTGCGAGAATCAGAATCCATAAAACAAAGCCAGGTCAACGGAGAAGCAAATACACATTTGCGAAATGTATGCGAATAATAAAAAATAATACGAATAACGGCCACAGAGTTTTGCAATTGCTGTCAAGTTAAACATTTTCGTTCTTAAACTAAAATCATGTAATAATATAAATAAAATGATAAAAGTGACTTCTTTAACATAATATATAGTCTTTTAAAAAGCAAAGAATATAGAAAAAGAAATATAGACAATAATTATAATTAGTAGGGGGTTTTTAAAAATAAGACACATTCAAGTTAAAGATAATGGGTTCGCGCATTTTTGAACGAAATGACAATTAGGCATCATGGAGGACAGATTATCGAAGAAAATATTGCTTCTGTACTAAAACAATCACATTTTTGTATAAAGCCCCCCGTTGTCCAAGAAATGTAAATGTATTTTATTTGAATTCCACATTTTTTTCTAGAATTTCTACTAGACGTACACAAAACGGCCCAAAATAAAACATCTCCTTTTTCAATAAATTTAATACAAAAAACTGAAAATAAATGTGTAACGGGAGTTACACCGCTCGCTAAGAGATGGCGTCACCTTAGAATTAGATCGCGATATGGTTTCGTTACAAAGGTTGATAATTAAACCAAAAAAAAGACTAAATAAACTAATTAACTTTTTTGTTAAATTCCACGCAGACGTTGTCGCGGGCACAGCTAGTCTATACCTAGTCAGGTCATAAATTCTGTCACATGTTTAATATAAAATAATTGAAACAAGTTTATTCATTATGTAACGATTTATATACCAAAATGAACTTAACAAAACATAGATTCTTATGACACTAAAGTTTATTCAAAATGACCTCCGTGATTTTGAATACAGGCCTTCAATCTGCGCGGCCAGTTGTCTATCGCAGCACGAACGAGGTCCATGTCAATATCGGCGGCTGCCTTAATCAAGGATGTCTTAAGTGACTCCAAATTGGGATGAGGCTTTGAGCACGCCTTTTCCTCCAAGTATTGCCATATCTTGTAATCTAACGGATTCAAATCTGGACTAGAGGAGGGCCAGTCTTCGTGCCGGATGAAGTTGATTTCACGCGCCGCCAGCCAGTCTTGTGTGCTCTTCACTCTATGAGCTGGCGCCGAATGTAGTTGGAATACCCAGTGCCTGTTATTGAATATGGTATGAGAAACAGGTTCCACAAGGTTCGTCAGGACTGTATTTTGATACACAACTGCATTCGTTTTTACACCTTTCTCACAAAAATGTACCTCTGTTAAGCCCCAATAAAAAACTCCCAACCATACCATGAGCGAGGATGGAAAATGACCTCGTAGGACACGCGGAATACGGTTGCTCGTTTCTTCACTACTGTGTGCGTACACCTTATCATTTTGTTTGTTGTAGCTCTCTTCTACGGTAAATTGTTTTTCATCTGAAAAATGCCCGAAGCCCTCAGTCTTCATTTAACACCCTTTTCACCGTGGTTCTGCTTAACCCCATCTGAAGGGCCAACAGTTTCTGCTTACGTTTGGGATTTCTTTAAATTCGTGCCTTCACATCTTTTATCACTACTGGAGTCCTAACAGACCGAGGGCGACCACTTCTTGACCTGTCATCTACACTAGAGTCTTCATTGTATCGTTTGATGGTACGATAAACGAATCTTTTGGTTATATTCAAATTTTACAGTATGTCAAAAATTGGAATTGGCGCGTAACCGCAACGATGATGCAACGCAATAACTGCAACACGGTCTTCTTTAAGCGTCCACTCCATATTTTAAAATGAGTAAAATTCTAAAAAGTATACATTTTTATTTTCACGAACAATTCGAAATTCGAATTCAATAAACTTTTTTGTGGCTAGCATTCTAATAAAAAGTTTTTACTGTGTGACAATACTTATGACCTGACTGTGTATTACCTACTACTGGTTGTAGGTGTCTCATATGTGAGAGGCCGAGGTAGGTCCACCGCAATGTACATTGCTCCCGACAAACAGTACCTAGTGTTTATTTTCACTGTTATGTTCCCGTTTGAAAGACATTGTAGCCAAAGTAGCTACTGGAAATATTGAGACTTAGTGGCCGTCCATTAATAACGTGGTGTTTTATTTGGCATTATAACCCCCCTCCCCCCATCGAATATAAAGTTTATTTTTAGTACATAGACAATCTTAAAATTTTTCGAGTATTATCTTTAAATACGAATATAAACTATTTATTATTTATTTATTATTATTCTAAAATTAAGGACCATGATCTGGGGGCACGGCAGTGCCACCTCCAAGTTGAGCTAAAAAGCGGCACAGCCGTACTATCCTTTTCTCGAAGCAATTCAGACCAGTTTCAACCCCCCATAACTTCGTTGTGGTTAAAGCAAGAAGCCTGAATTTTGGCCAGTAGCATTATGCATAAATTGTACGAAACATTATGTTTTCATGCGATGGCCAAGTCGATCTATTTATTTAAAACGTAAAGAATTTTTAATATTGATATGATAATAACTTACGTAATAACTTTATACAGAATGTCCCTTAATCAAAGACTAAATAAATTAATCGACTTGGTATTACATGGATCTCACAACTTTTTGCGGTAGAAAAACTGACCTGCGAGACTTGGAATTTTTTTACAGGATGTTTTTGATGGGATATAAATGTCCAGACAAGAAATGTTGCAGTTGATTTTGATTGGCATATAAGTAATATTAATATTATGTATTAATATTACTTATATGCCAATCAAAATCACAACACTTTAATCAAAATTATGTGTTGAAAAAAATACCCGTGATATCTTACTACACCCCTCTCTCCCCTCTTGTGATATTTCGTGATTTGTTGTCAAACCCCTCCTCCCCATTCAAGCCTCATGTGATTAATGGACGGCCCTTTAACATCGTACGTCTCAGGATGTCGACGGCAGTAGAATGCCAAGCACTGCTTTGTAAATGTTGGTTTGTTGGTTTTTCTACTGTATAAGAGACTTGAGCGGTCGCATCGCTTACCATTATGCGAAAGGCATGCTCATCTCGCTATACATTGCCGTTTAAAAAATATATACGTCATACGATCTATTTGTACCATAAAGTGGGTACACTGATTTCCTTTTAAACATAATTTCTAAGGAATTCTTAACTGGCGTACGTAAAAATTATTTTAAGGATTTTTTTATTATATATATTTTTTATCAGGATATGCCAACTCTTTGGTACCTTAATACATTTGTAAATCTAAAATGTGAGACGTGTTTTTTTTTACTTGATCCACTTTTGTATAATTTATCTCAATCCTAACTTAGCTATCCCTTTATATCAGGTCTAGCCTGAGTGTTAGTACAACACAGTAGTTTCTCTCTTGCAATCCGCCTAAACATCGAAAGGCCGGCGCTTTGTAGGACGTATCACGGCTACAATCCGCCTGAATTTTGGGACTATACATTACAAAGTGGCGGAATTTTACAATTTGGCGCGCCATTATTTATTAGGGCGGATTTTACATCTAAGAGTATACCCAATATGTTAATAGGTTATTAGGCGTTTCCATTTTTTCGGCTTCCAATTTTTATTCGCTGAGTGGCTTTATCGTGTTGCGCGCTCAAATGAATCAACTAACCGAATAAAAAGTTTATATAATTATTGGATTGGAACAGTGATTACAAAATCTATACATACATATAAATAAAATTGAAGTGTCTGTTTTAAAAGTGAAGTGTGTCTGTCTGTCTGTCTGTCTGTTTGTTCCGGCTAATCTCTGAAATGGCTGGACCGATTTTGACGGGACTTTTTTTGTCAGGTAGCTGATATAACAAGGAGTAACTTAGGGTACATTTATTTTAGAAAATTTCTTTTATTATGGAAAAATAAAGTACTGTTGCAATGCCCGCGTGAAACTCACGCGCATGCCACCACTGGGCCGTCACGTCAGGCGCCTCCCACCAGTTCTCCCACCAACGAATCAATATCACATTTACAAAATATTGTATATAAAGATTTTTTTCAATAAAGTTAATACAAAAAACTGAAAATAAATGTGTAACGGGAGTTTACCGCCGCTTGCTAAGAGATGGCGCCACCGTAGAATTTGATCGGTATGGTTTCGTTACAAAGGTTGATAATTAAAATAAAAATGCAAAACCAAAAAAATACTAAATAATTTTTTTTGTTACATTCCATGTGGACGAAGTTGCGGGTACAGCTAGTCTAAAATAATTACCGAAAAATTAAACAGAAACGCGAACATTTTTATACTGATAGTAGGTACGAATTATACTCACCCACATTTGGAAAACTGCGTGAAGCCCTGTAAACGTATCTGTTAAGTTTGTATTGTATTTATCTGAGCCGGGTTCGTGGTATGGCGTGTATACTGAGAGATTTATCAATGATCATAATCCACACACAACAGGACTGTAACTAATAAAAAAATATAACAGTCGCCACGCGCCTTGCGTTCCGAAACAGAATATAATAGGAAAGGATTCGCTTTGCAGTCGAGAGGCGGTCGCGGCGCACACACGGCAGCAGCGATAGCGGCAGAGCGCGGGACGCTCGCGGGAGGCACCACCGGCGGCAAGACGGACAGCGCGCGGCAATCGGGGCCCGCGCGCAGCGCCTCGGGGCGGACGCCCGTCCCCCCGCCGAGGCGACGCTGGGTCCCGCCCTCCTCGCTGCGACACCATGAAGTGCCCGACGGAGATGCCAAGCACGACATCATATTCCGAAAGGTGAGCTCGCGCTCGCGGCGACGCGCGTGCCCGCGTGTGTCCACTGTGTTGACTCGCCGTCTGTTTGCCGCAGGTTCGCGGCATACTCAACAAGCTCACACCGGAGAAGTTCCAAAAGCTGAGCGATGACCTCCTCGGGCTGGAGCTAGATTCGGATAAGGTGCTGAAGGGCGTTATCCTCCTCATATTCGAGAAAGCACTCGATGAACCCAAGTACTCGTCGATGTACGCGCAGCTGTGCAAGCGGCTCAGCGAAGAGGCACCCAACTTTGAACCGCCCGGTCAACCATGCACATTTAAGCTCTTACTACTCAACAAATGCCGCACCGAATTCGAAAACCGCGCTCAGGTACGTTCGTTGCTATTTATTTATCTATTAACTATAAACTAGCTTTTGCGTATAAAATACGTCGAAATCGCTGAAACCGATTGATGAAAAAAATCAAATATTGGTAATATGTAGTAACTTATGAAAAATAGTACCATGGCTAGTTTGTTTATGTCCTCGAAGGGAAGTATAGGGGTTGAATGTTTTGAATGAGCATTTTTGCTATTCCTCATAGTTTCGGATTTGGCCATCCACGCTCACTTGAAAAACTCACCTGTATATAATAAACTGGTAGTTGGTCTCTCATATAATACGAGTGGGTGGGTACCAGCACAATGTCTATCTCTCCTGCAAAACAGCAGTTTAAATGCACCGATTCGAAACTTGTGTTTTGGATTGAAAGACATTCTGGCTACACTAAATACTGCTAACTACATATTAAAACTTTACATCTTACGTCACAGGATGGCGAGCGCAGTGGAATGCCAAGCATTTCTTTGTAATTCAAGTTGTTTTTTGGTTTTGCCAATGTTCATGAGCGGTCGTATCGCTTACCATCAGGTGAACGGCATGCTCGTCTCGCCATTGATTGCAATAAAAAAACTATGTTTTTGCTGTGATTATAATATTTGTACTAAGAATACTGGCGCGACCAAACGTTTAAAATGCGCATGACGATAAAAATATTATATCCATCTTAACAGTGCATCAGTCGCGGCCATATCGTAGGATGCACATTTGATTACATAATTAGTATACCGGGTATCTCAAGACTGCTACCGAAAACGAAGCCGGGTGGTAGTTTTAGTGACTACATACACAATGCAACCAAAAATTTGGAAAAGAAACGCGACAATTATTTTTTATGATTTTTTAAATATCTTCATTTTTGGGTGGTAAATCCATAGTTTTTGCTAAAATAATAATTCAAACACTTTTATACCTTAGATTATTTATAAATAAAAGGGTATACACTATTATTTTAGGAAAAAATGTATTTACCACCCAAATATGGTCATAAGAAAAAAATTGCAAAAAAAAAATTGTCGCTATTTTTTGCAACTTTTTCTGTTGCATTGTGTCTGAAGTCGCTTAAACTACCACCCGGCTTCGTTTTCGGTAGCAGTCTTGATATACCCTGTATATGCAGTGGCGTAACTACATCATCTGGGGCCCGTGGCAAAATCATCGGATGGGGATCCTTTTTTTTTATGGAGAGGAAAACTGTTAAGTTTATTTTCCGATACTCCGGAGAAGATCGAAAGGAATATATCAGTGTCATTGGCCTGCCAGCACATTGCGGTCGAGGCGGGTCCCTAACAAAAACCTGCGCTAGCATACCGAATAAGACCCCGTCTGCTGCATTTCGGGTGGTACTGGATATAATCTCAGGACGAGAAGCGCTCCGATTCCTTTCCAGTGATCGCCCGGCGCAAAACCAGGACGCAGGTCTCTCTCAGTGGGGAGCAAAGTTGATATCCACTTATGTCTAGATCTGGACGCCCCTTTAAGATTTTGTGGGCTTGATCACGTGCTCAGTCATCCATCTCGGAATCACAGTTAGTAAGAGTGCGCCGCAGAGCAGTTACTCCGGTGGCCCCTTTAGGTTTAGGTAGCCTCATAAGTCTTGCGTGGGAGACCATGCTGGAATTCTTACACCCGTAGTCTAAGACGTTTCCTTAAATATTCCTCAACCTTATCCTTGTCGAGGTGAAGTTTAAAATCTCTATCGGGGATCCGTTGATGAAAGATTGTCTCAACTTTTTTCGGAAGCCAAGAGCTCTCTGAAGCGCGCCTCCCAATGGGGTGGATTGAACATAGCTCAGTTTAACCCCACAAAGACACAAGTTTGCTCTTTTGCAACCAAGAAGACCCCTTTTGTCATTAAGACACTCTCTCTAAGTATCCGAGAGTATTGCTGGAACCGAAATAATGAGCAAACTGGGGTTAGGTGTCATTGTTGACAGCCTCCGAGGCGCAGTTGGTTAGCGCTGCCTGTAAAACGAGAGGCCGCGGGTTCGATCTCCGCACCGAGACAAATGTTTGTGAGGCCCACAAGTATTTGTCTCGGGTCTGGGAGTTTGTTTTTTTTTATACAATGGCAGCATTGTGGCGGCATTGCACCTGATGGTAAGTGCCAATGCCGCCCAGGCAGAGTATCCATTGCTTGGATATGCTTATTATGACACTTCCTGAAACTATCGAAACCATTAGAGACCTCATCAACTTGTCAATAACTTCTTCTACATTTCCAGATGCTTGGAAACTTGCAAAGGTACGTCCTTTACCAAAGAATCCAAACCCATCACAATTTAAAGACTTGAGGCCCATAAGTATTCTACCGTGTCTGTCAAAAGTTTTAGAGAAGGTAGTATGTATTCAGTTGGTAGAATACCTTGAAAGAAATAAGATACTGCCTGAGACACAATCGGGCTTTAGAAGGGGGCGTAGCACAGTGACTGCTATGCTCGACGTGACAGATAACATACTGTGTTCCCAGGATGAAGGTTTATGCACATTGTTGGTACTTTTAGACTTCTCACGAGCCTTTGACTCTATAAACATTAATCTTTTATTATCTAAATTATCATATTATGGTTGTAATTCAAAAGCCTTAAAATGGTTTCATAGTTATTTAAGTAACCGGTATCAATTTGTAACGGTCAAAAATAGGGATGGATCTTCATTAATAAATAAATTAATAAATAAATAAATAACACCCAACAGTCACATACATAGTCCTGACCCCACACTAAGATCGAGTCTTGTGTCGTGGGTATCAGGAACTACGAGAGACTTTTCGGTCTCACAAACACCCAGACCCGGAAGAAATATTTGTGGGCCATACATACATTTCATTAGTATCGGATAAAGTGGAAATTACTAGAGGAGTGCCTCAGGGTTCTATCCTGGGGCCTATTTTTGTTTATATTGTACACATCTGATATTACAATGCACATTAAACATTGTAAATTCCACATCTATGCAGATGACATTCAAATATACATTTCATCTAAACCATCGGAGATTGATAGTGCAACGGCCAAACTAAATGAGGACCTTCTGAGTATTGCGAAATGGTCGACATGTAACAATAGCTTATTGCTTAATCCAGAAAAAAAAATAAAAACCGACTTCAAAACAAAAATCCACTAAAAACCAAAAAATTATAACTACTTACCACTCCAAGGCAAAAAAATAATATTTATTTCATGGAACTCGTGCATGTTGATTAATTTGCTTAATGACTTGACTAGCCAACAAATCAAAATATATGCGTAACATATCGAAGGCGGGCCGCCAAGTACCAAACATGTAGGACCTATGCCTTATACTAATTTAAATATCTATTGTTTGGTACTGGGCGACCCGCCTTCAATATGTTACGCATATATTTTGATTTGTTGGCTAGTCAAGTCATTAAGCAAATTAATCAACATGCACGAGTTCCATTAAATAAATATTATTTTTTTGCCTTGGAGTGGTAAGTAGTTATAATTTTTTGGTTTTTAGTGGATTTTTGTTTTGAAGTCGGTTTTTATTTTTTTTATTAAAAATTTTAGTTATTTTTATCTTTTTAGTGTTGATAGGCATTTAAATGAAGAAGATTTGGTCCCCACAAGGAATATGTTCTTTCCGATGACAATGAAATCGCTAAAATCGGCTAAAAGCTGCCAAAGATATTGGAATATTCACATGTTTATTATTTTTGCTCCCCCCCCCCCTCCCTTCGCGCATACCCCTTTTTCCCTCAACCACTGTAGCCTAGCTTTTTTACTGAACCCAATGCAAAAAGAACCATTGAAATCCTATTAAATTTTGAGGAGTTCTACTCTCCAGGTCCGAACATGATAATCAGATCTTAATGTTGTGTTCCTGGGATCAACCTGTTAATACGTTCTTTCCAATGAAAATGAAATCACTAAAATCGGTTATAAGCTGCTGAAGATATTAGTATTTACGTGTATTTTAACGTTAACACCCCCCCCCTCACCCCTACCCTTTTCTCCCTCCCTCACTGTAGCTTAACTTTTATAATAAACCTAATGCAAAAAGAACCATTGGAATTCTACTAAATTTTGAAGAGTTCTATTCTCCAGGTCCGAACATAATCATCAGATCTTCATGTTGTATTCCTGGGATCAACCTGTCAATACGTTTTTTCCAATGAAAAATAAATCACTAAAATCGGTTAAAAGCTGCCGAAGATATTAGAATTTACGTGTATTTTAATTTTATCACCCACCCCCCCTCACCCCCACCCCTTTTTCCCTCTTTCACTGTAACTTAGCTTTCCTAGTGAACGTAATGCAAAAAGAACCATTGCAATTCTCCTTAATTTTAAGGAGTTCCCCTCTCCAGGTCCGAAGATATTCATCAGATCTTCACCATATTTTTATGGGACCAAACGACCAAGCACCAGCTTTCAATCAAAGAAAGAATGATTGAAATCGGTTCACACAGTACAGAGAAACGAGGTAACAAACATAAAAAAAAAGCAACATACAGTCGAATTGAGAACCTCCTCCTTTTTTTGAAGTCGGTTAATAAGACTAAATACCTAGTCTTCGGCAGCACTCATCAACTTGCCAAATTAAACCCATCATTAGATGTCAGGCTAATGGGCAGACCTATTGAACGTGTATATGACGCTCGCAATTTGGGTCTGCACATGGATTGTGATTTGCGCTTCGAAAGTCATGTTTCTAATGCAGTAAAAAATTTTACAAACTTAAGGTCCTATACAGAATGAAGCCATATTTAAAGGAAGATCTACGTATACAACTTGTGGAATCCCTTATCCTTTCCAAATTAAATTACATGGATACAGTTTATGGCCCGCGCTTATTAGCCAGAACACAAAAGCTTATCCAGCGAGTGCAGAATGCCTGTGCACGTTTTTCCTTTAGCATACCACTGAGAGCACACGTGACACCTTCTATAAATTAATACAACATTTTGAAAATGAAACACCGACGTAAACTTCATCTGGCGTGTCTACTCTTTGGAGAGTTGACGCACAAAGTACCTGGATACCTTCATAGTAAATTGACTTGGGCATCAACTCACACATCTTATGGACCCCGACGGTGTGCCAAACAGCTGTTTACGCGATGTCATAGGGCCTCTTCAGTGCGACGCGGACGACCTACGCGGATGTCCGCGACGGACGGTAAAATGTATCAATCCTATACAACGCGTTCAGAGCGACGCGACGCGGAGCGCCCGCGCCGCGGAGAGCTGTCCGCGCGCGGATCGAAATCACTCCGCGTCGCTCGTCCGCGGCGCGGGCGTCCGCGCGCGGACGGTAATGCACTTGTACCACAGATCACTCCCAGTAGATACCTAATGCAAGGCAGCGGTTGCGCCCAACACATATAAGCTATTAGATAGATATACAGGGTATATCAAGACTGCTACCGAAAACGAAGCCGGGTGGTAGTATAAGCGACTTCAGACACAATGCAACAAAAAAAAGTTGCAAAAAAAGTGACAATTTTTTTTTGTTATTTTTTTCCTATGACCATATTTGGGTGGTAAATACATCACAAAAGACACACAGATCACAAAAGACATCAAAGACCTCCAGTGTAAGAAGTCTGCAGCCAAAAGCAGATATAAGTTGCATCCAACAGAGGCAAACAAGGCACGTTACGCTAAAATTAGAAATCGCTGCAATATGGTGTGTAGGGACGCTCAACGACGCCATATTCATAATTCTGTTCAAGTCGAGGACTCGGCTAAAGTCTGGAAGTTCCTGAGGTCAATAGGAGTTGGTAAACCTCGTAAAGAGGCTATTCCAAACAATTTGGACATTAATTTGTTAAACCAGCACTTTTCCTGTACTTCACATATTGATGATGCAGTTAAAGCATCCACTATTAATTACCTTTCACAAAGTTCTGCTCCTGGCCTTTCTACATTTGTGTTTCGTCAATTTACTACTTGTGATGTTCGGAGGAGTATCGTCTCAATAGCATCTAATGCAGTTGGGATGGATAGCATCAGCCGCAATATGCTTCTTCCCATCCTAGATTTCGTTCTTCCTGTCCTTTGTCATATACTAAATTATTCCATCTCCAATGCTGTGTTTCCTTGCTCCTGGAAGGAAGCACAGATTATTCCTTTACCAAAAAAACCTAACCCTAAATCTTTTTCGGAATATCGTCCAATATCCATTCTTCCTTTTCTTTCTAAAGTCCTCGAGCGTCTGGTCTATAACCAGTTAAGCTCATTCCTCGCCAAACATGATCTCCTCAATCCCCTTCAATCCGGCTTTCGTCCTGGGCACAGCACAGTTACTGCACTTGTCAAAATCACCGACGACATTCGTCTGGGGATGGAAAACAGTCAGTTAACTGTGCTGACACTCCTAGACTTTAGCAATGCATTTAACACGGTTGATTTTGACATTCTCATAGCTATACTTCGCTCCTTCAACATATCTCCAAGTGTGATTGAATGGTTTCATAGTTACCTGTTTGGTCGCCGTCAGTGTGTTCGCCTAGGGGATTCGGTTTCCTCGTGGTGCAACACATCTGCCGGTGTTCCTCAGGGTGGCGTCCTATCTCCCCTTCTTTTCTCAGTGTTTATTAATTCAATTTCTTGTAATCTTTCTTCCTCCTACCACCTTTATGCAGACGACCTTCAACTTTATCGTCAATCTCCGCTCGACCAGCTGAATGACTCTATTCGTCTGATGAATAGCGACCTTCATGCAATATCCGAGTGGAGTAAAGCATATGGCCTTAAATTGAACCCAACAAAAACACAAGCCATTATTATAGGAAGCCCAAGAACTATCAGCAAGATCGACTGGTCTCTTTTGCCTCACGTGCTGCTAGAAGGGGTTGTGGTCCCGTTTAGCGACACTGTGAAAAATCTTGGTGTTATTTTCGATCGCAGTTTAACTTGGGGCCCTCAAATAGTGGCAGTTAGTCGTAAATTGTTTGCCTCTGCTGGTTCGTTGCGTAGATTGCGTAATTTTCTTCCGACTACCACTAAGATTGCGCTTGCACAAGCTCTCTTGCTCCCTATTCTCGACTATGCCGATACCAGCTATCTCGATCTTACTGAGGCCCAGCTAAATAAGCTTGAGCGCCTTCAAAATTTTTGTATCAGGTTTATATTTGGTTTGCGCAAATATGACCATGTTTCTGAATATCGTAACAGGCTCAAGTGGCTCCCTATACGTCGTCGCCGAAATGCTCATATCCTGTCTCTTCTCTACAGTGTTCTGTTTAATCCCTCTTCTCCGCGCTACCTTCAGGAACGTTTTAACTTCCTACATACTGCTAATTCACATTGTCTTAGGTCATCAGAGAATCTGATGTTGCAGTTTCCAGCACATAGGACGTCATTTTATGACCGTTCCTTTACTGTTGAGGCAGTGCGGCTGTGGAACGCTTTGCCTCTTACAATTAAGCGATCGTCCTCGCTGGAAATATTTAAATCAAGGGTGAAAGCTTTCTACCTTTCGCAATAGATTTATCATCATTCACTATTATTGTTATGTATATATGTATGTTTATGTATTATATTGTATTTAAGTGTATCATATCTTGCATTTATTCGTTTATATCGGTATTTATATATTTATATTGTATGTAAGTTTATTGTTAATAATAAGCACCGTCCATAACCATTGGATCTTTCCTTTACCAACCGGTTGTCTGGAAGAGATCGCTTAAAGCGATAAGACCGCCAGTTATATCACCAACTTTATTTTTCTATAACTATTGTTTTCTTCTTTTTTCTTTTGTTTTTGTCTTTTGTTTATCTTTTGTATATGGTGTTATAATAAAGAGTTATTATTATTATTATTATTATTATTTCCTAAAATAATAGTGTATACCCTTTTATTTATAAATAATCTAAGGTATAAGAGTGTTTAAATCATTATTTTAGCAAAAACTATGGATTTACCACCCAAAAATGACGATATTTAAAAAATCATAAAAATTAATTGTCGCGTTTCTATGCGAAATTTTTAGTCGCATAGTGTTTGTAGTCACTAAAACTACCACCCGGCTTCGTTTTCGGCAGCGGTCTTGAGATACCCGGTATACCGATGCCAAATGTCGCGTCATCAGTATCGTCCAAGTAGTGGACCCGCACATGTCGTCGCACGTTAACGAAAATTACATTTTGGGAACATAATATTACAGTTAATAATGATTTGTTCAATAAAATGGTGTGCAAAAAACTGAAAATATGAAGTATCTGAAAAAACGCAATAAGTTTTCATCGATAACTAATATTCTTTAAATTAATTTGGTCCCGAGCGAGCTCAATTTATACTGGTTAATGTATCAATATAATGTTTCAATGCCAACCTGCACTAGGCCAGCGTGGTGGAGTATATGGCCTAACCACTCTCAATCGTACTCTCGATTGTAGAGTAGGCCCGTGCCCTGCAGTGGGACGTATATGGGCTGATACAGAATGTATCAATGTCAAACAGTCGAGTTCGGATGGAGAATCAGCCCTCTCTTTTTCGCATAGCAATAACCGTAATAAGCCATCTTTTTTTGGCGAAATCACACGTTCTTCTAGTGTTTGACGCATGTTTATAATATAATTCCCAGAAATATCGATATTGTAAAACAATAATGAAAATTAATTTTATTAAATGACAATGTCACAAAATATATATTGATTTAAATAAAAATTGCAAATTACCATAATTACGTTATTTTATGTAATTTGAAATAGTTAAATTTGTTAACAAGGTACTTTTACAATATTTTTTTATTTATCTTTCGCGTAATTAAATTTCCTTTTTTCCCTCTGGTTGTATACTTTTCAAATATAATGGGTGGGTATCTAACATAAGTTTTAGTATACTAAGTTTATTGAGAATCAGTAGCACAAGCTATTGCACTAATTTTAACATACGTTGTATATATCGTCTCAAAAACATTCATTGTTCGTCAAGTGGGTTTCGTCACTTGTCGATATTACATTTACTACAGCCGACGTCAGAATTCAAGAAACGGAATAAGTTATTGTAGCTCTTTAGGGCGTGAGGTTTGGTTATTTACTATTTCATATTTTTATCTGATCTTTTATATCAACACTTAATTTGGGTATTTCGCCATTATGGTATACAAAAATACACGGTGAATAATAGAAATAAAACCGTTACATACTAAAGTATAAATCTTAATCCTATTTTATTCGTAGTTAGCTGTTGCCGGTTGGTATAATTTATCAGATATGTAGTGCGATTCACGTAACTTTTTGACGCGCCGATCAAGTTGCGGTGCGGTTACAATTAAGTTTACGCTTTGGTACAAAATGGTATTCTTGTAAGTGTTTAGCTGCGCGTGAACTGCGCGTGAGCTGCTCTTCAACTGTACGTCGGACGTATGAAATTTTTTGAGATTGACATACGCGCAGCAGTAGAATACGCTAAAACGTTTGCGTGACGCGAACTTGACGCGAGCGTATTTGACAGCGGTTGTCAAAATTACGAGAATACGAAAAGGGCTGTTTTGATCGAAACTTAACCGCAACTGCACTGCAACTGAATTTATTATAATACGTGAATCGCCCTACAGGCCGGTGAAAAAATATTATCAAACATTTAACAAGTTGGTAATTAAGTTATAGAAGCGATCATAACACATGAGCTTACTGGCAAATCGAACTATCGATACATTTTTTTATTTATCGACTTATGCCTCATCTCTCCAGTGAAGTCCACGTGACCGCGCTGCAACCCGCCCACCCCCCGCGCAGTTCCCTTCGTTGGCGTTTTCGGTTCAAAACAAAACTATCGTAATGCGGTATCTATTGGAAGTGATCTGTGACTTGTACAGACTTGTTCAGTGCGCGACGGACGGTCCTGCGACGCGGACGTAAAGTACTATCGTCGTCAGAGAAGACTCTGGTTTCGCATGTAACTCCTCAAATGTCCTGACAGACATTTTAAAATACATGAAAAAAATATTTTCGTCTTCTTGCAATTCCCAAAATAAAGTTACAAATTCTCCTTTAAAAAGCCTTTTCGCAACGATTGGATGCCCATTAAATCTTTTTATACCATGGCAACGATTTCTGCTATTTAATAAATAGGCAGCAACCACAAAATTCAATTTTATATCCATAGACTTACTGTTATCACTGTATAATTCTCAATCGCGCTCCGCGTCGAACTGAACGATGATGTGATCCGCGACGGACGCAAGCACTAATCCGCGCGCGGACCGTCCGCGTCGCACTGAATAGGGCCATAGTTCCGCCACTTTTAGAGGTAGCTTCCGTTACGTATCCACTCAGTGTTGGAACAACATTCCTCCGCCAATAAGAACTCTGAAAAGTATTTATGGTTTTAGGTTAGCACTGAAGTCATTTATTCTTGAACATCAACGAAATGAAGGATCTTTAAAACATGGCACTAGCGCTATCTAAGTGACATTGGTTTTTTGAATGTATATACGTACACATTAAATATTATATTACGTAAATATTCCCTCTTAGAAGAATTTATTACTTGTTGTGATTATCATTATTTGACATAGGCTATACTAATATTTTAATTTACTTACTTGTCAACTTTTAATATTATAAGAATGCAGTTTCCATTATAGTTAATGTACTTACCTACAATTTAATTTATTTATTTTATATATTTCCTGTGGTTGTAAGGGTCTGGTTGTCTGTACAGCATGTTGCCATGCAGATTTAGTCCGTATATTGTACCTATATTATGTAGTTTTAACGCGAGATGTTTTACCTAGCGCTTCTATTAACATGAATTCTAATTGTTAAACTTAGTACTCATACCTTTGTATATGTCCTGTTCCAAAACTGTAATTGTAACGTCTTGTAGTTGTATAAAGTTGTTGTTAAACTTGGTCACCGTTTAATAGTGCTCAGATGCCGGGGAGTCTTTTTTTCAGTGTGCACTCCACAGACTAACCCGTGCACTCGTCAGCGGGACGCGAGATATTTATATGTACCCACATCTGGGCGAATATTGCTATAATTTTGTTTTGTTTAATTTTTAAATATTTCTTATACGTATTATGTTTTTGGCGTTTGTGACATCATTTACCGGCCTTGCGGAAGACCAGCGTTGGTTTATACCAGCACAGCATAAAATAAAAGCTGTATTTCTTGGCTTGTAACGAATAAATGTTTCTTTCTTTCTTTCCATTGGCATCAGACGGCAGTCCCATGCCAAAACACGTGAGACGGCAAACAATTCCACAGCCTGACGGTGCGGCACAAAAACGAATTCGAGAACCGTTTGGTTCGCGCCGGGATGGTGTGGACCGTCAAGCTATGGCTTCGCAAGCCAGCACGCGTGGTTCTGGTTAGGAATGGAGAGGAGGGGATCAAGTTGAACAATTCTTCAGAGCACTCACCGTGATACAGGCGGTAGAACACGCTTAGAGAGGTGATATATCTCCGGAGTTGTAGCGACTCCAAGTTGCTCGTAACGTCTGCATCATTCACAATGCGGATGGCCCGCCGCTGCAATCCATCCAAGGCATCAAGCAGGTACTGGGCGGCCATCCCAGAGGTGCAAGCAGTACTCCATACCCGGCCGGACCTGCGCTTTATATAAGCGACAAAGCTGACCGGGCGTGAAAAACCGACGCACCCTGTTCAGGACCCCAACCCTGCGTGATGTGAGACTGAAAAGTCTCTCGTAGTTCCCGATACCCACGACACATGACTTAATTGATATTAATGTGGGGTCAGGACTATGTATGTGACTGTTGGGTGTATTTATATAGATATTTATTTGGAAGACAAGGGCAGATTGGCCAGCAAAAAGTGAGAGATTCTCACCACAGCCAAGCGATACTTCACCACCTAGAGACTGGCATCACGTGGAGTACTGCTCTCACTTGACTCCTTACAGCGCCGAGCTTTTCGAATCATTGATAATCCCGATCTCACGGAGAATGTGGAGCCGTTAGGATTGCGGTGAGACTTCGGGTCTCTCTGTGTAATCTATCGATTCTTCCACAAAGTGCTCTGGGTAAGATGGTGCCACTATCGCTATTCTTCCATCACACTTCCCGTCATCGCAGTAGAGTTCAATCTTACTACCTGGAAACTATCCGTTCCCGGAAAGTATGTTTCCAGTGATCTTTTCTACCACGCACGCGCAAGCTCTGGAATGAGCTCCCTGCTTCGGAATTCCCTAAGCGCTATAACCTATCCCCCTTTAAGTGAGGCTTTAAAAGAGTGCTCTCCTTACGGTAGGAAGCGACTTCATTTTGCTGGATCCCTGGATTTGCGAAAATCCATGAGCGGCGGTGACCGCTGACCGTCAGGCAGGCTGTATGCTCGTATGCCTGCAGGCCATAAAAGAAACTCCACAACGAAATCAATTAGTCATCGTAATATCTAGGTGTACTAGGTACTAGGTGGCCGAAGTCCAAACGCAGCAATGGTGATGGGGCCCCTCAGAAGCCTAATATTGAAGTTTCATTCTTTTTTAAACCAAATCTGCGCTATAATCTGTACAAAATAGTTTTATATCAATGAGTAAAATCTGCGTAAATCTAAAGAACCATTATTATTTTATGTATCACAAATAAACCTTGGTATCTTTAATAACAATTAAGAAAATAGTTTTTGATTATCAATTTTGTTGGTAATAAATTAGTTAGGTTCTTTCTCTGCTTACGGTCTCTCGGGCCTGAGGGGCCCGGCTGGGCCGCCGGGGGCCCCTAAGGTCGGGGGCCCGTGGCATTTTGCTCACTATGCCACCCTATTGTTACGCCACCTTATATATGTGTTCTCTAGCTCTTCCAA
Organism: Hyles vespertilio; assembly: GCA_009982885.2. Classification (NCBI taxonomy): domain Eukaryota; kingdom Metazoa; phylum Arthropoda; class Insecta; order Lepidoptera; family Sphingidae; genus Hyles; species Hyles vespertilio. Next base: position 23,882,214 of record CM042816.1, read on the forward strand.
TGCTACAATGTATACATTATACATTTTTTATGTATGAATTGCTCATTAAGTTTCTTTTGAGAAATAAATTTCTTTAACCTGTATAATAACATTACGAACAGCTAGTCTACTCTTGAAATTAATATCAATATCAATCCACAACAATATCAGACCAATTGCGGAACCGATTTGTCCAACATCGCTATTCTGGAAACACGAATTCTAAGCCTTGTATTGACATTGTTATTGTCTCAGAATCGGAATGTGATAAGGGCGTTACACGTGAAGTTAGCTGCACGACGCTTATAATAGTGATGTCTGTCAGAGATTAAAAATCGGTAAAATGTTCATAATCATTATTATTTGCTTTAAAATTTAACAATTGAACCTTGAATTAAACAGTAAATAGTTCGTTTATATTCCAAAAGAATATCAATACGTATTTGTGTAATCTAATACGCATAAATTATAAAATCTTCATAACGCTTGGATCAAAAAGCTTTGTTTCAAGCCGAATAAAACAAACTACGACTGCTTTGAAGTTCGCGAGTCACACTTGTTTATACAATTCATGTCAAATTAAATAAACAATTCAGTCGTCGCGTACAGTGGTACGGTGGAGTCTGCGCATGTTCATAATATGATAAAATATGCTTAAATATGTTTTAATTACGCTTGTTGATTTGGAAGATCTCTATTACAATTATTGATTAAGTGTGTGACTGAAAAGAAATTAATTGAATAATATTATAAACGAGTGTCTTAGGTCCGTAGTACTAAATAATTTGGTTTATAATCACCATAAATTATGATTCTATAAGGTCAATTCGATCAATAATTCTTTCAATACATGATAATGTCCGAATGAATCTGTAATTATTGAATTGCACAAAATGTAAGTGTGTTTGTCATGTATCGTGCAATAGTATTAATTTCGTGTGCTTAAAAAGATAAACATCGTCTTTTCGGCACTAATATTAAGTCGTTCACTTTGTCAATCTTTTGGTTTTACATCCTAAATTGATACAATCATACTTATGCAATCACAAATAGACCATTTCATACGTTTCTAACAATTTAGAACATGATACAACTTAAAAAAGTAAAAGTCAATACCAAATAAGTTAGCTTTTATCTATTGGAAATTATTAGATGAGAACACAATATAAAATACAATTTGAGCTGTCAAAATGGTTTCAAGAGTAGCGTTTGTATGCGAAACCGATTCCAACAACGAATAATTAGTAACTTTTAATACCGCTAGCGACGTGGCGCCACCGTCGCATTACAAGAGCACTCGGGAGTACGAAAACGAACAAAATTGTAAAATTGGTTCAACATCGGACTTGTATTTCAAGAGTAGACCAACAGCTCAAATTAAGCAAATGATTGAAACGTTTATCAACTTTAAACTCAAAATCATTTGTTGAATATATTATGTTATGCATCATTTAGATTAATATATTTTACCATTCGGTTATGAAATTTGTTTCGACATAGAAGAAGGGAATCTTATATTGCTCGTAAAAATCTAATTACAGCAACGAAATATTATCGAGCTAAACCAAAACTGTAAGGTATGTGCCGCTCCGGTAACGTAACCCTTCACTGACTGCAGGCTTTCGCCGCATACGAAGACAAAGTTCTCAGTCCAGATGAGGAAGAAAAGCGGCATCTCGCCAAGTGCAAGATGCTGGGAAACATCAAGTTTATCGGCGAGCTGGGAAAACTGGAGATCCTGGCGGAGTCGATCCTGCACCGGTGCATCCAGAACTTGCTGGCGCGGCGCGCGGCCGCCGAGCACCACGAGGACCTGGAGTGCCTCGCGCAGCTCGTGCGCACCTGCGGCCGCGTGCTCGACTCCGAGCGCGGCCGCGGCCTCATGGACCAGTACTTCGCGCGCATCGACACGCTGTCCAACTCGCGCGAGCTGGCGCCGCGCATCCGCTTCATGCTGCGCGACGTGGTGGAGCTGCGCCGCGGCGGCTGGGTCCCGCGCGCCGCCGTCACCGGCGAGGGGCCCGTGCCCATGGCGCAGCTGCGCGACGACGACGCGCCGCCCGCGCGCCGCGAGCCGCTGTTCCGCCGCGCGCGCCCGCTCGACGAGGTGCTGGCCGGCCTGCACCTGGCGCCCGTGGCGGCCGACGCGCTCGTGCCGCCGCCCGACAAGCTCTTCGGCAACGGACTGTTCCGCCAGCGCTCGGCGCCCGGGCCCTACGCGCGCCAGCCGCCGCTGCACTACTCCAAGCCCTCGCCGCCCGCCGGCAAGGACTCGCGCGCCTCCAAGGCCCGCGTGCCGCCCGCCACCGCGCTCGCCGACGTGCAGATGCGGCCCGCCGCCAACTCGCTCATGTTCACCGCCAACCGACTCTCCAAGCCGCAGCCGCAGCTCCCGCTCGCGCCCGTCCAGCAGAGTGAGTGGCCCGGACCCGTCGGACGAGTCCGCGCGACTCCGCGAATCTAATCCGCATTTCTCGTTTTCGCAGACGTGTTGACGCCTTCGTTCGCGAGCACGCCGCCTCTCATGAAGGAGCCGGCGATCACCATCAAATCGGCGCCGGACAAAAAAGACAAACCGAGGAAAGACAAGGTGAGCCCGCGGTCGGCGACGGCTCTCGTCGCGGAGATTCTCCGCACGTTCGAACGGAGTCGTCAATGAACAAACGTGTCGTTCGTCGCAGGGCGTGAACAAGGAGGAAGCGTGCAAGCTGGCGATAGAGGCGGTGGAGGCGGTCGCGGAGGAGTGCGGCGCGGAGTGCGCGGGCGAGGAGGTGGCGCCGCGCGCCGCGCCGCTGAAGCGGCTGCAGGAGCTGCACCTGCCCGACAAGATCCTGCGGCGCGCCATCGCGTGCGTACTGGAGCACGCGCTGGCGGGCGGCGCGCTGGGCGCGGCGTGCTGCGTGGTGCGCTGCGTGAAGCGCACGCCGCAGGCCGAGGCGCTGCGCGCGCTGCTCGCCGCGCCGCCGCCGCCGCGCCTGGCCGCGCTGCTGGCGCACGCCGTGGCGCACAAGCTGCTGAGCCTGGCCGAGCTGGGCGCGTGGTGCGAGGGCGGCCAGCACCACCCGCTGCTGCTGGAGGTGCTGCAGCAGCTGCGTGCGCTGCTGGGCCTCGAGCGCCTGCGACTCCTCTACGACGAGAGCAAGGTCGGTGCGTCTGTGTCCGCCGTTGTCCATTGTGTTGTCTCCTTCCTGTGATCCCGGGTCCTCCCGCCGTAGTGTGAAGAGGCATCTCAGCAGGCCGGCAGTTGTATCGAATGTTTTGGGACTGTCGTCTTATGCCATTCGATACTCTGCCTGGACGGCATTTGCGCTTACCATCAGGTGAAGTGTAATGCCGGGCAAGTGTAAAAAAAACCTAACACCAGTTAGCGAGGTTGCAGATCTTTCATATCCGTTAATATGATATACCGGGTATATCAAGACTGCTACCGAAAACGAAGCTGGGTGGTAGTTTTAGTGACTACAAACACAATGCAACTAAAAATTTCTCAAAGAAACGCGACATTATTTTTTAATGATTTTTTAAATATCGTCATTTTTGGGTGGTAAATCCATAGTTTTTGCTAAAATAATAATTTAAACTGTTTTATACCTTAGAATATTTATAAATAAAAGGGTATACACTATTATTTTAGGAAAAAAATGTATTTACTACCCAAATATGGCCATAGGAAAAAAATATCAAAAAAAAATTGTCGTTTTTTTTGCAAAATTTTCTCTTGCATTGTGTCTGAAATCGCTTAAACTACCACCCAGCTTCGTTTTCGGTAGCAGTCTTGATATACCCTGTATATGTATGTCGAAGGCGCATTGTAGAATCCGCCGTATTACATAACGATGCGCCAGATTGTAGACAGCGCCGTTTTGTAATGCGCCGCGCTGCATCGTCCCAACATTCAGAGGGATTGCAATCCGACTGAAAAAACTTTGGGCGTAATGTAAGAGCAAACTGTGTTTGTCAAAGCGTTACGCCGCATGGCAAAGGGACTCATCGCCGTTACACCGAAAGTCGATTGTTAGATTACGTTAGGTTAGTTTATTTCTATCTTTTATTAAATACTACCTTTTGCCTGCAACTTTGCGGAAAGCCCGCTAAATCAACGCACACACAGACAGTGTTCACCGATACACGATATTCGACACCGATCGAGACCAGTGCGAGCGCAAGACGCGAGTTTGCTCGCTTTGGACACGCATCTAATGATATTTTCTGTACAAAGATGAAGCAAAAAAGTTATTAAACCTGTATATAAAATTCTAGATTATGATAAGTAATTTTATAAATTTCTTAAAAAAAAACACATGATATTATTTTAAAAAATCTTAGAATAATAACATGCACATTTTCAACGACTATATTATACTAAAATCAATCGACAAGAGATAATTATCATTTGTCGTCTTTAGACAATTTATCCACACTGCACCGCCCGTACTATTGAGGATATTTGAATGTGCGCTCGTTTGCAGATCAACCTGTGCGCGTACGTGTCGGAGCGCGAGGGCGGCGTGGGCGGCGTGGGCGGCGTGGGCGGCGTGGGCGAGGCGGGCGCGGAGGGCGGCGGCGCGGGCGCGGCGCTGGAGGCGCTGGAGGCGCGCGGGCTGGGCGCGCTGGTGCCGCAGCTGCGCGTGCAGGCGCTGCTGGCGCGTCAGCTGGCCGCCGAGCCCGCGCCGCAGCCGCTGTACCGCTGGATCAAGGCCAACGTGGAGCCCGCCGTGCGCCAGACGCCCGCCTTCGTGTCCACGCTGGTGGCGCTGGTGGCGGAGCACGTGTCGGGCGCGGCGGGCTCGGCGGCCGCGGCGCCCGACAAGGCGGCGCTGGAGCGCGAGAAGGCGCTGGTGGAGACGTACGCGCCGCTGCTCACCGCGCTGCTCGAGGCGCGCGCCGACCTGCAGCTGGCCGCCGTGTACGCCGTGCAGGTGCACGCGCACCGCCACCGCTACCCCAAGGGTGCGTGCTCGCCGTGTGGCGCGGGAGTGGCGCGGGAGTGGCGCGGGCGTGGCGTGGCGCGGTGCAGTGACGCGTTGTGTGTTGCAGGGCTGCTGCTGCGCTGGTTCATGTACCTGTACAACCTGGAGGTGTGCGAGGAGGACGCGTTCCTGCGCTGGCGCGAGGACGTGACCGACGCCTACCCGGGCAAGGGGGAGGCTCTCTTCCAGGTGACGCTCTCATTGATGTCGCTTTGACCGACGCGTGCTCGCTAATCGATTACACTACCTGTTACTCAATTATTTCATTATCTATGTAGGGCGTCTCGATGTACCGCGAGATTGGCACGAGCCTTTCTATCTCCGAATAAATTACGTATTGTTATTTACGCATGTTTTAAGTCGGGGTCTTTAAATGCTTCTATGAATCCGTAGGATCCAACACTATCGTAGGATTACTGACCATACGTGGGGCAACTGGAACAATGCGATATATTTATATTTAGAGGTCGCCGGCGAACAAAATTTGACCGAAATCACTGACTTATATTCTACCGATAGACGAGGCTCGTCATAGAAACTATTAGTCCCGTATTTGTCAAAAGCTCAGTAGCGACATCTAGTACGTTTACTTGAATATTACAAATTATGATCAAAGATTATTATACAGACAAGACAGTTCATGTCAATAATAGCTTTTCCTAAGATACTGCCTAAGTATCAATACCATCAAAGCAATAATATGTTTTATAATGTTTTTTTTTTTTTATTTACGTGAATAATTCATGTAAATGATGTAAATGAAATGAAATATTTTTAACGGTGTACGAGTCTGACAATCAGTCAATCAGTGTACAATCAGTCTGACATTTATTATATTACCATTTATGAATTTTTAACAAGCTGATAAAGTTTTTTCGGGACTACTAGACAGAAGGAATGGTACAACAGAAGTTTTCAAAAATAACTACCGCATTTGGAAAATTTGCAATCTTCGTGTAGAAAATGAATTGAACAAATATAGGTGTACGGGTACTCGATAACCACGTACATAAGATGAATGTTGATAGTGAAGGCAAGAATAACTTGATAATCTTGAATAATAATTTATTTTTGAATGTTAACAATTTATTAGGTCGAACGTGAGCGAGAACTAACTGATATGATGAAACGCACAAATTTATATTTTGGCGTAAGCGCTGAGTTTGCAAATGTGCGACTTGCTCGTACAATAGGTATGTTCTGATGGTAGCCACTTATATCCGTTCCAATAATTCTGGACAAATATTAAAACCGTAAAATATTATATTGTAACCGACGCGTAAGAATTTAAATTTTAAAATAATTTTAAATGGTATTAGTCTTCAATAACAATCAATGGGTTCGAATAGTTCATTAAGTAATTCATATTAAGAAATGGGATCTAAATACTATCCACTGTTTCAAAACATACATACAACACACATATTTTGTGTTATTAATTAACAACATATAATTAAAATAAAATACTGAAATCAATTTGCAACTACATTCTTCTTACATATTTGTAATACATTCGAATAGTTTATGCCTATTTGGTCGACTGATATGAATGTCCCTTGAATAATCTATATCTAATACAGTTCGTCTCTCTCCCTCGACGGGCAATTTTTATGCGCGGAAATGAGACATACGATTAAGGAGAGCTCACCTTGTATTTTAACGAGCTCTAAAATATATTTAATCCAATAATAAATAAAAGATTTGTATTATCGGCATTATTCCACAATATTATATCACTTACGTTGTATTCTTTAATTATATTGTAACTTCAGAAAATTTTGCTGTCGGTTTGACGGGGAAACATCAAAATAAATTACATATAAGTTTCAACAAAGAGGCGTACTGCTGCGTAGCTGTCACGCGGCAGACTGATTCGTGTGCGGTGCATGCACCGCACTTGGGTGGGACACGTTTGTCACAAAGAACGCTTTATCTAGTGTAACATTGATATCGATGACCGGAATGTATTAAATGTTCGATCTAATATTTACTACATGTCCGAATAGCGCTTCAAAACGGCCCGTAAAATATTAAACCAAAAAGAAGTATTGCGATATCTTAGTTAATTTTGCTGTACTCTTCGCCAACATGAAAGCGTGAACGTAACGCAGTGCAAGTTTAAAATGTGTAAAATAGTCACCGTAATAATAATATTTCGGAGGGAAAATGCTTTGTTGCACATTAAGAGCGTATACACCTTGCGCGCAAAGTCAACTATAGGTATTTCTTCGTTAATTTCACGCACACATAAGCGACCAAAGCTGTGTGCGTAGAGCTGCCGCGTCGGCTAGCTATACAATCGGCTCAAACAACTTTGATCCGTGCGCTTCAAATATTCAATTGAAATGTAACTGTAATATAAAATCATAAAAATATTTTAGTTGCATTATAAGTAGACAAATATTACTGTGCAAGCAAAGAATAATACAAATTTAGATACTAATCATATTTTCATTATTATTACATTGTTAAGTTGCATTCAAATCACTGTTCAATCAGTAGACACTACGGACGTTTTATTAATCATTTCGTGTTCGAACACATAAATAGTGTTAGGGGCCTTACAACCCCTTACAATTACGAAATATATTTAATTTTATATTACAATACATAACATAATTTAGCCTCGGAATTACATCCCGTTATATTACCTGAAACATAATTTATACTCACTACAAAATCATTGTAGGTAATAAAAATAATTAAATATTTTACTACCAAAGTACTAAGATGTGGTAATCGCAGTCCGCGCGTGGCTATTTTTACTACGTACGGCAAAAATCGACTGCAGCCAGGCCGGAGCCACGAGCGATACGTCCTCCCTCTCTCCCTCTTACGGCGGTCTGATTTGATCCACGTCGGACAGCGTGTTTTATAGTGGTTTTTAAAATATTTGTAGAAAACATGAAAACTAATTTTGTTAAAATATAAAAATGGTAATTTATTGATAAGATGTTTTTCTATTATAATATACAATTGCTATAAAACATTATGTACGATAAGTTGGTGAAAAAAAATATGTTCTTGACGAGAGTTTCTGAATAATTTCGCATTGTTTAAATTTTTATTTTTCAGGAACTAAACATAAAAATATTATTTTTCTCAGCAAAATCCCTCCATAAGGGTCTTATTAGTCTGATAATATTTTTATTTTCATCTTATATTTAGTGGTTTCGGATATCTTAAGCTTCTAAATTGCCATTTAAAGCCTAAATAACGAAACTTGTGTTCAGTAATCCTTCTAGTACAACTACTCACAAATTATCCATCAATCTATAATGTTTTCTACCAAAATCCCTAGATGACAACCTTTTCTAAAATTAGTAATAATTATTTTTCCTTTAAATTGTTTATTGGTGGCTATTAACTCATTTGAAAAGTCCTGTTTTTAAGCCAAAAAGCGCAGGGTATAAACGCTCTTAACACAAATTGCGAACCGTAAAATATAAAGTAAACAGAATTAATATGTTAAAAACACCTCTTCAGAGAGACTTGTAATCCGTTTTGCTGCTCGCCACTGCATGAAATGTTTATATGCCGATTCATATTTAGACCGTGATGTTGCAGGAGTAAGATTATTAATCACTTCATTTGCTCTTTTAAGAATTTCAGGCGGAATAGACTCATCATATTTTGGTCTTTCATGAATTTCAGGCGATATGAACTCATCATTATCACTTACATCACTTTCCGGAATCCAGTCGGGATTATTGCTCATGTTTCTTTCTTTTAATTTTTAATTTTGGTTTATTAAAACGCGAGTATTAATTATTTTTATTCAAATGTCAACCTCACTTCTTTGTTGAAAATGTCAATGAAAATTTGGGTGCGAAAAGTTTACTTGTCGCACTCAAATCGACATTAAATTTACTCGAAACTCGTGTGGTAATTGTGACGTGGGCAATTAGCATCTTTTCAACCCCAAAAGCAAGCGCAAAGATAGTACTTTCCCCGCATGAGTAATAAAAATACTTTTATAAGTGACATTTTTATTTGAGGGCTTTATTTTTTCGTCGATGACGTAACGTTTTATATGGTACATATTGTAAGATATTATTAATCAAATTTTAGGAATAAGATAACATATTTTAGAATTTCACTTGTAAGAATTACTCCACTAAAAGCTCAGACTAAATACTCTCTATACTCCATCGGTTTAGGTACTTTACTAAATGTAAACAAACCAGAACACGTGACGCATGGTTGTTCAACATTTAATTGCAATGTCCAATTTACGAATATTTTCTTATCAACCAAGTAGCAAGTATTAACAACGATTAACAGCAGCTTATAACAAATAATAACTAAAAATAGAGTAAAGAACAACGATGAACACTTCCAAACACTTCACCACTTCGCGAAAACAGTAAGTACATTATCGCAATGAATAATAATTGGCTGCCGTAGATAACATAATATGATGATGCTTAGTTAACTGACCTAACGCATTATCTTTCATTTAAATGGTCGCATTACGGTAAATCGAGCAATCGAGTCTCCCAACAGGTGGGTCTTAAAATGAACATGGACAAAACGAAGATCATGTCGAATGTCCATGTTGTGCCCACCCCCATCGGTGCTGGGGGCTCGACTCTTGAAGTTGTTGACGAATATGTCTATTTAGGACAAGTGGTCCGGTTAGGCAGGTCCAACTTCGAGAGAGAGGTCAATCGTCGAATCCAACTCGGATGGGCAGCGTTCGGGAAACTACGCGACGTCTTCTCGTCCAAAATACCTCAGTGCCTTAAATCGAAAGTCTTCAATAGTTGTGTGTTGCCAGTGATGACTTACGGCACCGAGACGTGGCCTCTCACTATGGGCCTTATTAGGAAGCTCAAAGTCACTCAACGAGCTATGGAGAGGGCTATGCTCGGGGTTTCCCTACGAGATCGAATCAGAAATGAGGAGATCCGTAGGAGAATTAAAATAACCGACATAACCCACCGGATTAGCAAGTTGAAGTGGCAATGGGCAGGGCACATAGCGCGGAGATCTGATGACCGATGGGGTCGGAAAGTGCTCGAATGGAGGCCACGTAGCGGAAAGCGCAGCGTAGGACGTCCACCCACAAGGTGGTCCAACGACCTGGTGTCGGTCGCGGGACGTCGCTGGATGCAGGCTGCCTCCAACAGGTCTCTGTGGAAATCGTTGGGGGAGGCCTATGTTCAGCAGTGGACTTCCTTTGGCTGATGGATGGATGGATGATTACGGTAAAGTCGATTATAAGATATAAGATTTTGTAGCATAATATTTCCTGTAACTTTTATGAAAATGTTTTGGATGCTTGACTGTTTGGGTCTTTTTTATAGACAGATTGCATTATGTAAAATTAGATAATTTAATTATTATCTTACATAATTTAATTGTTTCCAAGCTCACACATTCATAATTATAATCGTTATAATAAATTTGAACATGCAATGTAGTTTTACATTTGCGTAAACATCTGGGGGCACGGCAGTGCCCCCTCCAAGTCGAGCTAAAAAGCGGCACAGCCGTACTATCCTTTTCTCGAAGCAATTCAGACCATTTTCAACCCCCCATAACTTCGTTGTGGTTAAAGCAAGAAGCCTGAATTTTCAGTTACTAATTAGGCATTGTGTAAACACGGTATATTTAAAATTTCATTCAATTTGAACCAGTAGTTTAAGAATTATAACTTGTCAAACTTTCGCAATTTTGTCACTCACTGACTGACTGACCGATCATCAAAAGTCTAAGGCACTTCTAGCACACATACAACCTTCAAATTTAGAATATAATTAGTGTTTAGTGTCTAAAGTAAGGAAAAATTCAAACATTTCATAATTTCTGTCTAGTTTTCTAGATACACCAACTGCGTGAATAACTTTGTAATCTCATATAAATGTATAGGATTACAAAGATATATTTGCAGTTAATGATTCGTTGTACCCGTATATAATGGAATAATAGTTGTAGATTGGTATCTATATATATTATATATGAGGCATAACAGAAGGGAGGTATAAAGAGGGAAAGGGTGTATTCAGCCCATTAAACTGTACAACAGTACAGTAGCATTATGCATAAATTGTACGATACATTATGTTTTCATGCGATGGCCAAGTCGATCTATTTATTTACAACGTAAAGAATTTTTAATATTGATATGATAATAACATACGTAATAACTTTATACAGAACGTCCCTTAATCAAGGACTAAATAAATTAATCGACTTGGTATTACATGGATCTCACAACTTTTTGCGGTAGATAAACTGAGCTGCGAGACATGGAATTTTTTTACAGGATGTTTTTGATTTTTTTGTCTTCTCTTACTTTAGAAATGAGAAATGGCAATGTTAAATAACCTTTTTTATGGTTTGTTTACATTTAGTTAAGTACCTAAACCGATGGAGTATAGACGTAGCCATGACTGGAACGTGAGAAATAAGAGTGAGACCGCAAGTTAAAAATTAGTGTGCGTAAAAGAGACAGAAAGTTTTTTATTTGTCCTTGTCACCGTGGCCGGTTTTTTTTATTTGTCAAACAGCGCAATTTGACAAACAAATATACTACAATCAGTTTTTCCGATATTTTAATAGTTTTGGATAGTGTAAAGCAGCAATTTATACAAATATTAGTGACTATAGTGTATGTGCAATGGTGGGTTGAAGTATTTTAGGCTGCAAAAACCGCAGTGAATGAAAAATTTGTGGAATAACATTTCACTCGTAAGTTACTCATTTATGTTACATTATAATTATTTTATCGTTTATTGGTAAATAATGTTGTATTTTAATATCAATTCAAATTGTTTTACTTAGAGAAATATCGATTACATTTAGAATTTCTACAAATAATCGTTGCATGCCCTCACTACTCTTTTTTCCATTCTTAAGTCTCCTTCCCCTCCTTCTTATCTGTCTCCTGACTTCGTTTACCTGAGTGATACTCATTCTAGAAATCTTCGCTCGTCTAGCAATCTCCTTCTAAAATGTCCTCCCCATACTTCTGACTTCCTTCATTCTTCCTTTGCTATCCAATCCATTCTTCTCTGGAACGCACTCCCACTTGAAATCAGGTCGTGCACAACACGGCTGGCTTTCAAGCTAAAGGTTCGGCAATTACTCCTCGCAGAAGTAGCAGATTCTCCCCACTAATGTAGGTATTTATTTATTTAGTTGTTTATTTATTTATTTAGTTTTTTATGTATATATTTTATTTATATATAAAATTATATATATAATTAAAATTTTATATATCCGTTTAAATATTATTATTTATATTTTATATATTTTCTCTTTTCGCTTATTGTTAATTTGATTAATAAGCACCTGCTTCCGTCTCTCTGCACTACCTTAAGGTTGGCTGGTAGAGAATGCCCTTGGGCATTAAGTCCGCCTGTACTACATCTGTGTACAAAGTGTTTAAAATAAAATAAATAAATAATATTAAATAACCTTAATTTTTTAAAAGTTTAGTGTTACCTTGTTATCAAAATTGGTTTACCCTAGATAATACTTGCATATTATACCTGAATACGTAGCGTTATTCATGCGTAAAAAAATAAAATTACTTCTTATTTTAGGTCCTGCTAACAGTGAAATTAGAATTAAATGGCTGGAAGCTACTGGACGCTAAAATTGGCACCCAAAAAATAATTTTAAAATTTGCTCAATAAATTTCGAGATAGATTCCTTTCATTATAAAAATAAGAATGTTATAGTAAAACCAAAAGCAGTCCCAATAAAATATGTTAATGTCAGTAGTTGATCATTAATTATTTTTAACACGCTTTTATTAACTTCGCGTGTATGTATGTATGTAACAGAATATGTGAAGTTGATTTTCGAGCACTTCAAAACGTCGGATTGACTTGAAATTTTGCATACTTATCCAGGACCGATGACGACGCAATAATTTAAAAAGTATATGATATTATTTTATATTTTATCCAGAATAAGAAACAAAATATTACTTGCGCGCAGTTGTCTTATTTGATAAGACAGCCGTAGATAGAAAAAAACAAGCTTTCATATAAGATCGAACTAAAAAGTAAAAAATAATCATAAACTCATTATCATCTAAAAAATAAATACGATATACGAATAAATACGATTTAAATCGTACGGTTGGCAATGCTTATGTTGGCCTGTGTTAGTACCCACCAAAACTAGGATTTTTTCCCAACATGGCCACGCTGAAGAATTATATATCTGTCTCTTGTGCGGCCACGGCATGGCTACGTCTAGAGTATTTAGTCTGAGACTAAAAGTCTTATTGTACTTTTCACAATTATTTTTTAACGTTTTGACATGTTTCACATGAGGTGGATGTTTACCAATATAGCCCAAAGGATTAGAAAGTTTGAAGTGGCAGAACGCCAGGCAAATAGCGCGAGGAACTGATGACCGATGCTGACCTCGAGGTGGACATACGACCTAATAAAAAAAAAGTTTATTTCTAAACCAACAAAGAATGTAACAATAAAATTGTTGCCATAATAACTGCGGTAATTGCAACTGTATCGCAATATTAGGCCCTCCTTATAACATTAGCTTTCATAGCTTTCATAAAATAAGAAATATGACAGATAAATGAACGTGATATAATCTAAATATAAACAGCCAAGAAAGTATGAGCGTAGATGCATGTATGAGTGTGTGTGTGTGTGTGCATACCTGAGTGTGTAAGTATGTGTTTGTGTAGATATAAACCATTTACATTTACATCATATCATTTATTTTTAATGTATATACTTATTTTATTTTTGGTGCTTTTATGAGAAATCGTGAGTTAATTTAGTAAAACTAGGCAAGAAACTTTGCTTTAACCAATAACAATATTATTTCTGTATTGTCGTATATTAGGGTTTGGAGCCAAATAAATAAGCTTATTTTAAATTCTCGGATTGTGAGCGGAAAAATGTTTAGTATATAGTAGTAATAGTAAAATTTGCAAGAGGCTAGGGTAGAATTACAGTAAATGCTGGGACAAACGAAGTCAGTTCTGCGCTTGTTTTTAGAGATGTTTGGGTCAAATGAAATTTGACGTGGAAGTAGTTAACATTCTGGATTTACACATAGGCTACTTTTAATCCCGAAAAAAATAATGTTCCCGTGGGGTTATCAAAAAATTCAAATATACATATTTGGTACACTAGCAATCTTAAAATTACGCCACGGGATAGGTGAGAACAGGATTTGCATGCCTCATGATTTATAGGACAAAATAATACGGCACACAATGTAACTGGTCGCAACGGCAGAAGCAGTTTTCTGGACGCCAGTTACATTGAGTTTTATTAAGAAACGGTTAGCGGAAGAAATAATAATATGGTTGATGAAATTAAACGAAATGAAAATACTGTAGTCAATCTTTAAAATCTTTGATGACCAAAAAAGTGTCTACACCCGTGTGAAGCCGCGCCGAGCCGTTCATGTTTTTATAAATATTATGTGTCATTCTTAGTATTTCGGTAAGTGGACACAAAGAATGCTTCTTGAAGATATTAAGAACGTTGGGGAAAAATCGAAAAGTAACAACTTAAGTATTACACAGGAATATCGAAATCAACGGGGGAACTATCTTTCAATACGCTAAAAATCTATGGAGCAACTTAGGATGTATTTGTTATGGAATTCCCGTGTGGGCTGATATTGTCGGTTCTGCGACGCGTGAGATCAGTACAACCGGCTCGCAGACCATCAGAGAGCTGAAGAATGGGATTACCGCGGAGTGGGAACGTATTCCGCAAGCAAGTATCCGGGATATCCTCGCTAGCATACCCAGACGAATTCAAGCTGTGATTTCAGCTAGAGGGGGTCACACTCGATACTAAACATTTATCTGCTTTTACTTTATTAAAGAAAAAACAAACAAAAATCTTTGTTAACTTTTACTTCACGAGCATATGCACTACTAGCGAGCATACACTACTAGTGAACTTTAGCATTAAAACCAATACATTTTATCAAAATTGTATGATAATACTGACGAAAACGATTATTTGCTTATTAATTTACAAAATTGTGAAAGTAAAACTACCTATAATTATCAAACAAACCAATAGTAACATTTGAAATGGTTCATTGCTTAGGTGCCCGTTTTTTTTTTGCAAATGAGTTTATATAATATATAGTACCGAAGCTTTGCCTCTAGCTAGCGGGTGTACTTCCAGTCGACCGGAGGTGCAATGTCGCGCCGCGATGTATTCCTCTTCTGGGGAGAATATAGATAAAAGATTTTTAACGCGTGTGAACTTTTAAAAGTTGACAGATAATTTAAGCCTCTTTCCGTGGTATATAGCGAACTATTAGATGAATGGCCAAATATATGGGAGGTATCTTCGAAGGGACGGCATCTATACCATTAGTTTTCTTGCGTGCGTGATCGTTTGACAGACTTTGCAAGATGTCGATTATTCCGTATCACAGTTCCTCACGGGCCATTGTAAAGTTTAGTCTTAACTATACGCTTTTTTTTTCTAACCTTTTCTGTCCCACTGCTGGGCAAAGGTCTCCCTCAACTCCTTCCACTTATCCCTATGAGTTGCTGATGCCACCCAAGTGCTGTTAAAGTGAGGTCGTCGCGCCACCTTTTCCGAGGCCTGCCGCGTGGCCTCTTGCCACCCTTAGGCACCCATTGAGTAGCAATCTTTGCCCATCTCTTTGGGTGCATTCGCGTGACGTGACCTGCCCAATCCCATTTTAATTCGGCCGAGTTCAGTGACTTTGGTTATGGAGCGCAAGGTTTTATTGGGCACTCTGTCTATGCGTGTTACGCCTATCATGCTGCGCTCCATAGCTCTTTGACAAACCCCGAGCCTTTGAGCTCCATATGTGAGAATTGGTAAGATACACATGTCGACGAGTCTACGTTTAAGGGAAATGGGAAGGTTTCCCTTAAGAAATGTCTTCAAGGACCAGTAGTCCTTCCACGCATTGTCTATTCGACGCTGGATCTCTCGGTCTTGTCTGTTGTCGAAGGAGACTATTTGACCAAAATATTTATACTCGTCGACATATAATATCTCATCTCCGTCCACAACAATTCTCGATGTGGAGCTATTTGTCATAACCTGAGTCTTTGACCGATTCATCATCAATCCAACCCCAAGGCTTGCCCTGCTCAGGTCGTTGAGCATCTGTTGCAACTCGTCGGCCGAAGAGGCGAAAAGGACAAAATCATCCGCAAATCGGAGGTTAGAGAGCCTTTCGCCCTCGATATTAATGCCACGTTCCACCCGGAGATCTGTTAAGGACTTGAAAATCTCCTGCAAAGCACTTGTGAATAGTTTTGGTGATAACGGGTCACCCTGCTTGACGCCTTTACAAATTCGAAATATTGGGCCGGAGGAGTGGAGTCTGATATCCGCCGTGCTATTGTTATAAATGATTTTTAATAAATCAATGTAGGTTTTATTAATATTTTGATTATTTAAAGCGGAAAAAAACTGCATTATGTTTGACATTATCAAATGCTTTTGTATAATCAACAAAAGCTAGGTATAACGGCTTTTGAAATTCCGTGCATTTTTCGATTATCTGGTTGAGAGTATGAAGATGGTCAATGGTTGAAAAACTACGTCGGAATCCAGCTTGTTCTGGAGGTTGATGAACATCTAGATCTCCATCAATACGGTTGCGAATAATTTTAATAAATAATTTATATAAATGGGATAATAAGCTTATAGGTCTGTAGTTGTTGATATCAGATTTATCTCCTTTTTTATGTAGTAAAATGATGTTGGAGTGACACATGCCTTTCGGGATATGACCTGTCTCTAAAATAGAGTTAAAAATATTAGTGATATGAGGTAATAGGGTAGGAGAACCAATTTTGAGAGCTTCCGTTGTTACTCCATCTCCTCCGGGGCTGCGATCAAAGGCCATGGATTTGAGTGCTTTATATACCTCGAAGCCAGTGATGTGTGGAACAGAAGCTGACCGGGAGTAATCCGAAACAGGGCTAGGTGTGTGATCTTTGTCAGAGTATAATCTTAATATATATAATTCACGTGTCACGTTGTTTGTCTTCGATGGGCTCCTAAACCACTCAACTGATTATAATGAAATTTTGTAAATATGTGTTATTTGTTCCAACTTAAGAGCGTATACACCTTGCGCGCAAAGTCAACTATAGGTATTTCTTCGTTAATTTCACGCTCACATAAGCGACCAAAGCTGTGTGCGTAGAGCTGCCGCGTCGGCTCGCTATACAATCGGCTCAAACAACTTTGATCCGTACGCTTCAAATATTCAATTGAAATGTAACTGTAATATAATATCATACAAATATTTTATTTGCATTATAAGTAGACAAATATTACTGTGCAAGCAAATAATAATACAAATTTAGATACTAATCATATTTTCGTTATTATTACATTGTTAAGTTGCATTCAAATCAGTGTTCAATCAGTATACACTACGGACGTTTTATTAATCATTTCGTGTTCGAACACATAAATAGTGTTAGGGGCCTTAAAACCCCTTACAATTACGAAATATATTTAATTTTATATTACAATACATAACATAATTTAGCCTCGGAATTACATACCATTATATTACCTGAAACATAATTTATACTCACTACAAAATCATTGTAGGCAATAAAAATAATTAAATATTTTACTACCAAAGTACTAAGATGTGGTAATCGCATTCCGCGCGTGGCTATTTTTACTACGCGCGGCATAATCGACTGCAGCCAGGCCGGAGCGACGAGCGATACGTCCTCCCTCTAGAAGGCCTTGCGGCGGTCTGATTTGATCCACGTCGGACAGCGTGTTTTATAGTGGTTTTTAAAATATTTGTAGAAAACATGAAAACTAATTTTGTTGAAATATAAAAATGGTAATTTATTGATAAGATGCTCTTCTATTGTAATATGCAATTGCTATAAAAAATTATGTACGATAAGTTGGTGAAAAAAAAAATGTTCTTGACGAGAGTTTCTGAATAATTTCGCATTGTTTAAATTTTTATTTTTCAGGAACTAAACACAAAAATATTATTTTTCTCAGCAAAATCCCTCCATAAGGGTCTTATTAGTCTGATAATATTTTTATTTTCATCTTATATTTAGTGGTTTCGGATATCTTAAGCTTCTAAATTGCCATTTAAAGCCTAAATAACGAAACTTGTGTTCAGTAATCCGTATAGTACTCACAAATTATCCATCAATCTATAATGTTTTCCACCAAAATCCCTAGATGACAACCTTTTCTAAAATTAGTAATAATTATTTTTCCTTTAAATTGTTTATTGGTGGCTATTAACTCATTTGAAAAATCCTGTTTTTAAGCCAAAAAGCGCGTGCAGGGTATAAACGCTCTTAAAGGGTGAGATAGTTTTTATCTCGATTAAACTAACGGAAGTATAAAATAAAGGAAAAAACATTTTGCCAAACAAAATGTTCATGGGTTTGCAACTGTCAAACATTTAATTTTCATACCGTCGATACGGTAAACTCTTCCCTCAAATTAAATAACGTATTTAAATAAAGGTTTCGAATCGACAACATATATCCACAGTATTCGATTAATGGCGTATTTTAGATGTTAATTAAGTACCTATAATAAATTAATGACAGTAATGAAAAGTGGTTGACATTTAAATTGGTTGTCAAATATTTATGCATGCGTTCAGAAATTTATTTTGTGTAAACTAAAGAGAATATATTATGAAGCTACAAAAATATAGCACAATTAAATAAATAATATTCAAACGTAAGAAGTTATACTTCTTTTCAAGATAGAGTGTCACTTGAAAATGAAAAATCTTTAATAAAATAACACATAAAAATAAATGAACTAAACTGAATAAAATAACAATTTTATATAATTATGGAGAATATTGCAGGGATTCTCAAATTAGGCTTGGCCTGTGTCTTGAGAATAATTTGAGTGTGAGTGTAATATTTTTGAAACACAGGGGTGAAATATTGCATGGATAATCAAAATCGCTAAAGTGTTTAATGTCAAAATTTATAAGGCACACTATTTGAATATGGAGAAACGGGATATTAATATGGAGTGGGAGGTAGGGGAGAGGACTGGGATAGGTGACAGATTTGATAGGACGAAATGTAAATGCACGGTATAAGACGGGATGGTTAATGAAGAGAAAGGACGGGACGTATCGGGAAGTGACTGAACAGACGGGATGGGACGAAATTGAGCAGGACAGTAGGATAGCTAATTCATGTTTAGGTATACAAGAGCTTATACGAAAAATAACATGTATTTGGTGTGGAGTAAAATAAAAAAATATCTGCATCCAGGCAAAGGTGGGTCGGGCTTTTTTGCTATGCTAAATAATTGAATATAAAATTAATCATATTATAAAACTAAGTCATAGCGAAGCGTGGTCGGGTCAGCTGTGGTATCTTTTAATTGATTTCAATGAATGTCGTCGGAGTAGTAGCAGTGTTATAATATCTCCGTAGCAAAATAATGATTTCAATCTGGCGAGATGGGATATAATAGAATATAAGGTGGATAAAATGGGACAGAAGAATAGGTACAGGATGGGATTGGAATTGGATAAGCAGTTCAACGACAACGGCTGTCATATTGATTTTAAATCAAATATGGACTGGAATCTGTATTTGCACCCAGGCGAAGCCGGGCCGGGCCGCTAGTCTATATACAGGGTATATCAAGACTGCTACCGAAAACGAAGCCGGGTGTTAGTTAAAGCGACTTCAGACACAATGCAACAGAAAAAGTTGCAAAAAAAAGCGACAATATTTTTTTTTATTTTTTTTCCTGACCATATTTGGGTGGTAAATATATTTTTTCCTAAAATAACAGTGTATATCGTTTTATTTATAAATAATCTATGATATAAAAGTGTTTAAATTATTATTTTAGCAAAAACTATGGATTTACCACCCAAAAATGACGATATTTAAAAAATCATAAAAAATCATTGTCGCGTTTCTTTGCGAAATTTTTAGTTGCATTGTGTTTGTAGTCACTAAAACTACCACCCGGCTTCGTTTTCGGTAGCAGTCTTGAGATACCCGGTATATAAAAGAAAGTCGTGTTAGTTACTCCACTTATAACTCAAGAACGGCGGAACTGACTTGGCTGAAAATTGGTGGGGAGGTAGCTTAGAACCAGGAGAAGGACATAGGATGCTTTTTATCACGTTCCCGGTTTACCGAGTTTCTATTAGCTTATTAACATTTTCTCATACAAAATGTTCATGGGTTCGTAACTGTCAAACATTTAATGTTCATCCCGTCGATACGGTAAACTCTTCCCTCAAATGAAATAACGTATTTAAATAAAGGTTTCGAATCGACAACATATATCCATAATATTCGATTAATGGCGTATTTTAGGTTTTAAAGATGTAAATTAATGACGTTAATAAAAAGTGATTGACATTTAAATTGGTTGTCAAATATTTATGCATGCGTTCAGAAATTCCTTTTGTGTAACCAAAAGAGAATATATTATGAAGCTAAATAAATATAGGACAATTAAATAAATCATATTCACACGTAAGAAGATTTACTTCTTTGCAAAATAGAATATCACTTGAAAATGAAAAAGCTTTATTAAAATAACAATTTTACATATGGAGAATATTGCAGGGGTTCTCAAATTAGGCGTTGCCTGTCTCTTGAGAAACCAGTTAAATATCATTGTTATTACATTAATTGTGGGTATCAGTGTGAGAAAGTGCTAATAGTGTATGTTTGTGTGTGTGTGTGTGTTACGTGTTATTATGTTTACTTTTATCACGAATTTTTACAGTGGCTTTTCCTTCGCTATAATTCACTGATAGAAATATTATACATTTTGAAATTTTATGTCGAAGAAAATCCAAACCACTGAAGTTATTTCTATGAAAATTAATATTTCATCTCTTTATTACTAACAAAAAGTAATGGCGTAATATTTATGGAAAAACAGCATAGTGGGGGTGAAAGAAGGGATGGAATATTGCATGGATAATCAAAATCGCTAACGTGTTTAATGTCAAAAATTTATAAGGAACACTATTTGGATATGGAGAAACGGGATATCATAGATTGGGAGGCACGGGAGAGGACTGAGTTAGCTGACAGATTTGATAGGACGAAATGTAAATGCACGGTATAAGACAGGATATATAATGAAGAGAAAGGACGAGACATATCGGGAAGAGACTGAATAGACGGGATGGGACGGAATTGAGTAGGACAATAGGATAGCTACGTTATGTTAAGGTATACACGAGCTTATACGAAAAATAACATGTATTTGATGTGAAGTAAAATAAAAAAATATCTGCATCCAGGCAAAGGTGGGTCGGGCTTTTTGCTATGCTAAATAATTGAATATAATATTGATCATATAATAACTAAGCCATAGCAAAGCGTGGTCGGGTCAGCTATGGTATCTTTTAATTGATTTCAATGAATGTCGTTGGAGTAGTAACAGTGTTATAATATCTCCGTAGCAAAATAATGATTTAAATCTGGAGAGATGGGATAGAATAGAATATAAGGTGGATAAAATGGGACAGTAGAATAGGTAGAGGATGGGATTGGAATTGGATAAGCAGTTTAGACAACGGCTGTCATGTTGATTTTAAATAAAATATGGACTGGAATCTGTATTTGCACCCAGGCGAAGCTGGGCCGGGCCGCTAGTGATTTATAAAATCCTGTACATATGTCCATGATCTTATCCCGACTATGGTGTTTCCTTCCTGTTTGGTCCTGTAAGCTGTTAATCCACGCCTTACCCTTAGTAACACCCTGTTTGGCAACTCTAAGTGATGAATTTTTCTTTAAAGCTATTTTCACTAGGTTACAGTTATGGTCTCTTATATCCTTTCTAATGTTGCGTTTAACTTGTCTATCCATTTTTCGATATTCTTCTGTATTTATTTGCATTGCAGTACGTGTTTTAATTAAGTTTACGGTGGTTGATGTAAGTAGTTTACATTTTTTCCTAGTTACAAATTTCTTGCTGCTATTATTTATGTAGTCTGTATCAGCCCATATACGTCCCACTGCAGGGCACGGGCCTACTCTACAATCGACAGTACGATTGAGAGTGGTTAGGCCATATAGTCCACCACGCTGGCCTAGTGCGGGTTGGCGGACTTACATACCATATAAATAAACCATATATTATTTATGCCGGTAACTATTTCTTTATATTGTTGTTCCACATCAGTCTTATCCAATGACAAACTATCAAAGTAGTTTGATGGTTGTAAATTATATTGTTCGGAATTTTGGAGGAGTGCTTGCTTTGACACTTTACAGTGTTTCGTGAAATGTTTCGCCCTATGAATTTTAAAATTAAATTTGATTTTAGCCCTAAGAGGTCTGTGATCTGAACTGCAGTAGAATTTATTGATTGTACCTACGTCTTTTATGATGCTTACGTCTTTTATACCCTTTTTAGCTTGTTGAATTGCCTGCGTGCCCATGTTCAACATCTAATTGCAAGTATGAACAGTCCGCGCATCAAATACTTTGGGAGTGTAGTGTTGTGTTCTTGGCAGGAAGAGAAAAACGTAAACCATGCTGGATAGTATGCAAATATCATCTGGAGTTGTATACTACATGGACCTTGTAAAGACGAGGAAAAATCTCTGTGCTTTTCGGCGTTTATGCCATACCTATTTAAATGTAATAATGATTTAATTAGTGGTGCTTTACAGTTGGCTTTTCCGGCTGTAAAGCTTTTGCTGTTTTTGAGAGGTTACCTCTTTAGTTCATTGTTTTGTCACCAGCTTTTCACGGAGGCAAGTGGACAATAATTTATTTCCAACTCCGATTAATATAACTTTCTGATTAATTTCGTTGTAGGTTAAAGACAAGTTAGACATTCCCGGAGCCTCGCCGAGCTTCAATGCTCGGTGTCATTACATTGCGTGCCGCTGTTGATCCTGGCTTACAGGAGTTGCAGTGGCGGGTGTGAGGGCGGGACAGTCTCCAAAAGTGTACATAATGAAACATACAAATAAATAAAATATATTTGAATACCTACTACCAGTAGGACCCGGCTTCACTTGGATGCAGATAGTTTTTGAGTCCACTCCACAACAACGTTTCAATTCACATACCAACTTTATTTTTATTTTCTTTATTTGGGAAAAAAAACTTCATTACAATAAAATATATGCTAATAGTGTACATGTTAAAAATATAAGTTAAAGTAACAACCACGACATTTTCCACGTATTAACTTTAATATTTAAATGTGACCACCTTCGACCATACTGCTTTTCTCTTCCCGTCCTGTCTGTTCTATTTATATCCCGTTCTGTCCATCTTATTCTGTTCATGACGAAAAGCATGCAATCCTGCCCTCTCCAGTTCCGGGCCATCCATTCGAATTTGAAAAAGTAGGAAATATGCATATTTGGATTTGTAACTCATCCCACGGGAACACAAGATTTTTTATAGATAAATGTAGCCTATGTCCATCTCCATGGCCTTATATATCTCTATGTTAAACTTCATCAAAATCGGTTCAGCCGTTTTAGCATTAAAATGAACCAGACATTTAAATACACTTTGGCATTTATAATATTACTAACGGCCCGGCCCAGCTTCGCCCGGGTACAAATAGATTTTTGTACAATACGATGATTTATGTACGTATTATTATTATACATAAATAAACATTCCTATATAGGCACGCTGCCGCCGCCCCGGCCGACCAGTACCGCCGCAAGCGCTACATCCCGCAATTTTAAATCTGTAATATCTTCGAAAATATTCAATTAAATCTTGTGTTGTAAAGGACCACATAGATCTATATTAAATCAACAATTTATTTAAGCTATTTAATTGGATAAGGATTAATGCTGTATTGGTTAAAATCGCTTCGAAAATTAGCCATTATTTGTCACAAAAAGTAAATGACTAAAAAATGTTATTGTGGGATATCCATAAGAGATAGACATATACCATCGCGGAGTTTTCTGTAGACCTTTTCAATGTGTACAAATATGTAGTACATTATTTTGATAAATCTCGTAGGGTTCAGCCTGCGTTTGCAATGTAAGCGGAAAAATATTGATAATTAACGACATCACATTAGAAACTGAAGACTGGTGGTAGGTCTCTCATATGTGAGAGGCCATCTGGGTAGGTACCACCGCAATGTCTATTTGTTCCGTGAAACAACACTGCGTAAGTGCACTGTTGTGTTTCGGATTGAAGAAAGAAAGAAAGAAATATTTATTTATTGCTAGCACAATAACAAAATAAATTACAAAAAATAAAAACCAAAAGAATACAAAACAAAAAACGAATTACACTAAGAACAGAATTATAAATATAAAATTAATTATTCTGAATTATAAATTTTGCGCCAGCAATGGAACCTCCCATTCAGCTTTCTGCTGCAGTACTGCATATGCAATACTACAACGCTGATTTTCAATGGGAGGCCCAAGAGACGTGCGGACGATCAGTCGGAGTTACTTATTTAATAGACAGAAATTTTAATAGTAAAAATACATACGACATTGTAGCCAGAGTAACTACTGGACATATTGAGACTTAACATCTTATGTCTCAGGATGGCGAGCGCAGTGGAATGTTGCTACTGTTTATGAGCGGTCGTATCGCTTACCATCAGGTGAACGGCTTGCTCGTCTCGTCATTCATAGCAATAAAAAAAAACCTTAAAAATAACAATATTTCTCCACTATTTAATGGATGTTAATAATAACATGTATAAACATCTGGGGGCGCGGCCGAGCCCCCTCCAAGTCGAGCTAAAAAGTGGCATGGCCGTAACATCCTTTTCTCGAAGCAATTCAGACCATTTTCAACCCCCTATAACTTCGTTGTGGCTAAAGCATGAAGCTTGAATTTTCAGTTACTAAGCAGGCATTATGTATAAATTGTACGATACATTATGTTTTCATGCGATGGCCAAGTCGATCTATTTATTTAAAACGTAAATAATTTTTAATATTGATATGGTAATAACTAACGTAATAACTTTATATAGAAGGTCCCTTAAGGACTAAATAAATTAATCGACTTGGTATTACATGCATCTCACAACTTTTTGCGGTAGAAAACCTGAGCTGCGAGACTTGGATTTTTGACGTGACAACGTCTTAAATTAGGTTGCGGCTGGGAGTCACTTATGAAAAAGTGTAACGCCCGGTAACGTAACGGTGCGCGCGCAGCACTAGAGAATTATTTTTCAGTTTCACCCACTTTTTCCAAAATTGTCCCATAGCCCCCCCCCCTGCCTTCCCCCACCCTTATTCCGAAATAGTGCCTATTAGCCTCCCCACGAAACCTACCCCCCCCCCTCCCCTACCCCCACCCCGAAAATTTACCTCACCCCCCAATCCTATCTCGGCCAACATAGGTCGTAGACCCACCGAGTTTGGTATCCTCGGAACCGTCTTGGTGAGGGCTACAAATTGACCCCGCCAGAAATCCCAAATTACGCAAAAAATTACCCCCCCAAAAAAAAATATTTTACCTCCAAAAAATTAATTTAAGTTAGCCTCCCCACGAAACCTTCCTCCCCCCCCCCTCCCTTACCCCCACCCCGAAAATTTACCTCACCCCCCCCCCCAATCCTATCTCGGCCAATATAGATCGTAGACCCACCGAGTTTGGTATCTTTGGAACCGGCTCGGTGAGCTCTACAGATTGGCCCCAACCAAATCCCCAAATTCCTCCCTCTCTCCCCTAAAATATTTGTCCAGGCATAACTCCGTCATTTCTTAAAGTAAACCCCCCGTGTTTGGAGTCAGAGGAATCGTCTTGACGAGCTCGACAATCGAGAGCAGGCAAAATACGATTTTTCTTATTGACGTGACAACGTCTTAAATTAGGTTGCGGCTGGGAGTCACTTATGAAAAAGTGTAACGCCCGGTAACGTAACGGTGCGCGCGCAGCACTAGAGAATTAGGCGCATTGAATCGGCGCATGCTTGTGTCTCTGTCTTTGTCTTTCTCGAACGTTCTTGGCGTTGGAAAAACAAGAAAGCGTCACAATACAAGTTCACACGTGTGGTTAAAGTATCGTCAGCTGTGTCTGTAGTGAAAATATGGAGTGCTTAGATTCGTCATTACATGTACAATGTTTTAGTAAACAAAATATATTTCTATAGTTAAAATTTGTGCAATTCTTATTTTCATTCAATTCCTTGTTCCTATTGTGCAATTTAATTATATTCATATCAATAAATATTCTACCGAGAAAAAGACGTTGTCACGTAAAATCTTCGCCCGTAAAACCGACTTTACAGGCAACCATTTTTTTTTACAGGATGTTTTTGATGGGATATAATATAAATATTATACATATAAACTTTCTATTGAATCACTCTATCTATTAAAAAAAAACCGCATCTAAATCCGTTGGGTAGTTTTAAATATTTAAGCGAACAAGAAAAATAGGGACAGAAAAAGCGACTTTGTTTTATACTATGTAGTGATTAGGGATTTTTAAAAATAACATTGTTACGTGCCCTTTCTTTTACCATCTTGTCCTGTATTGCAGTGAAAAGAATAAATCGTACTAACGTTGATGAAATATTTAGACATGAGGGTGCGTTGTTTGTTGTGGTGTTATTGTAACGATGGTAAAGTTGTATGGAACAGGCTCGACACGTGAATGTAATACATTATGACAGCCTCCGTGGCGCAGGTGGTAAGACGCCTGCTGAGAAATGCGCGCCGCGGGTGCGATCCCCGCACCGAGAGATATGTTTGTGCGGCCCACACGGCGGTTATTTCATTCGGGCACAACACGCAGTGTTTGCGAGACCGAAAATTCTCTCGTAGTTCCTGATACTCATGACACAAGACTCGATGTGTGGGGTCAGGACTATGTATGTGATGTGTGTAATTATATTATTGTGTATCGGTGTGGCAGGTGAACACGTGG
The DNA here is from genome assembly GCA_009982885.2 of Hyles vespertilio. Taxonomy (NCBI): domain Eukaryota; kingdom Metazoa; phylum Arthropoda; class Insecta; order Lepidoptera; family Sphingidae; genus Hyles; species Hyles vespertilio. Next base: position 23,909,022 of record CM042816.1, read on the forward strand.
CTGACGTGGCTGCAGCAGCAGGAGTCGGAGGACGAGGAGGCGGAGGACTAGTCGCCGCGCACTGCCTGCTGCAACACCCACTACAATGGCTGACCACAAGCCGCACCGCTTTTATTTCGCGCTCATCTCATTATAAATATAATTAAGCCAAATAGTTAAAATACCTACGTTCGTTACCCTAAACGCTCGCCCGCCGCGGCCGGCGACTCCAGTGTTAAATAGGACAATTTTTAGGTTACTATGTGAACGAATATTAGTATCTCGAGATAATTTTTTTGTAGGCCTTTTACTCAATTTTGATACTTTTTACAAATGTATACAATGTATAGTGTTCGTTTGGACGTATGGTTGCACCACTGTCTGCCCCTGAACCCAAATCCTACCACGGTCCCCGCCCTCCTCCCCCTACAGACACATAATCAGAGCGTGTTTTAGTTAAAATTGTATAAATATATATATGTATATCTATACATACATATGAGAAGAACTTAAATCAATTTTTATTATTATCATGATTTATTTCAATGCTAAATGGACTTAGTGAATAACTGTAAGAATGCTTAAATTTCATTGTATTATCAAATTTTAGAATTTTGTAACTAGTTAAATAGAAATTAAAAAATCGAAACAGTTCCCTTGGGCATAAGGAATGTATGTGGAGTGAGTTATAATAAAGTTGTGAAATAATGCAATGCAAGGTTAAATAAGTAACATTGGTCAATATGTATTCAGGATGAAAAATAAACTTCAGTGTAATTTATTATGATAATTTTACTTTATCATTCCAATAATTCCCATTGCTTTTATGATTTTCTGCTCAACCGGTGACATATGGTGTAAATTCCAGGACAACACTACAATTTCACTATATAACTTAAGTATTTGAGAGGTACACCAGTACTTCCTTTGAGGGCCACAACCACCCTGCTGAGATGTGATTGTAAGCAGCACCCCCACGATTTATAGGACTTAATCAAAGCCACTATGCTCCAGTATGAAAGGGGCTGAAATTAATACAAATCAGTAACTACCACAATACTGTTATGATGTTTCCCATATACAAATAAATTGTATTACTCGGTCACAATATCTCTGCACCTCGCAGGAATGTGATGCCCCTCCCGCTGCCCCTTTCTCCTTCCCTCGCTCGTCCGAACACGCCAGTACGGTTAGCACTTTCGTTGCCGATACGCGTCTCAATAAAGTTTTAATTTTAAAACATATTGATGTTATAAATTAATATTTCCTGAAATCATGATGTACGGCTTATAAACTAAATAAGATTTAAAAAAAATATTTAACTTTTTTTCTATCATTGAATTACGTAACATTTAACACAAACATTAATTCAATCATTACACAAAAAAAGTAATGGATTGGTATTTCGATGGTTATTTTGCACTCCGTACCTGAGCGCCGACATGACGTCATCAACGCCGGGTGCACAGATATTTTGACCGAGTTATACATGTGACAATTCATTTTATAAAAAATATAAGTATTCTAATAGCACACACACTCCTTATTGCAAGAAAGCTACATTAATAATGGATTTTGGCATGAAATGTGACAACTTGAATACTCATTCAAACTGTTGGGCACTAGAAAGACGATTTGGATGGATTCGAACCAAAATTGCTATTTTAGTTAGGTTAGGTTAGGGCTCTCAAGAGAAACAGTGGAAGAAAAACGGGGAGGGTTTGACCCAGAAGTAGGACACAATAAAGGCTCTTAAAAATTTCAAAAAAGAATAAGTCCAGCAGGTGTCATCGACTAAACCAAAATTACCTGGCGTTCTTAAAACCTTTTAACTTGAAATACAAAATAATTGGCTTACCGATTCTTATAGCAGCGCAGAGCACACAGAAAGTTATAACGCTGTTTATTGTGTTCTCACGAGCTTGACGTTTTTCCTCCATGGGGTCAACTCTTTCACCAAATGGTAAACGAAACATAGTGCCGTCTTTATTTATACTGACGCAGTCAGGTTAGTGGATAGAAACGAAAATACAATGTGAAACGATACTGTACAATGCCCTAACGCAATCTATAACCTTAAAGCTATGAACAGCACCCAGGCATGAACAACACCACAGACAAAGTAGCACAGACCAATTAGAAACAGACTGATAACTCGCCTATATAATCTTTAGCTTTAGCCGCTCATTCTTTCGTTCACGACAGTCGGTTGACAGCTTAGAGTAATTACCTCTAGAGAGATTCACGCTGTAACCGCACATGAGACATCAATAGCTATATCTAGCAACACAAGAAAAAAAGCGCCATATTGTGGCCTTAATTTAAAATAGACCCAATTTCAATGGATTTAGGTTGCTTTATTGCTTGAACGACGTCGCTTTGTCTGGCGAAATTCTTTTTTCGCCCAACAACTAAACGCGGCACGTCACATGAAATAGAACATTATTTTGCATCTCATTCTGACATAGAGAAATTCGTATCGGTGTGTCTCATTTTTGCGATGTACAGTACATTTCGGCTCTCTCTAGAGGTAATTACTCTAAGGTTGACAGCAATGATTAAAGAATATAAAGGATTACGCACAAAAGTAGCTATATATATCAAATTATAGTTATGTTAGGAATATATTTTTACTGGTGGTAGGTCTCTCATATGTGAGAGGCCATCTGGGTAGGTACCACCGCAATGTCTATTTCTCCCGTGAAACAACACTGCTTAACTGCACTGTTGTGTTTCGGATTGGAGGACATTGTAGCCAGAGCAACTACTGGACATATTGAGACTTAACATCTTATGTCTCAGGATGGCGAGCGCAGTGGAATATTGCTACTGTTCATGAGCGGTCGTATCGCTTACCATCAGGCGAACGGCTTGCTCGTCTCGCCATTCAATGCAATAAAAAAAAAAAAAATATCGACACGGAATGTACGTTTATCTATCTGTCTCCTTTACACAAAGCTGACTTTTCCCTTAATGAAAGAGACAAATAATAATTCCTTTGTTTCGAATATGGCAATATTTTGTTCACTAACCACACTGAGACCGCCCCAAGACCAAAATGACGCCATTTTATTTAGCTCATCCGAAACCACAGACTAGTAAAACAAAAACTCCATGAAATGTCAAACTGTGGCGTTATCTGTCAATCGAAGTAAACAAATCTGCAAAATCAAAGAATTTCGAATTATTCATTGTTTAATCTCGTTTGAAGTCGAGTTCAAGCAAAAAGGACTCAACACAACTTTTCATAGGTTAGTAACTATTTTTACGAAATAATAACAAATATGTGTCTAAATTTACATTTTGGGTTTGTTTTTATCATTTATAATTGTATTTGGTTCTTGTTGAATCAAGTTTTAGACTCTTCTAGGCGTTATATAAACAAGTAGTGTGAATAACAGTCTTATTGTTTGTTTACACTCAGGTTTAGGGATGAGTGGATTCGATACGAAATTATTCATATAGATATTATGATTTTTAAATAATAGTATTTATTTAAATATAATAATGTTCAGACTGACAAACAAAGTGAAATTTAATATTTTTTAAATTACCTATAAACATACAAACCAGGACGAAATGGATGCAAAAATTACATTTTGAAAAATAAAACAGCTTCCCAACAATATTTCCGGTAAGTGAAATTGTAATAGTTAGGATATTTTATCTAATAATCCTATTAATAATAGAGCTGTTAATCAATAACAAAGATGACATGCAACATAACTTGGACAATTAGTAGTCTATTGTCTAATGTTCTGGAGAACCTGTTTTACTGGTGGTAGGTCTCTCATATGTGAGAGGCCATCTGGGTGGGTACCACCGCAGCGTCTATTTCTCCCGTCAAACAGCAGTGTAAATGCACTGTTGTGTTTCGGATTGAAGGGCATTGTAGCCAGAGTAACTACTGGACATATTGAGACTTAACATCTTATGTCTCAGGATGGTGAGCGCAGTGGAATGCCAAGCATTGCTTTGTAATTCAAGGTATTGTTTGGTTTTGCTACTGTTTATGAGCGGTCGTATCACTTACCATCAGGTGAACGGCATGCTCGTCTCGCTATTCGTCGCAATAAAAAAAAAAGAAACTTTTAAACCAACACTTTCATATTCATTGATTGAATTCTAAGTGAGACTTAATGATTTTCCTCAGTCAAATAATAGCAATAAAAATGTACCTATGTTATTTCATTTTATTTAGTATGTATTAAATGTCCTGATAGGTACTTTTGATTTTAGCAAAGAATGGTGCAACGTAATAATGAACGAAATGTATTAGATGCAACTGGATGTTTGTCTCAACAGGTATAACCTTCTTGTAACGGTTGTAACATGTAAATTAGTATTAGTTGGTCATCTATTTATATTATGGTAGAGGCTAAAATAGTAACGATAATTGTAAAGTATAAGTATATTTTAGGAATATAAAACAAATAAATACAACCAACCGTTACATACATAGCCTGACCCCACACTAAGATCAAAATGTTTAATACATCACATCACTGTTGTTTATAGTAGCAGTTGCATTTTTTATTAGTTCTGTAACAAATACATTTATCATATTAATATTTATGCATACATAAACTCACGCCTTTTTCCAAGAAGGGGTAGGCAGAGGTGCAACCAGGACACCCACATTTCGCCTTGTATGTTCCGTCCTACGATGTTGTAGGTGGCGAGCCTATCGTCATATCGGGCACAAATTCCTGACTGTGCTGATAATGAATAGAAAAAGCCGATATCACTTTGCGCGACCCGGGATTCGAACTCAAGACCTCAGCTTTGTAACCGTACCATAGTACAACTACGCCACCGAGGCAGTCAATATTTATACATAAATTAAAATCTATAGTACACATTATTCACCGCTTGTATGTTTATGTATGTATGTACCTTATGTATTTTTTGTTTGATTGATTGATTTGAAAAATATATTTTTTTCTAGTGCTGATTTCCTGCCTTCGTTCGAGATCTCCGCTACAATTCCTTTATTCAAAATCAAAATTAAAATATTCTTTATTCAAATAGTCTTTCAAAAGATCTATTGGATTGTTCATTTCTGCTACCACCGCTTCGGAACGTGTTGTAGCTGTGAAGAAGAAACGGCGCAAGAAACTTCGTCAGCAACACGAACTGTCTTTTTTCTTCTTTTATATCGCCATTTAAAATTACAATGGATGAACCATCACAGAACACAATAATATCAGTTTATTTAGTTAATTGTTTAAGTTCTATTTTTACATTTTAATTGTTAGTTTTGTGTAGATATTTCTATTTATATATTTATGTTGTTAATTTAGTGTTCATATTTTCATTGTTGCTAAATGTCTGTTTTTTTTTAGATTTTAGTTATATTTTGGCAAAAAAATATTGATATGGTGAAAATTGGTGCTTAAGGAAAAAAGTGTGGCAATACTACTCGAAGTCGCAAGCAAATTCTAGTTATTAATAAAGTTGTATTTTATCTTACGTGTGTATTATTTGAAAAATCCAATCCAATCATCAGGTAAAACTTACCCATGTAATAAATCATAGCATGAAAAAAATATCAATACATTGACATTTTTATCGGATTTAATTTTTTATGACTACTGTCAAATCCTAAAATCCCCTGTTTATACTTAATTGACATATAAAGCGAAAATTAAAAATTTTATATTAATTTTATTCGTATGCCACTGTTGATGATCGATATCGATAGAAAATTCGGTACTGGCGTATCACTATTTTTAGGGGCGGAGCCGCCGCCATTTTAGTACATCAAAGTGGTACACGTCACGTGACCTTATGCTTAATCCTCTTTAATCTATAATCATTGGTGTAAACAAACAATGAGGTTGTTATTTACACTACTTGTATAAATAACGCCTAGAAGCAAGAAGCTTATATCTAAATGGAGATTGCATTCCGTACATAAAAGTGAAGCACAAAAATTTGACCTTTGGTATGGTCTTCGATCTTTTTCTTATGTTGCCAAAGCTTACGAATTATTTCCCCAAATAGCACAAAGTATTGGCGTATTTAATTAACTGATTAAAATAAAAAGGTTCTCTTTTCGACCTGTACGTTTACATAAGTTTGTATGGTCATGATATCCTAAAAAAACTACGTATATGATTAGGATTTGGTCTTTATTACTTAACTTTATTTATGTTTTTGTTTTACATTATTTCCTCATTTAATTGCTCATTGCGCATACATTGCTAGGCAACACTATAACAAAATGACAACTTCAAATAACAAAACCATTTATTGTTGTTATTTTGTAAATGTTCTTTTCTGCGATTATTTCACATAATTCAACATATTCACCAGGCCGGTTTAACTCAGGCTTAAAAAGTGACGCAAATTTCTATCTCGCTTTCTCATATGCCGTTTTCGCCCCATCTCTTTCACGCTCCGCCACTTTTATGAATGTGTGCGTGTGCCGGCGTGCGCTGTCGCCGCCATATTGCTGCCATATAGTCATGCGCAAAATGAATCACTGTAAAGAAAAGAGAGATATATATCTTTTGAGTCAAAAGATATATATCATTCTTTTATATCTTTATATCTCTATCTCACAATGATCAATGAGCTAAAGAATGAGTTGATTAAAATTGAGTTATGAGTCTTTATTTATATCTATATCTAAGACTGACATTTTGGTGGAGTATATCTTTATATCTCTATCTCTTAATGATTCATGAGCTAAAAGATAAGTTTAAATTAGTTGATTAGAAATTTTGTTGATTAGAAATTTAGTTATGAGTCTTCCACAATATCTATATTTAAAATTAACATTTGGGTGGACGTTCAAGAGGCTATATTCGAGTAAAAATTGCTTTGTGGTTTAGATATAGTATTGTTACAGTGAGATAAAGAGATTAATTATTTTCTGCTGATATCTATCAACAGAAACAAATTGTGTTTAGAAATATAAATAAGGAGTAGTGAAATATGTAAAAATTCATGGACATTTAAACATTGCATAAACTGGATAGTTTTGTAATTAAAACTTTTGTGCTATGGTCACCACTGGTACAAGATATTTCACGGAAACAAAATACAAATCCGATAAAAAAAAGAATAACATACCTATATCTTTGCTAATTTGAAAACATGCTAGCGAAATTAGGCCTTAATTCATTGCAAATAACTTTGTTTTCGCTTACACTCCATTTACTACTGTGATCGTATTCCACGATCGTACGCATGGCGCATGTATTACATTGTGAACATAAATATTCTCTTTTCCGCTCACACAAATATAAAAGTCTATATCTGTTTCTTTCTAATCTTTGTAGTGAAATTGAACCAATAATGATCTTTACGCGTATGGATATAATGAGTTAGTTGAGTGCAAGGGATATAAAGATATAATCGCTCCGTACGTCGGATATATATCTTTTTAGTAAATCACTCCTGAGTTACACATGTCTACAGTGCCATATTTTTCAACAGTCGATTGTTGTTTATATAGTTTGGATTTGCTTATTTTATTTTTAATTGCATGTTACTCATCTGTTTTGTAATCAGTAACGTAAATATTTAGCAGTACAAACATGATATAGTTTTGTTTGTGTAACTCGTATCTAAAGACTTGTGATTTACGTGATAATTATTAATTTTAGTTATGTGTTTTGTTCCCGAGTGCACAAACGAAAAAAACATAGAAATATATGTGCAGCCTTCACAAACAAAATATACAAACACTTTAATAAGTGAACAGCTACGTTGGCGGAGCAAGAAATACCAAATTATTGAAAAACATAAATCTAACCTCATCTGACATAATTAAGGTAAATATAATAGTATGTTATTCCGCTGTGACCCTATTTCTAGTTTAATCTGCTACAGGAATATAAGAAATAACAATAAGTTGAAATAGTTGAAATAAATACCCATTAAAATACAGATTTATTAGATCTCTGAACATATGATAAGGTTAACTTTTGTTGGTGTCGAGTTGATGAATTATGTAGCCTTACTCCTTTCATTCGTACTTTCGACTGTACAGGAGGCTTGTGCTCTGCAGTGAAAAGTAAATGAGTCGTCCCAGCACAGTACAGTATAAGATTAAAGCCATTTTTTGGTATAGGTATTTCCAAGTTCATAACATATTCATTTATAACTATCCAATGTTTTATGGTTATATGTATGTAAAGTCAGGAAGCAGTCAACTTCAACAGATTGAGCCCTTATAGTATTTATTCCTTTATTAATTGTTTTATAATTTCTAGGCTAGACTCGGGTCAAATTTCCAGTCCAAGCAATTCGCAGGCAAATGGGTTCATCATTGGAAGCAAAAAGAAAGTCTCTACTGCGTCTGCAGGATCACTACACTGTAGACTTATATGTTAATATTGGCGAAGATTAAATCACAACAGAAGTAATTATGTTCATTAATAATCTGTTTATAATATTTATACTTCTTGATATAATTAAGATTCTCATAAAAATGCATTTGCTAAAGATTTTGGTTATATTTTCAAATCCAGCGCAATGCAGTAGTTTATAAAAGTATATTATAGACCTATATTGTGCATACTATAATAGTAATAGCATTAACATTCTTTAAAATGACTATATTCAAACATATGTTTTGCCTATTCCTTTAATATATTATAATAATGAATCAAAAAAATTTTAGTATTTAGTAATGCATGATGCATTTAATGTTTTCAATGACTTAAATAATTATTTGTTAATTGATAGCTTATTTTAATTATGTATGTCTTGTTTTTGCTTTTCAATTTCTCCAAAAGTAAGCTAAATCGTTTTGTTTGTTATTTACTTTATGTTAATTGTCTCTTAGATAAAATTTACAATCAAAGCAATCTTGTGCTGCTTCATGGTACTGTAAAATATAGTTTGCAACAATTAATGTTTCCATTAAAATTTTTATTTGTTAATGCATATTTCAATTCTGTAGTCATGTTCTTACATTTGGCATTGTTTTATTGGTCCTAAAATTAAGAGAATTTTAAGAGATAAAATTAAGCGATATTAACAAATTGAAAATGTTTAAATTAATCTGAAGATGTATAAAAAAGTATTGTAGGTTATAATATTCATTAGGATAAAAATGTTAAAATAAAAGTGTTGTAATATAAAAATAAATCAAAGAATATATTGTTGAGTAAAGGTTTAGAATTTTAACTTGGTTTTATTTGTTATTTTAAATCCATAAATTTGAAAATATAAGCATGAAACCCAAATAAAAAACCGGTAAATTTCCGGTAGTAAAAATCGGTATGCTGAAAGTATAACGTACATCCCTAAATATTTCAAAATCGGTAATTTCGGTAAAGTACCGATTTCCAGCCCTGGTCGGAAACGCATCTAAATATATATACGTATAACGTACGAATGAGATGGGTCAAATACGATGAACAAAATTCTATAATACTATTGGTCAGTGACAAAATTATCAATGAAATGAAAGAAAGATCCGATGAAGATTGAATGAATTATATATGTAGAAAAGCATGTTTGGTTTCGATGTGTGAGTTTTCATAACGTGTTAAAAATTTTGTATGGAGTTGGCCGTCTGTATTTTTAGTCGTCTGTGATATTCACGTATTTTTCAGTGTGTGTACTGATTTTCCAGAATGAGTTGTGTATTGTGTAGTGTTAAAAATGTTTGGCATCCAGTATCTACCGTGAAATTACACAGGTAAGTCGATTGTTATAATTATTGTGAATATGTATGCAAAAGTACTAAACACATAGATATTTTACATATGAACTGTGAGATTAATGTGTCTTGCATCATTCATGAACACTTTTTTCATATTAGCATAAAGATAAACGTGATAATTTATTTTGTGAATATTTTGTAAACAAAGAGACTAGGGTGACCATAGTTTCACCTTTGACTGCAATTAGAGTCATTGAATTATGAGGAGGTGAAAACTGTCATTAATTGATATCGTTTTTCTCGTTAGGTTAGACAACAGAAACATTTCTGAAGTGCTATCACAAAGTTTTTTGAAACATGAAGTTACTTTATTTTAGTTGGAACAATGTTTAATTCGTAAATTAATATGCGAAATACCGAAAAAGTAGTGTCACTATCATTTTTCTCTAATTTAAAAGTGCGTAAATGATCGTATCGACTGCAAATATATTACTTAAGGATCCTTAAGTGAGTTAGGTTAAATTAGCCAAGGATTATATTCTGGTACTTACCAGTATGTTACCTAGCTTTTAAAAAACAGTCAACACGTGTTAAAAATCAAAAACGTCATTGTTACAGATGCCTTTCGATGTGCTTGTTGCTGAAAGTTATTGGAGGTGCCGATGCGTTGAGTAACATTCAACAAATAGCCACAAAAGTTACACACAGTTACAAAATGTTACCGTATTTCACAGAGATACTCCACTGCGGTGTGCACAATACCGGGTATCTCAAGACTGCTACCGAAAACGAAGCCCGGTGGTAGTTTTAGTGGCTACAAACATAATGCAATTAAAAATTTCACATAGAAACGCGACAATTATTTTTTATGATTTTTTAAATATCGTCATTTTTGGGTGGTAAATCCGTAGTTTTTGCTAAAATAATAATTTAAACTCTTTTATACCTTAGAGTATTTATAAATAAAAGGGCATAAACTATTATTTTAGGAAAAAATGTATTTATTACCCAAATATGGAAATAGGAAAAAAATAACAAAAAAAATGTCGCTTTTTTTTTGCAACTTTTTCTGTTCCATTGTGTCTGAAGTCGTTTAAACTACCACCCGGCTCCGTTTTCGGTAGCAGTCTTGATATACCCTGTATAATCAAGCCTTGATTTATATTATATTTTTGCTTAAAAATGAGTGTTCATTATTCTGTGGTTTAATTTCTCTTTACAGTTTTCCTAAAGATCCGAATAGGTGGGAAAAGTGGTTAAATAAAATACCATTCATAGGAAAATTTTATAAATCTGCAAGAATTATTTGTGAATATTTTAATAAAGATGATTATAATTCTCAAAGACCGGAACATCTTATTGATGATGTACTATTTTATGTATTTGAATAATTGTCATAAATTAAAGGGCAGGGCTGAAAACGCGTAAATTTTTTCGACATAAGTGGTGCGGGCGCTCCAATAGATCTCTAGTGGAGTGTTACTGAAATTGTTCGTCCATCTTAAGGATTTTAAAAACGCTTGTTGTATTAATACATAAACTTTATAAATTTTTGTTTATGGCTATTTGAACGAAATCTATTAAATTAATTTTATTCAATATTTATTTAAGCGTGATTTTCACGGTCACCTTTTTGAAACTCGCAAATGTACTGATACTCCAAATGTGATTTTTGCAAATGCTGCAATATAATGGTAAGCAATGTGCTTTTATCATTGTTATTGCCTCAGTGGCGTAGAATGTCTCGGTGCCTCGCAGTTGTACTACGGAATGATTCCAAAACTGTAATCTCAGATTCAAATTCCGGGTCGGGCAGAGTGATATTGGATTTTCTCTAATTATCAGCCCAGAGTCAGGATGTTGTGCCCGATATGGTAATAAGGCTCACCCTTTATCACATCTTGGAATGAAAAATATATGGTGAAACGTGTTTATGTATGTATGCATGATTGTAACCAGCAGCTGTTTCTAAAATAATTTCTAACAAACATTCAAACTATTCAAGTTAAATAACCTTCACCAGCATAGTTGGCTCCGTTTACTTTATTGTACTGTATCAGCCCAAAGATGTCCCACTGCAGGGCGAGGGCCTCCTCTACAACCGGGACTACGATTGAGAATGGCTAGGCCATATATTACACCTCGCTGCCCAAAAGCGAGTAAGGTGGACTATAATTATATACAATCATACCATTAAAACTTATAAATGGCTATTGTATGCAGGTTTCTTCAAGATTTTTTCCTTCACCGTTTTATTAAACTTTGTTCATTCAATACTATATTTTTACGGCATACTTGTCCAGACTTACATTTACATAACTTATATTTAAACTTATTTCTAGCTGGTAGTATAAATTATCATGGTGAATTTAAACCGAATTATGTATATAGATAAATATTTATATGATTCAATTCCATATTACAAAATACTAATTTGGTATGTCCTGGTTTAAAAAAAATCGTTGTCACTCTAAAGAAAAGGACAGAAAACAACAAATTCGTTCAAGGGTAAATTTTTGTGCTTCACTTTTATGTACGGAATGCAATCTCCATTTGGGTATAAGCTTCTTGCCTAGAAGAGTCTAAAACTTAATCAACAAGATCCAAATACATTTATAAATGATAAAAATAAACCCAAAATGTAAATTTAGCACATACTTGTTAGTATTTCGTAAAAACAGTTACTAACCTATGAAAAGAAATGTTAGGGTCCTTTTTGCTTGAACTCGACTCGAATCCTTTAACACAACACTGAGGCATTTTAAAAACTTAACAACTAAACTAATAAGCAAACTAAACAAACTCAACAAACGAGATTAACCAATGAATAATCCGAAATTCTTTGATTGTGCAGATCACAGACGACTAAAAATACAGACGGCCAACTCCATACAAAATTTTTAACACGTTATGAAAACTCACACATCGAAACCAAACATGCTTTTCTACATATATAATTCATTCAATCTTCATCGGATCTTTCTTTCATTTCATTGATAATTTTATCACTGACCAATAGTATTAAAGAATTTTGTTCATCGTATTTGAGCCATCTCTCTGACAGCCTCCGTGGCGCAGTTGGTTAGACGCCGCCTGTGAAACGAGAGGCCGCGGGTTCGATCCCCGCACCGAGAGAAATATTTGTGCGGCCCACAAATATTTCTTCCGGGTCTGGGTGTTTGTGAGACCGAAAAGTCTCTTGTAGTTCCTGATACCCACGACACAAGACTCGATCTTAGTGTGGGGTCAGGACTATGTATGTGACTGTTGGGTGTTATTTATTATTTATTATCTCTTTCCTACGTTATACGTATATATATTTAGATGCGTTTCCGACCAGGGCTGGAAATCGGTACTTTACCGAAAATACCGATTTTGAAATATTTAGGGATGTACGTTATACTTTCACCATACCGATTTTTACTACCGGAAATTTACCGGTTTTATATTTGGGTTTCATGCTTATATTTTCAAATTTATGGATTTAAAATAACAAATAAAACCAAGTTAAAATTCTAAACCTTTTATATTCTTTTTATATTACAACACTTTTATTTTAACATTTTTATCCTAATGAATATTATAACCTACAATACTTTTTTATACATCTTCAGATTAATTTAAACATTTTCAATTTGTTAATATCGCTTAATTTTATCTCTTAAAATTATCTTAATTTTAGGACCAATAAAACAATGCCAAATGTAAGAACATGACTACAGAATTGAAATATGCATTGACAAATAAAAATTTTAATGGAAACATTAATTGTTGCAAACTATATTTTACAATACCATGAAGCAGCACAAGATTGCTTTGATTGTAAATTTTATCTAAGAGACAATTAACATAAAGTAAATAACAAACAAAACGATTTAGCTTACTTTTGGAGAAATTGAAAAGCAAAAACAAGACATACATAATTAAAATAAGCTATCAATTAACAAATAATTATTTAAGTCATTGAAAACATTAAATGCATCATGCATTACTAAATACTAAAAACTTTTTGATTCATTATTATAATATATTAAAGGAATAGGCAAAACATATGTTTGAATATAGTCATTTTAAAGAATGTTAATACTTGCTATTACTATTATAGTATGCACAATATAGGTCTATAATACACTTTTATAAACTACTGCTTTGCGCTGGATTTGAAAATATAACCAAAATCTTTAGCAAATGCATTTTTATGAGAATCTTAATTATATCAAGAAGTATAAATATTATAAACAGATTATTAATGAACATAATTACTTCTGTTGTGATTTAACCTTCGCCAATATTAACATATAAGTCTACAGTGTAGTGATCCTGCAGACGCAGTAGAGTCTTTCTTTGTGCTTCCAATGATGAACCCATTAGCCTGCGAATTGCTTGGACTGGAAATTTGACCCGAGTCTAGCCTAGAAATTATAAAACAATTAATAAAGGAATAAATACTATAAGGGCTCAATCTGTTGAAGTTGACTGCTTCCTGACTTTACATACATATAACCATAAAACATTGGATAGTTATAAATGAATATGTTATGAACTTGGAAATACCTATACCAAAAAATGGCTTTAATCGTATACTGTACTGTGCTGGGACGACTCATTTACTTTTCACTGCAGAGCACAAGCCTCCTGTACAGTCGAAAGTACGAATGAAAGGAGTAAGGCTACATAATTCATCAACTCGACACTAACAAAAAGTTAACCGTATCATATGTTCAGAGATCTAATAAATCTGTATTTTAATGGGTATTTATTTCAACTATTTCAACTTATTGTTATTTCTTATATTCCTGTAGCAGATTAAACTAGAAATAGGGTCACAGCGGAATAACATATTATTATATTTACCTTAATTATGTCAGATGAGGTTAGATTTATGTTTTTCAATAATTTGGTATTTCTTGCTCCGCCAACGTAGCTGTTCACTTATTAAAGTGTTTGTATATTTTGTTTGTGAAGGCTGCACAGATATTTCTATGTTTTTTTTTCGTTTGTGCACTCGGGTACAAAACACATAACTAAAATTAATAATTATCACGTAAATCACAAGTCTTTAGATACGAGTTACACAAACAAAACTATATCATGTTTGTACTGCTAAATATTTACGTTACTGATTACAAAACAGATGAATAACATGCAATTAAAAATAAAATAAGCAAATCCAAACTAAACAACAATCGACTGTTGAAAAATATGGCAGCAATATGGCGGCGACAGCGCACGCCGGCACACGCACACATTCATAAAAGTGGCGGAGCGTGAAAGAGATGGGGTGAAAACGGCATATGAGAAAGCGAGATAGAAATTTGCGTCACTTTTTAAGCCTGAGTTAAACCGGCCTGTAGTGCGATTCACGTATTTTAATAAGTTCAGCTGCAGTGCAGTTGCGGTTAAGTTTCGATCAAAACAGCCCTTTTCGTATTCTCGTAATTTTGACAACCGCTGTCAAATACGCTCGCGTGAAGTTCGCGTCACGCAAACGTTTTAGCGTATTCTACTGCTGCGCGTATATGTCAATCTCAAACAAATTTCATATATCTGACGTACAGTTGACGCGCAGCTCACGCGCAGTTCACGCGCAGCTAAACACTTACAAGAATACCATTTTGTACCAAAGCGTAAACTTAATTGTAACCGCACCGCAACTTGATCGGCGCGTCAAAAAGTTACGTGAATCGCACTGCTGGTGCAGATTTGTTTACTCCGATTGACAGATAACGCCACAGTTTAACATTTCATGCAGTTTTTGGTTTAATAGTCTGTGGTTTCGAAAGCATAACTAAAATGGCGTCATTTTGGTCTATGGGCGGTCCCAGTGTGGTTAGTGAACAAAATATTGCCATATTCGAAACAAAGGAATTATTATTTGTCTCTTTCATTAAGGGACAAGTCAGCATTGTGTAAATGAGACAGATACATAAATGTACATTCCTCGTCGATATTCTTAACATAACTATAACTTGACATATATAGCTACTTTTGTGCGTGATCCTTTATAATTCTTTTATCATTGGTTTACACACAAGTTTAGAGATGAGTGGATTCGATACGAAATTATTCATATCGATATTATCATTTTTAAATATTTTGATCTTTATTTTCCAAAAAAAGAAAAAAATATTTTATATTTAAATATATATTCAGACCGACAAACAAAGTGAAATTAAAAATATTTTAGATTCCCTATAAACATACAAACCAGGACAAAATGGATACAAAAAATTGGAAGCTATTGGAACCCTGCAATAAATACATTTATTTGTTCATTACATTTTGAAAAAGAAAACAGCTTTCCAACAATATTCCCGGTAAGTGAAATTGTAGTAATTATGATATTTTACCTAATAATCCTATTAATAATACAACTGTTAATCAATAACAAAGATGACATGCAAGATAATTTGGACAATTGGTAGTCTATTGTCTAATGTTGTGGAGAACCTTTTAATGAACAGAAATAGTTTTATATTTTATTATTCTGTATGTATCAGCCCATATACGTCCCACTGCAGGGCACGGGCCTACTCTACAATCGAGAATACGATTGAGAGTGGTTTGGCCATATAGTTTGGCCATTTTATTATTAATTATTATAATTGTTTATCTTAACCAACACTTTCATATTCATTGATTGAATTCTAAGTGAGACATAATGATTTTCCTCAGTCAAATAATAGCAATAAAAATCTACCTATGTTATTTTATTTTATTTGGTATGTATTAAATATCCTGATAGGTATTTTTGATTTTAGCAAAGAATGGTGCAACGTAATAATGAACGAAATGTATTAGATGCAACTGGGTGTTTGTTTCGACAGGTATAACCTTGTAACGGTTGTAACAGGTAAATTAGTATTAGTTGGTCATATGTTTACATTATGGCGACTAAAAAAGTAACGATAATTGTAAAGTATAAGTATATTTTTAGGAATATCAAGAAATAATTACCTCCAACCGTCACATACATAGTCTGACCCCACACTAAGATCAAAATGTTTAATACATCATATTACTATTGTTTATGTAGCAGTTGCATTTTTAAAATATATAAAAATAAATTTATCATAATATTAATATTTATACATACATAAACTCACGCCTTTTTCCCAGAATGGGTAGGCAGAGGTGCAACCAGGACACCCATATTTCAGCCTCCGTGGCGCAGGCGGTAAGACGCCGTTTGTGAATCGAGAGGCCGCGGGTTCGATCCCCGCACCGAGAGAAATGTTTGTGCGGCCCACAAATATTTCTCTCGGGTCTGTGTGTTTGTGAGACCGAAAAGTCTCTCGTAGTTCCTGATACCCACGACACAAGACTCGATCTTAATGTGGGGTCAGGACTATGTATGTGACTGTTGGGTGTTATTTATTTATTTATTTATTTCGCCTTGTATGTTCCGTCCTACGATGTTGTGGGTGGCGAGCCTATCGCAATATCGGGCACAAATTCCTGACTGTGCTGATAATGAATAGAAAAATCTGATATCACTTTGCGCGACCCGGGATTCGAACTTGAGACCTCAGCTTTGTAACCGTACCATAATACAACTACGCCACTGAGGCAGTCAATATCTATACATAAATTAAAATCTATAGTCCACATTATTCACCGCTTGTATGTTTATGTATGTATGTACCTTATGTTTTTTTTGTTTGATTAAATTATTCGAAAAATATTTTTATTCTAGTGCTGATTTCCTGCCTTCGTTGGCGATGTCCGCTACAATTCCTTTATTCAAAATCAAAATATTCTTTATAATTTAAGTTCATTTCATTTGGCGATCTAGTGTTACATAGTTTATTAAGTCTTTTAATTATTATTTTTTTTCGAGTTTCTTATTTTTTTATATAAAGCAGCTGTTAAATAAATAATTGTCGAAAGAGACTGCCTTCTGTTATACAGGGCTTCCTAGTTCAGGAGTCAGGGTGTTATTATGTTGTAAACATGTTGTAATAAAATAAAGATTAATTATTATTATTATTATTTATTCAAATAGTCTTTCAAAAGATCTTTTGGATTGTTCATTTCTGCTACCACCGCTTCGGAACGTGTTGTAGCTGTGAAGAAGAAGTGGCGCAAGAAACTTCGTCAGCAACACGAACTGTCTTCTTTTTTCTTTTTTTTATATCGCCATTTAAAATTACACTGGTTCATGTCACAGAACACAATAATGTCAGTTTATTTAGTTAATTGTGTTTATTTAGTTAATTGTTTAATTTCTATTTTTACATTTTAATTGTTAATTTTGTGTAGATATTTTATTTCTATTTATATATTTAAGTTGTTAGTTTAGTGTACATATTTTCATTGTTGTTTGCTAAATGTCTGTTTTTTTTTAGATTTTAGTTATAATTTGGCAAAAGAAATATTGACATGGTGAAAATTGGTGCTTAAGGAAAAAAGTGTGGTATATTCGAAGTCGCAACCAAATTCTAGTTATTAATAAAGTTGTATTTTATCTCACGTGTGTATTATTTGACAAATCCAATCCAATCATCAGGTAAAACTTACCCATCAAATAAATCATAGCATGAAAAAAATATCAAAACATTGACCTATTATTATCAGATTTAATGTTTAAAGACTTGACTGTCAAGTCCTAAAATCCCCTGTTTATACTCAATTGACATGTAAAGCAAAAATTAAAAATGTTAATGTTAGTCGTATGCCACTGTTGATGATCGATATCGATAAAAAATTTGGTACTAGCGTATCACTATTTTTAGGGGCGGAGCCGCCGCCATGTTTGTGAATCAAAGTGGTACGCGTCACGTGACCTTATGCTTTATCCCCTCTATTCTTTAATCATTGGTTGCAGCTCGCAAAGGAGACGGGCGAAATTGGGCCTGACCTTACACTTATGAAAGATTCACTATAATATTATTTTTTATTTTTTTATTGTTTCTCATCGAAACATAATAAGATGTTTTACAATGGGAATATTAAATTAATAATTCATTGAGTATATAGTAGATTTTCATAGCGGCCTGTCATCACGCCATCTTCTAATTACTGTAGGGCGATTCACGTAATATAATAAGTTCAGCTGTAGTGCAGTTGCGGTTAAGTTTCGATCAAAACAGCCCTTTTCGTATTCTCGTAATTTTGACAACCGCTGTCAAATACGCTCGCGTGAAGTTCGCGTCACGCAAACGTTTTAGCGTATTCTACTGCTGCGCGTATATGTCAATGTCAAACAAATTTCATACGTCTGACGTACAGTTGACGCGCAGCTCACGCGCAGTTCACGCGCAGCTAAACACTTACAAGAATACCATTTTGTACCAAAGCGTAAACTTAATTGTAACCGCACCGCAACTTAATCGGCGCGTCAAAAAGTTACGTGAATCGCACTATTGACATAAATGTCAAATATTTGATCCTTCTTTTTTTTCAAGACGCGAATGTAGAATAGTTATGATAGCCGCACACCACAGAATACTAAACTAACAGAAGTCAAGCTTCATACAAAGCGCGCTAAATCAACGTACACATAGACAGCGTTCACCGACACGATATTCGAAACCAGTCGAGACCACTGCGAGCGCGAGTTTCATCCGCTTCGGGCACGCAAATAGTGATATTTTTTGTGCAAAGATGGAACAAATGAATAAAAGTTATTACACTTGTTTATAAAATATATTTATAATAATAGAATATTATAGATTATAATAATAGAATATAAATTTCTATAAAAAAATACATATATTATACAAAAACAATAAAAATAACTTAGAATAATGACATACACATTCTCAATGACTTCATAAATACAATTAAAGTTTATTTATTCTATTATTGTGTTTTATATATTTTATTTTAAAAATTAATCAAACGATACGAGTGCTATTAACACGATACGTGTTTTCGCATAAGCTAGAGTTAACAACCTTAGCGCGAACGCCGAGCGTAGTGTGAGTGTGGCAACGAAAGTGAAGTACATACACAAGCTTGACTTCTGTTAGTATTCTGTGCGCACACACAGCTAGCCGTATGGGTTTACCCTCAGAACAATGAATAGCTTGCTTTAGTTATTGTTCTGAGGCACAGACCAAGTAGTACTATTCTGAGGGTTTACCCATGGCTTAACCTCAGACCGTAGCCTCAGACTAAATAGGTGCTATCGAGGTTAACTATTATCACAATTCAAAGTTTTTCTGTTTTCATATTTTACTCGTATAAAAGTATTTAAAATACATGTTATCTTGAGACTATTCGATCACGATTCAAGAATCTAAAGGTGAAATCATAATATAGGTTTTGTTTTACGCATAGAGTAAAGAACGGTAAGTACGGGGCTAACTGACCAATCAGGACGATGGAACTTACAAGTTTTTTTCTATGTAGTCTGTAAGCGTATGACCTAACGTGCACACAACAAAAGAATCCATTGTTCAGATCGCTCTAAAGGCCTGTAGTGCGATTCACGTAACTTTTTGACGCGCCGATCAAGTTGCGGTGCGGTTACAATTAAGTTTACGTTTTGGTACAAAATGGTATTCTTGTAAATGTTTAGCTGCGCGTGAGCAGCGCGCGAGTTGCGCGCGAACTGCGCGTCAATTGTACGTCAGACGTATGAAATTTGTTTGACATTGACCTATATAGGCGCAGCAGTAGAATACACCAAAGCGCTCGCGTGACGCGAACTTGACGCGAGCGTATTACGAGAATACGAAAAGGGCTGTTTTGATAGAAACTTAACCGCAACTGCACTGCAGCTGAACTTATTATATTACGTGAATCGCCCCACTGGTCTGGCGAAAGATACGCGCGGCACTGCGGTAAGCGGCAACATCATGACGTCATGCAACGTAGTTCACATAACAACAAAAAAGGTTGTTCACATATAGGTTTTACTTTGTGCGTAAAACCGTTGACCAATGGGAGAACCGTTCATTGACAACCAACGTTACTATGGCAATTTAGCATTGAAGTTTTCTTGAATTTCCATGACAACAAATAACAATCATTTAAGTTCGAAAATATAAATAATTCCTTGAAAAAATGTTTGTGCGTCATTTTAAATAAACTGGGTATATATGTTTACGAGACAATTTTCGCAATATTGATACGTGATAAAAGTGGTTTGTATAATTCTAATGAAATACGCATCTGCTGAATACATATTTTTTTTCGGTTATACAACTTATAGTCAGATCAAATAAAATTTCACTGGATTTATGTAGATATCCTTACTTAAATTATCGTTATCGATCGTACCGTAATTGGGTAAAATAAATTCCATAACCATTTAATTATTTTCCCATAAAATTGTCACAAGCAAAACCTGGAACAATACTGATGGACACTTTTTAGAATAATAATTTTATTTCAGTATTAAACAGAATTCATAACATAGAGCTTAAAATATATATGCATAGGTGTAAGTAGCACAAATTACAATATATATATATATATATATATAGAGGGGGTTTTAATGGAATCGGAATGGAAAAAAGGGGAAAACACAGAACTTGATACTACGTTGAGGAACTACATATTTAAGATTGCACCATGTCATCACATGATGCACTCCAGGTGCTAGGAGAGTGGTGCTAATCGTGTCGAACGGCGATAGTTTACTATATCTTGCAGGTGGATTTTGTAAATAACTATGACGATAATATACAACCATTATACAACGAATATATGTATATGGGCTGATACAAAACTCATCATAAGATTCTTTGTAGCTTCTTTTTGGGGCTCATATAAAAAGCGGGTGCACTTAAACGGTGTATGTTTTTATTGAGTTTGTTGTTTGTATTTCTTTCTAAGCAAATATAGGGATAAGGCCAGCTAGCGTGGTGGATTATAGTATGGCCTAACTCTCAATCGTATTCTCGATTGTAGAGGAGAACTGTGCTCTGCAGTGGGACGTATATGGACTGATAAAGTGTCCTGCAAATAGGGATAAAGACTGAATGTATATAGATACCTACTAATAAATCGTCTCCAATTGTAACCTAATCAGTTGGGAACTAATTACGGTGCTATATTTTGTTAAAAAGCATGGGGTACTAGGTACTTAGAACAATTAACATACAGTTCCGTTCGCCATTTTTATAACAATAAAATAAATGTAATTGACCCCAATTTTTTTTTACAATCTTTTACTTCTTAACAATGATATATTATACAAATACGACGTAGATATCGCACTAGCACTTCAAAAGTGAGGCGTTCAAATTCGGGCAATTGGTGTAATTTCGTCTAGTCGCATAGCAACGGTGACAGAGGGAAGACCTCAGTGCTGTCAACATAATTTATTTCGAAAATATTGTCTAAAGTGTCGAATTGTGTGTTTTAAAAGTGTTAAAAGAATGGTGCAAAAATATGAAACTAAATTGGACCTACGCACCATACGTAAGTATATAAAAACCACACATTTTTTTTTTTTTTAAATTAGTATACACCGCGTTCAATTGTGTAAGAAGGATCGCCTAATACAAAGATTGTGAAGTGCGATAGGGACAAAAAGCGTACGTCATAGATTAACAAGTCAGAAGCGAAACCGATCATACAGAAAATTGACGATGAAAGTTTGAATGGATTTGGATAGTTGTATATTTGTTTCTAATTCAATCATATTTAAAACGATTAAGTTATTTTTTATGAATTATTTCATAATAAATAACTTAATCCAACCACGAACATTACAAAATACATTAGCTTCCCCATATATTTTGAATAACTATATTTACATATATCATTGAATGTTTCCAGATTTCCACGTGATGAGCTTTTGAGACGTAAATGGATATGCACTAAGCACAGCTCGGACAAAAAGAGGGGATCGTGACTGGATGCCTTTAAAACTGATTAATATTGGTTTAGCACATTTAATTATGAATAAAAATATACAACCAAGAAAATATATATATCCACCTAAAAACCTGCACCATCGGTTGTAGTATCGGTTGTTTACTAGTGGCAGGTTGCTCATACGTTACCACTATGTGTAGGTACCACCTGTCTATTTCCCCCGCCACACGGCAGTTTAAATGCCATGTTATGTTCCGGTTCAAAGGACATTCTCTCCCGAGTGATCGCTGTACTTATACTTAAGATCTTATGTCTCGGGATGGCGAGCGCAGTGAATGCCAAGCATTACTTTGTAATTTAAGGTGTCTTGGTTTCGCTTATGTCCACGAGCGGTCGTATCACTTGTCATCATTACAACAACAAAAATTATTAATAAGAGACATTTTTCACTGCATGTTTACCATAAACTAATATAAAAAACGGCAATCAATTTATTTTTTTATTTTATCAAGTTTGTAAGCAAATAAAAATATATTTGTTTCAGGTAGACTCATGTAGCAACCTCAAAGTTAATATATTAAATACTTATAAAACCAAATAGGTTGTTTTATTTATCGTCACCCTTCTGTTTCTATCGCTTCGATTCTATGTTTGGATAGCGCAATGCTATCTCTTTTCGTCTCGTACTTTCTGTATAATCTGTTTCATTCACTAAAATTGTCATAAAGTATTAACAAATAAGTATGTATATGCATAGCAGTAGAGTTTTTAAACATCACGCAATATGGATATGCGTCATCTTTATTAAAACATCATTGCTTCTTAATCATTAATTGATTTTACTTTTTAATTGTATATTTTACCAAAGGGAGGTTTTAAAGTTTTATTCCTACGTGGTGTAATATTGCGCCATTGTCATTGGGAACGTGCGTGAACTGTAGGGCGATTCACGAATTATAATAAGTTCAGCTGCAGTACAGTTATCCAAAAATTTTACTCATGTTATATAAATCATTGGTCCGTAGTCACTTTGAATATGGTTTTTTGTGTTATGCATCTAATGACAGGCTTGTTCAGAAATTGGATATCTTGCAAAATAAGAATCTTCGGTTAGTTACTGGTGCTATGAGGACCACTCCAATAAATTCACTACAAGTTGAGTGTAATACTCCTCCTTTATCATTTAGATTTAAATATCTTAAATATTGTTTTACTCTCAAATTATTATCCTCTAATAATAATTTATTACTAAGAAAATTAAAACATTTCTATAGTCATTGTCCTTATGTTCTCACCAGTAAAGTTCCTTATGCACTTCATGATTTTTCATTAATGCTGCACCTAGATCTAAAATATAAAGTTCACAAATTTGAAATCTGGCCTTGTTATACTGAGAGTTATGAGAGCAAATTTAGTGCCATACCAATCGATATAAACAGTGACTTGAAAGTTAAAGAGGAAGTTTATGCTGTTATGTCTGAATATAATGATTATAGAAGAATATTCACGGATGGTTCCAAGTCGACAAATGTATCAATGGCGATTTACATTCCTCATCGACGTTTTGGTTTTGGACGCAAAATCCCGTGTGAACTAAGTATCTTCTCTGCAGAGGCTTTAGCGATTTTGGCAGCATTGCAATATATTGGTAAGGCAAGTGATCAACGTTGGCTCGTTATAACGGACAGCATGAGTGTTTTACGATGAAATAAGTACAAGAAAAATAAAATAACGAAGAACTATGAAGACTTGGCTTCGGCCTATTAAAATAAAAATACATGAAGACGTGGCTTAGGCCTAAAATAAAACTTATAAAAGACGTGGCTTAGGCCTAAAATAAAAGTTATTGAAGACGTGGCTTAGGCTTATTGAATTACAAACATACCATATAAACGTACAAATGACGAGGCTGTATGGGCAAGAACCCTTTGCCTTCCCAACAAATGGGTAGTGCGATTCACGTATTTTAATAAGTTCAGCTGCAGTGCAGTTGCGGTTAAGTTTCGATCAAAACAGCCCTTTTCGTATTCTCGTAATTTTGACAACCGCTGTCAAATACGCTCGCGTGAAGTTCGCGTCACGCAAACGTTTTAGCGTATTCTACTGCTGCGCGTATATATGTCAATCTCAAACAAATTTCATACATCTGACGTACAGTTGACGCGCAGCTCACGCGCAGTTCACGCGCAGCTAAACACTTACAAGAATACCATTTTGTACCAAAGCGTAAACTTAATTGTAACCGCACCGCAACTTGATCGGCGCGTCAAAAAGTTACGTGAATCGCACTGCTGAGAAGGTTTGAAAAAAATTAAAAAAGAAAAAAAATGTCTGTGGTGCTCAAAACCTAGAGAGATTCACGCTGTAACCGCACATGAGACATCAATAGCGATATCTAGCAACACAAGAAAATAAGCGCCATATTGTGGCCTTGATTTAAAATAGACCCTATTTTAATGAAATTAGGTTGCTTTATTGCTTGAAAGACGTCGCTTTGTCTGGCGAAATTCTTTTTTCGCCCAACAACTAAACGCGGCACGTCACATGAAATAGAACATTATTTTGCATCTCATTCTGACATAAAGAAATTCGTATCGGTGTGTCTCATTTTTGCGATGTACAGTACATTTCGGCTCTCTCTAGAGGTAATTACTCTGAGCTCAAAACTCTCACAAGTCACAAGTGACAGATCTGTAATGTTGCAATTTATAAAAATAAAAACGGTAATCTTTTCGTCCGCTATTAAAGCAACATTTTAATTTTCAATAGAAAATGGTGTCATTTCATGGAAACAGTGTTTATTTATTGTAAATAATTATAAGTATGCAATAAGTGGAGGTGTATCTTTGGCAGTTGGTCGGTGCGGGGCGTTGTAAGATTTCTGTGTTCTTTAAAAATAAATGTAGTTGCGCAACATGGCGAATATCGCTCAGCTGCTCGGGCTCCAATGAACATTTTAAATGATTCTCTTGTGACCGCGACACGCTCTACTTAGCATCATTTTTTTAAATCAAAAGAGTACTGTTAAGTTTAATCTTTGGATTATTATCGAGTAATGTGAGGAAATAGTCTGTTTCTGTGTGGTGCCTTGGCACGAATCTGTGAATCTGATCGGCTCACAGCGTTGTGTGTTGTCGAGAAGCGTGGCGAGGGCAATCCGTCAAGCTGGAGCGGCTACCGGAGTATCTGCGCGACACCGTCGACTGGTTTATGGGGTGAGTAACTGTATTGCGTCAGTCCCTCGATCCTCACGCTCCACTCGCTTGCTGTGCTAACTACTCCATGACCCATGGACGTCGATACTTGCCTGACTATTTTTATCAAACATTGCTTTTAAATATTTTCTCTATGCTGATAACAATTACTTAGATTATTATATTGCACAGTTACTATTTTTTTTACTTTGTCTCCAACTAAGATTACTCATGGCATACATTTAGTTGAATACATACAATTATAAACATTGTGCATCTTAAATTATAGGAGGACACAGCTTACATAAAATATAGGAAACAATCAAGCAAAGACAAAAACATAAAATTCAAATAAAATTTGGCATTATAAACAATAAAAGGTGATTTAAATAAATGAAACTAAGTTACTGCAGATATGTGTAATCTAAAAATGGTTTGGAAATCACAAAATAACATGAAAGGGTAAAAAATTACAAATGTACTTAAAACAAAGACAAATCAATATTAATGAGAATTAATAAAATAATATAAAAGAGGACAACAACATTATTTCAATGAGGGTTACATACTATTATATAAGTCAATATTAAATGAGATATTTAAGTGAACAATAAAAAAAAACCTAGGCAGTATGTATAATTGGACATGAAAGGACCCCTTGTATTCAAAACAAAATTCATTCATATGAAACCATGATGATTCTCAAAAATGAATTTCCTTCTTTTGTTTGTTTTGTTAATTATATTTTGGGTGTTAGGGTGTTATATTTAAATATATATATAATATCCAGCAACAAGAGTACAGTTACAGTTTATACTAATCTATAAACATTCCAGACATTGTCACAGTAAGATTAATGATCACCTAGCTTTACCCAGTTCATGTTTGCCTTACCTAATATTGATAACTTCAAGGCTTAAACACAGTCATCATTAAAAACTAATTAATAAAAGAATGCTACCTTTCTCTATAAATCAATATACTGATTAGGATTATTTATTCTTATTAATAATATTGGTACTTAATTTTTTTATGTGTAAGTAAATGCATATGTATAATACTTATGTTATATATATTATATGTCTTTGTAATATTAACATGAACATGATTTTTTATTCATTCATTGTCACTCTAAAGAAAAGGATAGCAGGCAACAGTGACTTCATTCAAGGTAAAATTTTTGTGCTTCACTTTTATATACGGAATGCAATCTCCATTTGGGTATAAGCTTCTTGCTAACACCCGTATTCTAAGAAGTTGCCTCGAATCTTTCTACATCTTATCTCTGTCGAGGTGATGTTTAAAATGAATTCGAGGAATCCTCAAAAATGGTATACTCAGTCAAAAATATATCTTTCCTAGAGGATCCTCAAGTGAGGTTGAGTCGAGGAAATACGTTATTGATGTGTTAATAAGGTACAGATTTAACAAAACCTATTTGACATTTCAACATTAGGCTCACTTGGAAAGTGACAGTCAAAATTTATCATGTAAATAATAAACACTATTTCCATAGTGAAAATATTTCCTCGAGTATTCCTTAAGGTAGGTCGTGACGTACCTTGAGTTTGACAGTTGATTCCTTTCAGCAAGAAAGGAAAAGTATTGAGTGACATTGAGCGGAGGAGACTTTTTTCAGAATATGAATTTTAATTTAATTTAACCTATGAATACAGATTTCCTCCAGTTAAGGCCGAGTGGAGTCGAGTCATTTTCCCTAGTCAGTACATATAATATACATATGTACCTAGTCAGATCACAAATTCTGTCACAATATGTTTAATATAAAATAATTGAAACAAGTTTATTCATTATGTAACCATTTATATACCAAAATGAACTTAACAAAACATAGATTCTTATGACACTAAAGTTTATTCAAAACACAGATCACTCCCAATAGATACCTAATGCAGGGCAGCGGTTGCGCCCAGCACATATAAGCTATCAGATAGATATAAACCGATGCCAAATGTCGCGTCATCAGTGTCGTCCAAGTAGTGGACCCGCACATGTCGTCGCACGTTAGCGAAAATTACATTTTGGGAACATAATATTACAGTTAAAAATGGTTTGTTCAATAAAATGGTGTGCAAAAAGCTCAAAAAAAGTGCGTGCGTGCGTGCGTGCGTGCGTGCGTGCGTGCGTGCGTGCGTGCGTGCGTGCGTTTTTGTGTGTTTGTGTGTGTGTGTGTGTGTGTGTGTGCGTGCGTGCGTGCGTGCGTGCGTGCGTGCGTGCGTGCGTGCGTGCGTGCGTGCGTGCGTGCGTGCGTGCGTGCGTGCGTGCGTGCGTGCGTGCGTGTGTGTGTGTGTGTGTGTGATCACTCGCTCGCTTCAGATTAAGGGATGAAAGTTAGTAGGTTTTCGGTGGAGTAATAATCATTTTGCAGCAGCCACTCCGTAACTTTGCGCCTTACTGAGTATCGATTTAAACCTGATATGCCTATTTCTTTATGTATCTTTTTATAAATATAATTGCTCAGGATGGGAAAGTGGTGTCTGGCAAATGAGGTGTTGTGGGTTGTTTTCGAAAACACGTGTCTGCGTCGGTTTGGGTCAGGGGGGCGTGTAACCGCATGAGTTCTCAAAACCAATTGAAGTATATACAATTGTCGCACTGTTAGTACTTTACATTCTGAGTACAATTGAGCGGTAGGATGACGGTATGGTTTTCTATTCATCACCTTTAATATAGCTCGTTGGGCTCTTTCCACTTTGAGAAGGCTTGTTTTTGCTGCGCCACCCCATACGCATATGCAATACCCTATGACAGATTGGCATAACGCATAGTAAACCCTTTTTAGTGTCTCGGGGTTCGCTGACTCTCTTAGGGACTTAAATAAGTGTATAAGTCGCGTAGTTCTAGTACTAAGTGTAGTAAGTTGTTTGTCCCATTTTAGTCCTTCATCAATATGCACACCAAGATACTTTACGCTGTCGGTTCTTGAGATTGAAGGGCATATGCATGTTGATGCAGTGGAAAAACACGAGTGCGCAGTTATGACGTATGAGGGTGGCGGTGATGAATTCCGCCGAATTGTAAAGGGAATGTATACAGTTTTGGTTAGATTGAGAGTAAGGAGATTCAAATTTAGCCATGTCATTATTTGATGTAGTGCTGTTTCTGCCTTGGATTTTACAAAATCCCATTTCGGCCCATGCACAATAATAATCACCACGCACTAAAACGGTGAAGGAAAACATCGTGAGGAAACCTGCATACCATAGCGATTCATAGGAGTTTCTATGGTGTGTAAGTCCGCCAACCCGCACTAGGCCAGCGTGGTGGACTATATAGCCTAACCACTCTCAATCGTATTCTCAATTGAAGAGTAGGCCCGTGCCCTGCAGTGGGACGTATATGGGCTGATACAGTACAGTACAATAATAGCTGTATCGTCAGCGTAGGTAAAGATTTTGCAATTTGGTATGTTCATATTGCATAGATCATTTATGTATATCAAAAAGAGAGTGGGACCTAAAATGCTTCCCTGAGGCACGCCAAAAGTTACTGGTTGATCATCACTCAGGAATGATTCAATTTTAACTTGTTTCTTTCGGTTTGTAAGATAGTCTTTAAAAATATCTAGCGTGACTCCTCTTACGCCAATATGTTCCAATTTTGAGATAAGGAGAGGGACAGAAACTGTGTCGAAAGCCTTAGAAAGGTCTAAGAAGATTCCTAAACATTTATTTTTATTATCAAGGTTCCTGGTGACAATTTGGGTGAGATCAAGAACTGCATCCTCTGTTGATACACCTGTTCTGAAACCGTACTGATTATTAGAAATGAGATGGTATTTATTAAGGTATTGACGAAGGCGATTGTTTAAGATTTTTTCCATGATTTTTGATAGAGATGACAAAATAGATATCGGTCTATAGTTAGTGACACAGTTCCGGCTTCCTGATTTATGAATGGGGTGTACTATTGCTCTTTTTAGGGAATCCGGAAATACGCCAGCACGGAGGCACTTATTACATAGAAAAGTAATATGGGGCACCAGAATATGACGACAATTCTTGAGTAATCTTGAAGAAATACCATCCCAACCAGTCGCGCAGTCGTTGCGCAATTCTTGTATCAAGGTGTCAATTTCCAAAATATCTACGTCTAGAAGAGCAAGTGAGTTAACTGGAGGATGAGTATTCAAAGAAATCTGGGGATGGGATTGTGATAAGGAACCTGGGACTACTGCAGGTGTCGACTGTTTAATTTGGGTAGCCATGTTTTTACCAACATTTGAGAAAAAGTCACATACTTTATTTACTGCAGACTTTGGACAAGTACTTATCTCTAACAACTCTGCAGCACTTGCAGAAGTTTTGGTTGTGTTGGTAATTTGTTTTATTGTTTTCCATAAAGTTTTGGGGTTCTTACTGGCTTTTTCTAACTCATTCTTCTCGTAGGATATTTTCAAATTACGCAATAAGGTGTTACAGAAATTTCTATAGCGGGTGTAGGTTGTTTTGAGGACAGCATTGTTATTTTTCTAGCTTTCATGTGTAATTTGTCACGGTTTCTTATGCAACGTAGGAGCCCAGGTGTTATCCATGGTTTTAGAATCCTTTTTTGCTTAGAGGTGGGAGAAAGCTTAGAGTATTTGGATGTCACAACAGATATAATGTTGATAAACTTGTTAAACGCGGCGTTCGCATCAGGTTCCTGGTATATTTGCTCAAAATTTGTTACTCTAAGCTCTGACTGGATGGCAGCATAATTTATTCGAGTTATGAAATGACCTCTTTTTGCCGAAGGGTTGATATTATTAATTAATAGTAGTACTGGCTTGTGGTCGGTAATATATGAATCTAATACGAGTGTGATGGTGGGGTGGTTAGTTCTCAAAAACGCGTGGTCCAGGCAACTGTCTAATCGTGTGGGGAACAGGTGGGAGGGTAAGAGCCCATGAGATGCATTCAGAAAGAGGTACTCCAGACTGCGTTCTTTATTATTGGTTTGATTAATATCAATATTCAAATCACCCACCAGAGCAATATTCCGAAAACTGGATAGATTATTATAAACTGCATTTAGACTATTAAGAAAGTGTTCAAAATTTTCCGCCGAGTTAAACATGGGTGGGCGATAAATAGCTACCACAGCCAAGGAGTTTTCTATCTGACACACTTGACAGTTACCACCTATGAACCTGAGCATACCATATCTAATGCAGTGTAAATTACAATTCCATCGTTTTGGTTACTATTTATTTGTGTACAGGTAACCTGGTAGCCATTTAGGATTGGTAGATTAGTTGTTTTTGTTAGCCAGCACTCGGTCAGAATAAGTATATAAATACTCATATTGATGGAGCTTAGTAACACTATTAGTTGATCAAAGTTTTTGTTTATGCTGCGTATATTTAGGTGTAGGATTTTTATACTACTATTTGGTTGGTCTATATATTTTAAACAGTCTTCTGGATTACAGTTGTAAGAGCTGCCCACATTGATTTGATCTAATTCATTATTAATATTATTGAAAGTAGCCATTAGTAACAGTAAATTAAATTATAGACATAGGCAACCAAAAGCGAGTCCAGTTTAAAACTTAAGGTTTTGTTGTAAATCAAAAAGAGATGCATCCAAGTGAATGTAAGAAGATGTATATGATTGTTATCATTTGTGGTAGTTCTGTATGCAATAATAATAAAGCGAATTGTAGTTAGGAGTGTATGTGAAAGGTGTGTGTAGTGGTAGTGTAGTAGTGTGAGTAAGTGTAGGTAACTTATCCTATTTTTAAAAGTATATAGTTTGGTACGCTTAAAATAATCATTTGTTACTTGTTGCGAGTCCTTGCAAATGTTTTTCGGATGTGTAGTATTTCCCACTAAGAAATACCGTAGACTCTTAGGATATCACACAATGAAACACCTTGACCGTTGCATACCACATTTAATGTAGAACTGACAAATGTCATGTGCCGTTAGGCCTACCCACATTCTGTATACACTACACCCCTACACTTATCCTATGATACATAGCTATACAATATAATTACATAATGTAGTACAACAACAATGCCTTTTCCTGTTTCACATTACCATTTTATATATGTATACATAAAATCCCTACCATGTACAAATAATGCAATACTGGTCTTTAATTGTTTACACTTAAAAGTCAATATATAATCGGATTCCCATAGTGTTCGATGGGTTTCGGGTTTCTTTTGGGCCTACTTGGCAACACCGATGGCGAAGGAAGGACATTTCCTGCCCCGGACGCTAGGACTTTTCTAGTACTGGGGTACGCCAACTGCGAAATGGGTTTATTAAACCGAACCTGATCAATGTGCCTTCTCACCTGCATAGGTTGACCGTCTTCCCTACCTACTATAACATTACGACTCCCTATCACTTTATTTATCCTACCGGGTACCCATTCACCCCCACTACCAAAATCACGTGTCCATACCGAATCACCTTCCTTAAAATTGCGCAGCTTACCGCCTGCATTTTTGACTTGTATATCCTGGGCTTGCTTGACCCTTCTAATGAGGTCTCGACCCGTACGTAAAAGATCTAATCTTGACTTCAAATTCCGTTTTAACAGTAACATTGCTGGTGTCTCTCCCGTCGTACTGTGTATCGTGTTCCTGTAAGCCATTAGATATGTTTGCAAAGCTATATTTACATCGACTTTATCCCTGATAGCTTTTTTAATGGCACGCTTGCACAACTTAACCGCTGCCTCCGCTGCACCATTTGACGCTGGATGATAAGCGGCCGTAAAAGTATGAACTATGCCGTTATATTTCATAAAATCAGCTAATTTCTCACTTGTAAACGGTGGTCCGTTATCGGACACTATTTCATTTGGTAACCCAAACCTCGCAAAAGTTTCTCTTAATTTTGTCAGCACTGAATCTGCCGTGGTGTCTGACATTGAAAATGCCTCAATCCATTTGGTCGAAGCATCTAAGAGAACAAAAAATCGTTTACCTTCTATTGGCCCTAAGAAATCTATATGTAGTCTACTCCAAGGCTCGATCGGGTACCTCCAAGGTTTTGGCGGCGCGCGCGGCGGGGCCGACGCCTCGCTCATGCACGTACTACACTGCTTACAGTTTTTCTCTATATCTGCATCAATCCCCGGCCACCACACGTACCCTCGCGCCTTCACTTTCATTTTGACTATTCCCATGTGTCCCGTATGCAACTCCTGTAATATTTTATCACGCAAAGTCTGAGGTATGACGGTTCTATATCCCCACATAATTAAACCTGAGTCTAAATACAGTTCATCTCTCCTGTCATAATATGGCTTAATGCCAGGTTCCTGATACTGAGAGGGCCACCCGGACTGTAAATACAATACTATTCTACGTAACAATACGTCTTTTCCTAATTCTTTTCTTAAAGTTTCGTGTGTTATTGGTAAAAAGTCTTTAATGAAATTTACATATGTAACTTCTGGTTTCTGCATCCGTTCTTCCCCACCAGGCAAACGCGATAGACCATCTGCCCCATTCCTAGATGTGGTCACGTGCTCGATATCATATCTATAACCCGCTAATATAACCGCCCACCTTTGCAACCGCGAAGCTGCCATCGTCGGTATGCCCCTCTTTGGACCGAGAATCGTTACTAATGGTTTATGATCTGTCCGCAGTAAAAATTTACGGCCAAACAAATACTGGTGAAATTTTTTTACCCCATAAATGATACTAAGCGCTTCTTTGTCTATTTGCGAGTACGCCCGCTCTGCAGAGTTGAGGACTCTCGAAGCAAACGCTATGGGGCGCTCGCGGCCGTCTGGCATCTCGTGGGAAATGACCGCTCCAATCCCAACATTGCTAGCATCTGTTGTCAAAATTAGTGGTAAATCCGGATTGTAATGTACTAACACCTCACTAGACATCAATTTTTCCTTAACCGTTACAAATGCTTTATCGCAATCTGATGACCACTCAAATTTTGCCCCCTTTTTTAGCAATGCATATAAAGGTGACAAAATTGTACTAATGTTTTCTACAAATTTACCATAATACATTACCATCCCGATAAAAGCACGTACTTCCGAGACAGTGGTGGGTACCGGTACCTGCCGAATAGCATCTACTTTCTCTCTATTCGTATGAATGCCCTCTTTATCAATTATGTAACCTAAATACGTTACCGATTTAGCAAAAAAACTACACTTTTCTATTTTAACTTTCAAGCCAAATTTATTTAAGCGGCTCAAAACCGTATGTAACGTCTCCAAATGTTTTTTATCATTACTTCCCGTTAAAATTACGTCATCTAAGAAAACTCCTACATGAGGTAAATCTGCAAACATCTCTTCTAATTTACGCTGAAAAATACCCGGGCTTGAGGATAACCCATAAATTAACCTGTTGTATTGGAACAACCCCCTATGGGTGTTTATAACCGTATATTTTTTTGATGCTTCGCATAATGGAAATTGAGCATAAGCCTGTGATAAATCAATTTTTGTAAATTTTACCCCGCCAATCAGTTTCACTAATAAATCCTCTACTCGGGGTAGCGGAAAACGGTCTACCTCAAGGCACTTGTTAAGAGTTAATTTATAGTCACCACAGATCCGTATCGTACCGTCCGCCTTCACCACGGGTACAATTGGCGTAGCCCAGTCGGACGCCTCCACAGGCGTAATAATGCCGTCCGCGATCAGCTTATCCAACGCCTGATCCACGTGGGTTCGCATGGAATATGCCAGGGGCCGCGCTCGCATGAATACCGGTCGAGCCTCTGGACGTACATGCAATGTTACTTCGCCACCGGTATATCGCCCCAGCCCATCCGAAAACACCTCACCATATCTGGAAATCACATCCGTTAAATTAAATGACACTGAATTAATACCAGTTTTAGCTATAAAATTTAATTCACTTAATTTAAATCCTAACTGATTAAGCCAATGTCTACCCAACAATGGTTTCCTTCCTTTATCTATGATAAACAACTCTAATTTCTTAGTAATTAATTTGTACTTTACTGTAGGAAATATTTTTCCCACTGGTATAATACGCTCGCCAGTATAATAGGACATAACAATATTACTATCAAATAATTGTAAATGCGCTAAATACTTTGTATAATATTCATAACTAATGCACGATATCGTACTACCCGTGTCCACTTCCATATCTATATAGCTATTCTCAACAAACACCGATAAAATATACGGTTTACAATCAGCTGGACTACACAAGTTATACATATTATAATTATTTACCTGCTCATTCACATCAACAGATTCTGTATCTGTATATTCCCGAACATTGTTATTATACACTGACGTTTCTGAAGGAATCCTCAATCTAGGGCACATTTTTCTAAGGTGTCCTGGCTTATAACATACTTTACATACGTAATTAATAAATTTGCATTTCGAGGACGCATGTTGTCCCCCACAAACATTGCACTGAGCCACCCGGTCGAAACCACTCCGATACTGTTTTTCAACTATTCGAGGCGAAGTGCCGCGGCCACGGATAACGGTGGCCGGCGCAGCTTGTCGTTGTCCCGCTCCGCGCGCCGATGAACTATATGTGGCGCCTTGTCGACCGCGTGACGTCATGCCTCTTCTCGCTTGCTCCGTCGACACCGTGTAACACAGTGACTCCTCCGCATATGGCACTGTGTCCCGCGATCCCCTCCTACCGTCGACTATAGCTGCGTTCTTCTCGGCCGCTTCTATTGCGATTGCCAAACTAAATGCTTCTTCAAAAGTTAACTTTTCTTCGGTAAACAACCGTTGTCTGACCACTTCGCTGCTGAGTCCACACACCAATTGGTCTCTCAAACTTTCTTCTAGCCATTTCCCGAACTCACAGCCCTTCGACAACTTTTTGAGCTCTGCTACGTATTCCGCAACCGTCTCGCCTTGTTTTTGCTTACGTTGTCTGTACACATATCTTTCCGCCATAATGCTCGGTTTCGGCCGCAGGTGATTAGTCATCACGGTAACGAGGTCCTTAAAAGACTTAGTTGCTGGTTTGGCGGGTGTACATAAAGTAACTAGCAATTCGTAACTGGCCCCTCCCATTACCGTTATTAACGTAGCCACTTTATGCGCGTCTTCGATTTTATTTACAATAAAATACTGCTCCAATCTCTCGATGTACAACTCCCAATTATCCGTGTTGCAGTCGAACGGCTCAATCTTGCCCACCGATGCCATCTCCAACTAAATTATATAATATACACACGCAGAATCGTTCTCGTCGCCAATGTAGTATTTCCCACTAAGAAATACCGTAGACTCTTAGGATATCACACAATGAAACACCTTGACCGTTGCATACCACATTTAATGTAGAACTGACAAATGTCATGTGCCGTTAGGCCTACCCACATTCTGTATACACTACAGGATGTGATGAGGATTTGTTTGTCGCCTTCTTTCTTCCGAAGAAAAATATTTCCATTTGAAGTCCAACAGAACTGATAACTGTTATTTTTGGCAAATTCACGTGCTTGAAAAAATAACCTTTTGGAGCTTGCTGGGAGATGGTCTGCAATATATACTGGTTGACATTTTCCTGGTATACCGATAATACTGGTATTTAGTTTCTCTTCCTTAGCTTTTCCTTTATTGTAGTTGCGGACGCCGGAGAGAAACAAGTGTTTTGTTTGCACACTGGTAAGCTCAACTATTACGGGACGGGGTAATGGGCTAGATATTTTCCCCGGTAGGCGATATACATCACGTAGCTCTGACTTGGATAAGGAGATTCCAATCACTTGTCCAATCTTGCATACTGATTCAGAGAGATTGGTCGCATTTTCAGAAATTTGTTGCGGGAGATTTCTTATTTCTAAGGTAGAAGTACGCGATTGTTGCTGAAAATCTATTATCCTATTTTCCAGATACTGTATACGGGCTTCTTGTTCAAGTCGCTTTTCTCTCAAATGTTCAATTTCTTTTTCCATGTCCTCAAATTTGTTATTCATGAAAGTCATTGATTGAGCAAAGTTTTCATTGAACTTGCGGATTTGGGTCTTAATCTCTGCAATTTCGGATACCAGTTTTGATATCAAAGCTGTTTGCTGGGCGAGCATGTTGGTGATACAGGTGTCCTGTTCTTTCTTCCAGATAGCTAGCTAAATTAATTTTATTAAATGACAATGTCACAAAATAT
Organism: Hyles vespertilio; assembly: GCA_009982885.2. Classification (NCBI taxonomy): domain Eukaryota; kingdom Metazoa; phylum Arthropoda; class Insecta; order Lepidoptera; family Sphingidae; genus Hyles; species Hyles vespertilio. The sequence goes on from CM042816.1 coordinate 23,945,709, forward strand.
ATATTGATTTAAATAAAAATTGCAAATTACCATAATTACGTTATTTTATGTAATTTAAAATAGCTAAATTTGTTAACAAGGTACTTTTACAATATTTTTTTATTTATTTTTATCTTTGGCGTAATTAAATTTCCTTTTTTCCCTCTAGTTGTATACTTTTTCAAATATAATGGGAGGGTATTTATCATAAGTTTTAGAATACTAAGTTTATAGAGAATCAGTAGCACAAAAACTATTGCACTAATTTTAACATACGTTGTATATATCGTCTCAAAAACATTCATAGTTCGCCAAGTGGGTTTCATCGTCACTTGTCGATATTACATTTACTACAGCCGCCGCGCCGTCAGAATTCAAGAAACGGAATAAGTTATTGTAGCCCTTTAGGGCGTGAGGTTTAGTAGGTAATTTACCATTTCATATTTTTATCTGATCTTTTATCAACACTTAATTTGGGTATTTCGCCATTATGGCATACAAAAATACACGGTGAATAATAGAAATAAAACCATTACATACTAAATTATAAATCTTAATCCTATTTCATTCGTAGTTAGCGGTTGCCGGTTGGTATAATTTATCAGGTCAGGCCGGTGAAAAAATATTATCAAACATTTAACAAGTTGGTAATTAAGTTATAGAAGCGATCATAACACATGAACTTACTGGCAAATCGAACTATCGATACATTTTTTTATTTATCGACTTATGCCTCATCTCTCCAGTGAAGTCCACGTGACCGCGCTGCAACCCGCCCACCCCCCGCGCAGTTCCCTTCGTTGGCGTTTTCGGTTCAAAACAAAACTATCGTAATGCGGTATCTATTGGAAGTGATCTGTGATTCAAAAAGACCTCTGTGATTTTGACCTTCAATAGGCTATTTGACTAGTTTCTGGAAACTATACCACATTATGAAGTGGTTTCTATAGACCTTACAAATAAAGGTTATTTTTAATTACTATATCTACATCATTTAAAAATAAATTTACAAAATACACTGAATAATTACACTGTCAAAACGCTCTGTCGGACAATGTGGCGTCTAGTTCGTAAACATCCGCTCCACAGATTCGTTCGCATATGTCAAAGAGAATTTAAAACACTACGTTAAGAGACGGGACTCCATACATATTTTTTTTATCCATTTACATGGCATTCTGTTACAAACATTAGGCAAGCAACGTCTGTCATTACGTCACGTACGTGCCAAACTAACGGAGCAAATAGTGCTGGTCTGCTCGTGCGTGCAATGCGCCTGATTTTATCGATATCGATAAAATTTACGGAATCTAAAGCCCTGGTCTGTCGAAGCTACGCACAGCGTTGCGTTGCGCGGAATGCGGTGTCAAACTCGGTTTTGTATGAAAAACATTGACATTGGTATGACGTTTCGCCGCAGTATGCGTCAGCCAGCGTCTGCGGTGAGGGGTCAACCGGGTGACGGGTAGACTGGTCTTTTGTGCTGTCACAGTATGCGATGGTGTAGAGGGGCAAGTGCGGTGAAGCGCGGGGCGGATACACCGCACAACGTGCCGTCATTCTCGTCATTTCGTCGCGGTAAGCGTATTTGCGCAATGAATTTATTTGATGACAATATTTTTATCAATTTTCGTTTGGTTTAAACTTTCGTTTGGGCTGTGGCGCGTATATCGACTATGTGCTGCCGCACAATACGTTCAAAACAGTTCAAGCATGTTCCCAATGACCATGGCGCAATATTACACCACGTAGGAATAAAATTTTAATACCTTGCTTTGGTAAAAGATACAATTAAAAAGTAAAAATAATTAATATTAAATAAGTAAAAGATTATAAACTGGAGTCAATTACATTTATTTTATTGTTATAAAAATGGCGAACGGAATTGTATTTTAATTGTTCTAAGTACCTAGTACCCCATGCTTTTTAACAAAATATAGCAACGGATTTAGTTCCCAACTGATCACGGTACAATTGGAGACGATTTATTAGTAGGTATCTATATACAATCAGTTTTTATCCCTATTCGCAGGGCACTTTATCAGCCCATATACGTCCCACTGCAGAGCACTGGTCTCCTCTACAATCGAGAATACGATTAAGAGTGGTTAGGCCATACTATAGTCCACCACGCTAGCTGGCTTTATCCCTATAGGTGCATAGAAAGAAATATAAACAACAAACCCAATAAAAACATCAATCGTTTAAGTGCACCCGCTTTTTATATGAGCCCGAAAAAATAGCTACAAAGAATCTTATGATGAGTTTTGTATCAGCATATATACATACAGACGTTGTATAATGGTTGTATATTATCGTCGTAGTTATTTACAAAATCCAACTCCAATATATAATAAACTATCGCCGTTCGACACAAGTAGCACCACTCTCCTAGCACCTGGAGTGCATCATGTGACGACATGGTGCAATCTTAAATATGTAATTCCTTAATTAATTATGTAATAACTTAGTATCAAGTTCTGTGTTTTCCCCTTTTTTCTATTCCCATTCCATTAAAACCCCCTCTATATATATTGTACTTTGTGCTACTTACACCTACGCATATATATTTTGAGCTCTGTGTTATGAATTCTGTTAAATACTAAAATAAAATTATTATTGTAAAAAGTGTCCATACTGATGGACCATACTGATGTTCCAGGTTTTGCTTGTGACAATTTTATAGGAAAATAATTTAATCGTTATGGAATTTACTTTTACCCAATTACGGTACGATCGATAACGATAATGTAAGAAAGGATATCTACATAAATACAGTGAAATTTAATTTGATCTGACAATAAGTTGTTTAGCAGAAAAAGGATGTATTCAGCACACGTGTATTTCATTAGAATGATACGAACCACTTTTATCACGTATCAATATTGCGAAAATTGTCTCGTAAACATATATACCCAGTTTATTTAAAATGACGCACAAACATTTTTAAATAATTTTTTTTATGAAATTATATATATTTTCGAACATAAATTATTGTTATTTGTTGTCATGGAAATTCAAGTAAACTTCAATGCGAAATTGTCATAGTAACGTTGGTTGTCAATGAACGGTTCTCCCATTGGTCAACGGTTTTACGCACAGAGTAAAACCTATATGTGGACCACCTTTTTTGTTGTTATGTGAACTACGTTGCATGACGTCATTACGTTGCCGCTTACCGCAGTGCCGCGCGTATCCTTCGACAGACCAGGCCTTAATGAAGCCTATTTTTAAACATTTTTTTATGAATTACTAAATTCCACATTATAACCACAAATTAGTACATTGGTGAGTCCTAATACAATATTATGCTTAATAGTACCCGAAACAAAATAAAAACGACCTTTATGACATGTTTATTTTTATTAAAAAACATTTTTTATTTGTCTATGGGAAACAAACATAACAATAGTAACTATCGACACGGTTAAAATATCAGCGGCGTGCACAGGATTATGACACTGGGTATGCGGCGGAGTACTCGGTCACAAAAACTTTTTCTTTTATAGTTTTTTAGCATAGCCACAGCCACGCGACGGATCTCTAAGTCGGAAACCATGCCAACATAACAAGTCTTAGATGTACTACTATTCATGTCTATCTTCTACGGCAACGCAGACAAAACAGCGATCGATCGTCGCGGAAGAAATTCTAATAAGTAAAATAAAAAAAACTCACCTAGTCAGCTTTCAATTTTCACATATTCAAGGTTCCGGTTAGTTGAGATTACTATACCTATCCCGATGTAAATAAACGCAAGATTTCGGCCACCTCATTCATTCATTTGATAAACATACATTTTTAATACAAACCTCGCAATCAAATAACATTTAAAAAAATAAACAAACACACTAGTAAAAGCAAATGACTACAATTAATATCGAAACTTAGTAATAAACTGTTAAATGTACACACTTTCAAATGTTAAAATGAAAAATCCGTTAAGAAATCTATTTTTTTTTTACAAACATACTAGTATAAAATAGTAAACAATGCAAAAACTCATAAAAAAAGCTAAATGGCCCCGCGAAACACAAAACATTTCTATTTAAACAAATAAAACCTTACTAACCAAAAATGCATAATGTGCATAGGTGATTTATTAGATTCCAGCCTATTAATTTTACTCGGATTATAGGCAACGAACATTAACGATTACTCCCGACAACTGCCGAACTCCCGAGGCCTGCCGCAGGAGTCGCGGCTTGCAATATTCATGGGTGTGTGCGTTTGCGACTGCGCACGGACACCAAAATTACTACACACATGCAAACAAATGTAATGCGGGACGCGGCGGCATGACTTGGTTGATTAGACCTACATTATTTTGCTTTGCAGCGCCTCTTGCTTTTCGCGTGGCAACCATAATGTTTGCGTGATTGCAAATAGGTGCTATTTATAAAATATTAGGCGTTTTTAAGTTATTATATTTTGTTTATTCATTTATTTACTATAAATTAAAGTCATCTAAAACGTACGAACGTTATAATAATATAACTGTGAATGGCAAGTAAAGCACTGCATTTCTGCCTACAAGGAGTGCACGCCCCTGTAAAATATTAATACTAAATCCAACGAAGTTTCGGGCGGACGGAGTCCGAGGTCCGAAGTCCGAATCCGCGATATCCGTAAAAAATAGTTTTGTTTCAGTAATTGAAACAAAGCGATTTCTTACAGAAGTGGAATGAATGAACAAAGGAAGTGGATCAGCTTTTAAGTTTTGTAATGGTACTGCAGATTTCTTAAGGCGATTTTGTTTCCAATTAAAAGATGTCCTCTCAAAGTAGTTTCCACATACATATTTCAAAGTATGAATTATGAAGTAAAGTATTTTCAATAAACACTTATTCTTCTTGTTCTTTTAACACAAATTTAACCCACTGCTTGCATCTGTAAAACAAAGAACAATAAAGACCGAGTTCGATAATGGTGATTATACAAGAGTCGCAGCTTGGTTTAATTCAGAGCAGTTCATAAATGATTTATAATTTCGACATATTATGCAAAAACCTGTGCAGAAATGAGTTGGCAAGGAATTAACTTAAAAATATGGGATTTATTTAAATTAATTATGTTTTTAAAGTTATCGATAATAACAGTATGTAACATCCCTAGTTTATAGTAAACAACATAAAATTTTAAAATTTTGGTTGAATAAAGCCTGGTGTCCCTACCTAACAGTAAATATTATCATGTAATTTGCTTACCATACCTCATTCAAAGGAAATGTAGCCATAAACTTCCTATTTTCTTGTTTTTTTGCTACTAGTACGATCTCCACAAATTTCACATGTTATAAACCGTTTTTTCGATGACATTTTAAGAAAATCTATCAAAGAACTGTATTAAGCACTTCACACTTCTTTTATAATTATTTTATGGATTATTTTTCCGACCCAAATATCGACCAATAGAATTGCACCATTCGACGTCACGTGGTACAACCTACATGGTATTATACTGATAATTTTTTGAAAATTTTCTCTGGTAGTTGCTATATATAAAAAACAAAACATGATCCAGTCAAATTAACCACACGTCAAACTGACAGGTTGAATTCAATTGTGAAAATTGGAGATTTTGCATGAAAATGAGTTTGAAATTAAAATTTGGGACGGAAAAATAATCCCCCGAATACCACACGAGCTTCAAAATTATCTGGCATTTCCCTCAAGGTTCCCTGCAAACAAATAAAGTCGTCAAGTTTTGACTCCTTCATTTGTTTGCAACGAACCTATCGGGAAATACCCGATAATTTTGAAGCTCTTGTGGTATTATAAGTGAATAAACACAAACTCGTACAAAAAAAATATTACAAACAAAATTGCTGACAACAAAGAGTGACAACCGACAAGTGTTGATATCTGCAATCAGAAAGAAAAGCGCGCCGAATGAATGCAATAGCAATAACCCATAGATAATACACTTATTTATGACAATAATCCACCATTATTTGCCATGCCGACTCCATACAAAATGGTTTTTCTTTTAAGTTGCGTCAGGCTGTCTGTCACTCATTCTCAAATCAACCATAGATCAATCAATCAATCAATCGTCCGAATGAGTTTTTGTCAAAAAAATTAGAATTATTTTTCTTTCTTCACATTTTATTACATTCGACATGATAATATTATTAATTCACGGGAATCACGGGTATAAATGACAAATAATGCGTTTTAAAGGTAATTTTAATATTTAATTTGCATCTATGCCGTTATCAATCCCATTCATTTCCGGTACGTGAGTAGTTCATACTAATGCATGACGTCATAGCCAATCAAAATCGTTTACGATCACGTGGCGCGAACTCAAAATAAATAAAATTGTAATTGTGGTTTTAGCTAAAATATACAATATTTTTAATGTATGATAATGAAATATGTTTTAAAATTAAATTATCTACACGGATGGAAACAAATAAGTCAATATTTTTTATACAGTCAAATAGCCTATTCAACCTAGAAGCCTTCAAATCAACGGCCAGTTGTCTATCGCAGCACGAACGAGGCCCATGTCAATATCGGCGGCTGCCTTAATCAAGGATGTCTTGAGTGACTCCAAATTGGGATGAGGCTTTGAGCACGCCTTTTCCTTCCAGTTTTTTTTTTAAATTTTTTATTGCAGTTAATGGCGAGACGAGCATGCCGTTCGCCTGATGGTAAGCGATACGACGGCTCATATACAGTAGCAACATTCCACTGCGCTCGCCATCCTGAGACATAAGATGTTAAGTCTCAATATGTCCAGTAGTTGCTCTGGCTACAATGTCCTTCAATCCGAAACACAACAGCGCATTTAAGCAGTGCTGTTTCACGGGAGAAATAGACATTGCGGTGGTACCTACCCAGATGGCCTCTCACATATTATGAGAGACCTACCACCAGTAAATGATAATGTACGTATTATAATAAGTTCAGCTGCAGTGCAGTTGCGGTTATGTTTCGATAAAAACAGCCCTTTTCGTATTCTCGTAATTTTGACAACCGCTGTCAGATACGCTCGCGTCAAGTTCACGTCACGCAAACGTTTTAGCTTATTCTACTACTGCGCGTATATGTCAATCTCAAACAAATTTCATACGTCTGACGTACAGTTGACGCGCAGCTCGCGCAGTTCACGCGCAGCTAAACACTTACAAGAATACCATTTTGTACCAAAGCGTAAACTTAATTGTAACCGCACCGCAACTTGATCGGCGCGTCAAAAAGTTACGTGAATCGCACTACTGGACTGGAGGAGGGCCAGTCTTCGTGCCGGATCAAGTCGATTTCACGCGCCGCCAGCCAGTCTTATGTGCTCTTCGCTCTATGAGCTGGCGCCGAGTCTTGTTGGAATACCCAGTGCCTGTTATTGAACATGGTATGAGAAACAGGTTCCACAAGGTTCGTCAGGACTGTATTTTGATACACAACTGCATTCGTTTTTACACCTTTCTCACAAAAATGTACCTCTGTTAAGCCCCAATAAGAAACTCCCAACCATACCATGAGCGAGGATGGAAAATGACCTCGTTGGACACGCGGAATACGGTTGCTCGCTTCTTCACTACTGTGTGCGTACACCTTATCATTTTGTTTGTTGTAGCTCTCTTCTACGGTAAAATTTTTTTCATCTGAAAAAAGAATTTCCCGATATTTTTTTTCAACAAAGCGCGGCATCTCTTCAGTCTCAGGTCCATTAGACGAGCATTCAAACGATGTCCTGTTTTTGTTCGATATGCCCGAAGACCTAAGTCTTCATTTAACACCCTTTTCACCGTGGTTCTGCTTAACCCCATCTGAAGGGGCAACAGTTTCTGCTTACGTTTGGGATTTCTTTGAATTCGCGCCTTCACAGCTTTTATCACTGCTGGAGTCCTAACAGACTGAGGGCGACCACTTCTTGACCTGTCATCTACACTAGAGTCTTCATTGTATCGTTTGATGGTACGATAAACGAATCTTTTGGTTATATTCAAATTTTTCAGTATGTTAAATTTTTGAATTGGCGCGTAACCGCAACGATGCAACGCAATAACTGCGACACGGTCTTCTTTAAGCGTCCACTCCATATTTAAAAATTAGTAAAATTCTAAAAAGTATACATTTTTATTTTCATGAACACTTCGAAATTCGAATTCAATAAACTTTTTTGTGGCCAGCATTCTAAAAGAAAAGTTTTTACTGTGTGACAATACATATGACCTGACTGTGTATAATGTATATTATGATTAAGTATATAAAAGTAAAAGGGAAAATAACTGTGTATTAAAATGTAAGTGTGTTACAAAAATCTACTTGCAACATTACCAGTGGTAATTCTAATCTTCTGTTCAGCTATAAAATTACCCTTTATTTAAACCCAGCAAAGCTCCTATCCAAAAACCAAGTATACTTGTGACTTAGGGGAACATCAGTAAAATATTGATTTTTCGTGAATTAAGATTACTATCATTTATTTATTTTTAGTTATTAAGTGTAAAAAATTAATGGAATAAAAAAAAAATAGTTGAAATAATTATTATATAACTAGCGGCCCGGCCCAGCTTTGCCTGGGTGCATATATTTTTTGATTCCACTCCACACCAAATACATGTTATTTTTCGTATAAACTCTCTTGTATACCTAAACTTGACGTAGCTGTCCTGCTGTCCGGCTCAATCCCGTCTCATCCGTCTGTTCAGTCTCTTCCCGATCCGTCCCGTCCTTTCTCTTTATTACCCATCCCGTCTCATAACGTGCATTTACATTTCGTCCTATCAAATCTGTCAGCTATCCCAGCTCTCTCCCGTACCTTCCACTCTATTATATCCCGTCTCTCCATATAAACATGTACATATAAAGATTGCCTTATGAAATTTTGACATTAAAAACTTTAGCGTCCATCCAATATTCCTTCCCTTATTTCAGCACAAAAATGCTTTGTTAGTAATAAAGTAAAAAAAAAACATAAAAAAAATAGAATTGGCCAAATTGGTCCAGACGTTGTTGAGTTATGCGCTTACCAACACATTTTGCGATTCATTTTTATATTATAGAAGAAGATATAGTCCACCCCGCTGGCTTAGTGCGGGTTGGCGGATTTTATTTGACGTAGAAATTAATCCGAAAAGTCAGAGGTGTGCCCTGGAATTTGAACCCGTGACCATCGTAAACTTGTTGGCAGTCGCGTCTAGTACGTTACCATATACAAATTAATAAAACCTTCATACTGCCTTACCAGGTGACGTAAGTAATAAAACAAATATTTAAAAATATAAAACTGCATATCGTTTCATTATAATGTCTAGATACGGCATCAACGTAGCAATATTTTTTTTTATTCTTGAGTCTAAATAAATAATATTATATACACGATGTACACATTTTTTGAATTTTGTTCTATTTCGTCAGCCGTCAATGAAAGACAATGGAAAGATAGATCATTTTACGTTGGATGGTAGTTGAAGCTGTACCGTCTTTTACGTCTCTCGTCAAATAAACAAAGATCATCCTATATTGGCTGGACGTATCACGCTTGAACGATACCCAAAAAAAAGGTTTTTAGTATCTTCCTTGGAAATATTCTAACTTTTCTCACTCCTGAAACCTTCCCAGGACTTTCACGAATATTTCAAGACCAAAATAAGCCAAATCGGTCCAGTAGTTTTTGAGTTCATCGATGACATACAAATAAACATTCATTTTTATATATATATAGATAAATCCCAAATATATAATTTGCTGGTTAAAAGTCATCACATTTTTAAGTACAAGAGCTGCAGAAAAAATAAAAGAAGTAACTGGTCATAGATATGATATTTTATGCTTCCAATGATGCAATTTATGATATGCAAACATGGGTGCTGACACAAGATACACCCTGTCTTGAGCATTCATGGGTCCCAATCTTTTTGACTTCCCTTCTTTATATAATGTCCCATGTATGCTATATTTGATTTATGTGAAATAACTTCCTGTTCAGTTCATTTTCCAGTTTTCATTATTTTCATACATTTCATATCATAATATTTCATATTTTCTGCCATCAAAACAAGATCATTGTCTTTGAATGTAACAAAAGTCATTGCATGAGACTCCTTTTGAAGACCTTTATGACATGTTAATGGGCAGATTAAAGATCCATTGTTGGACTAAGGACCAAGTCCATTGAGGCTTCCTAACATGGCCTTTTAATGGGATAATAGTGGCTAAACTAGAAGATTTTTTTTTCAATATCAAGATTTTTGTCAATGTCAAACAGCTAATTTTAGATTGGGATTATTTATTGGCAAAGGCTGTTATTCATTAAAATATGTGAAAAAACCCACGATGAATAGTAAAACTTCATCAACATGAATTAACTAATTTGTATGTGGTTCATTAGCAGTTTTTTAAGAAAAAGTAAAAAGAATAATGCAAATACCACTGCAAAGCTAATAATAATATTTATTTGATTGTTATTTGTTGCGGTTAATTTCCTTAATTACTTAACTGCCCAAAAAAACTAAATATATGTGTTGCATGTTAAAACAGAACAACTGTGTCCTGTACGCGACAGGTTGACATAGCAATTTTCTAGTGATGTAATATCACATTCCAAGTAGTTGATATCAATATGTTTTGCATCACAATGACACAAGAGTAAGAATAATTAAGTTTAGTTTATTGTATGCTGTATGACAAAATATTTTATCTGCAATTTGTAACTGATTGATGCATGTAACTGAATGAACATAATAGGACTGGGATAACGAGAATAAATTAATGTATTTTTTAGGGTTCCGTGCCTAAAAGGTAAAAACGGAACCCTATTACTGAGACTCCACTGTCTGTCTGTCTGTCTGTCTGTCTGTCACCAGGCTGTATCTCATAAACCATGCTAGCTAGAAAGCTGAAATTTTCACAAATTATGTATTTCCGTTGCCGCTTTAACAACGAATACTAAAAATAGAAAATAAAAATATTAAGGGGAGGCCTCATACAAAAAAGTTTTTTTTCATATCTTTTTTGCTCAATATGAATAACGGTAATGGGTAAACGCTTAAAATTTTCACATACTTAATATTTAGTTGTATGTTACTTTTCGTAAATAGAATAAATATTAAAGGGGGGCTCCCATACAACAAACGTTAGTTTTAGGGCTGAAACTGCGTTAAGCGGGCGCCCGCGACGGGCAACCGTCGCGCGTCTCCTCGCGTGGACACGCGGGCGGGTTCCGTGAGAACGCGACGGTCCCCGTCGCGGGTACCCGTCGCGTAGACCGGATTTACGCCGTGTCGCTGGTTCAATTTTAAATTGTGCATGTACAGTCGTGTCGATGGAGAACTTAATATATTATTACATAGCAAAACGACGACTAGCAAAAAACAAACGACAGCCAGTAAGCCCGTTTATTGAATCTAGGTTGCTGTGCGGAGAATTTGTTGTAAAGTTCAGTAAATTAAGAGAAAATGCAAACTCATTTTACAAATATTTTAAAGTTTCGATACCGGTCTATGACGAATTATTTTCGAAACTGGAACCATATTTGAAGGTCAACAATTTGAGAGTAAAATCTGTATCAGTCATATCACCAATGGAAAGGCTGGCAATAACATTGCGGTAAGTAAAAAATCTTTATTTTGCTCAAGTATATTCATCATCATCATCATCTCAGCCACAGGAAGTCCACTGCTGAACATCAGCCACCCCCAACGATCTCTACGTCGACCTGTTGGAAGCGGCCTGCATCCAGCGACTTCCTGCAAACTTAACCAGGTCGTCCGTCCACCTTGTAGGCGGGCGTCCGACATTTCGCTTGCCTGTACGTGGCCTCCACTCTAGAACCTTTCGGCCCCAACGGCCATCGGTTCTGCGAGCTATGTGCCCGGCCCACTGCCACTTCAACTTGCTAATCCTTTAGGCTATGTCGGTAACCTTTGTTCTCCTACGGATCTCCTCATTTCTGAGTCGATCTCGTAGGGAAATACCGAGCATAGCGCTCTCCATCGCTCGTTGAGTGACTTTGAGCCTTCTAATGAGGCCCAAAGTGAGAGGCCACGTCTCGGTGCCGTATGTCATCACCTTCATGTTGCCGCTGGCGGACACCGCGCGCTGTACCGCGCGTGCCCCCGCGACGGGTTCCGACGCACGGAGCCGGGCCCCGCCGCGCGGGTGCGGTACGCGCGTCCCCGTGCCGGACGCCCGCGCGGCTCCCCGCGACGGAGCACTTTTGTATGAAACCGCGCGAGTGCCCGCTTAACGCAGTTTCGGCCCTTAATAAACAGGAACAAACGTGATCTTTAGGGTTTCTTTTATAGATGACTAGCGGCCCGGCCCAGCTTCTGTATTCTGTATCAGCCCATATACGTCCCACTGCAGGGCACGGGCCTCCTCTACAATCGACTACCGATTGAGAGTGGTTAGGCCATATAGTCCACCACGCTGGCCTAGTGCGGGTTGGTGGACTTACATACCATAGAATTTTTATAAATCGCTATGGTATGCAGGTTTCCTCACGATGTTTTCCTTCGCCGTTTTAGTGCGTGGTGATTGACTATCAATACACACATGACTCCGAAAAATCAGAGGTGTGCCCTGGGATTCGAACCCGCGACCACCGTGAACATGTTGGCAGTCGCGTCTAGTCCGTTTACCAACAGGCCACCACGCACTTACCAGCCTTCACCCGGGTACAAATAGATTTCTGTACAATAATATGTACGTATTATTATTATAAATAAACTCATTTGCAAAAAAAACGGGCACCTAAGCAATGAACCATTTCAAATGTTACTATTGGTTTGTTTGATAATTATAGGTAGTTTTACTTTCACTAATTTGTAAATTAATAAGCAAATAATTGTTTTCGTCAGTATTATCATAAAATTTTGATAAAATTTATGGGTTTTAATGCTAAAGTTCACTAGTAGTGTATGCTCGCTAGTAGTGCATATGCTCGTGAAGTAAAAGTTAACAAAGATATTTGTTTTTTTTTTCTTTAATAAAGTAAAAGCAGATAAATGTTTAGTATCGAGTGTGACCCCCTCTAGCTGAAATCACAGCTTGAATTCGTCTGGGTATGCTAGCGAGGATATCCCGGATACTTGCTTGCGGAATACGTTCCCACTCCGCGGTAATCACATTCTTCAGCTCTCTGATGGTCTGCGGAGCCGGTTGTACTGATCTCACGCGTCGTTTCAGAACGTCCCAGACATGCTCTATAGGATTGAGGTCGGGACTTCGAGCTGGCCAATCCAAACGACGAATGCCGAACTCTTGCACATACGCTTCCACATCGCCAGACCGGTGGGCGCGAGCGTTGTCGTCCATAAAAATTGAGTCTTCGCCTAAAGCGGCCAATGCGGGTTGTGCATGAGGAATTAGAACTTCCGTTATGTATCGATGTCCAGTCAGTGAGCCGTTTTCATTGAAGACTAACTCTGTACGATCCATTGAATTTATTCCTGCCCAAAACATAACAGAGCCCCCACCATAAGGTGTGATTTCTTCAAAACAAGCCTCTGCAAAGCGTTCTCCTCGTCTTCGTAGCACTCGCCGACGTCGATCTTCACTGAACAGAGATATCCTGGCTTCATCGGAGAACAATACCCTATTCCAGTCTTCTTGAGTCCATGACTCACAATTTCAAGCAAACCTAAGCCTGGCAACTCTGTGCTCACGGAGTAACTTAGGGCCGCGGGCCGGGCGATGACTGCGTATATTGGCCGCGAGAAGCCTCCTCCTGACCGTCCATAGACTAATATGCACATTTCTTGCTTCTTCGAGGTTGTTCTTAAGGTCCACATACGAAGACTTGCGATTTCTCAATGCGCGACTCACAAGAAAACGATCATCCCGTGGTTGGGTACATGGTTTTCTTCCACAACCAGGGCTTCTCTCGACGGAACCGGTGCCTTGATACCGCTGCCAGGTCCTTTGAACCGTCGAGCGACTCACACTTAGCCTCTGAGCCACGAAGCATTGGCTGCAACCCTCTTCTAGCAGCGCAATAATTTTGGTAGCTTTTACCATGAAGCTTTGACAATTAAGAAAATGCAATAAATTCATAAAAATTGACTAAAAGTTATGAAAACCGATATTATCTTTTGGAACTTCGCACAAAAAATGTAGGATAAAAAGTGGTTTTCTGTAAAAACGAACATCAAACGAAAATTTGAATTTAGAACGTACTGTTTTAAACACCACGGCATTTTTAAAACCGGCCAGAAACATGTACAAATGATTGAAATCATTTTGGTACCGTATTTTTTTAAAGAAGATGTGCCTTTTTGTATGTGTGTACTTATAGAGTATTGTAATGAATCGATCGTAACACGTCTATTCAATGAAAGGCAACGAACAATACTAATGTGCCGTAGGCACAGTACACCCCCCCTTTTTATAAGGGTTCACAACACAATCGTAACACTTTATATTTTATTACAAAAATAAACATATTGGTTATACATGCTAAGATACAATGTAGCGAGAGAAAAAAAAGGTAAATACGCAAAATAATTAACTATGTCTATGTCACTTTAGGTTTACATTAGCACTTTAACACAACACAACACTATGTAACCACTATTCGTGCTGGTGACGGAGGCGTGCCGCTCGCGCATGACACACCTCTGCGCGTGTCCCCCATCGACGTTTCCTGCAGTTCCCGTCTGATGTAGCGTGCATAGTTCACCTTGCATCGTTTCCATAATAAATATAGTATGCCTGCCAGAATGCAGGCGATTATGAAGAGTAGATAAAGTTCGTATCTGCTATATGACGCTTGCTGCTCTGTCGCGGATGCGGCAGCGCCATTTCCGGCTCCATTTTGGGCAATTATGATTTGCTCTTCTTGTTTCTTAATTTGATGATTACCCATTGGTAATGATTTAAAGAACGTGTTTATGGTGCATAGCGAACGACAGGTTTGATAGCTCGACCGTATCTTGACACTCTCGATTCATTGTTTATAGTTGCGTTTGCCGTATTTGGCGCGGTCGTGCATTCCTCACTGTTACTAAGTTCAAACGCTGGTTTCAATCTGTCTATACTAACTATTTTCTCTGTATCCTCCTGCATAATTTTAAAATATTTGTCTGTCTTACTGATAACTTTGAAAGGTCCCATATAAGGTTGCACCAAAGGTTTTGTGACTTTGTCAATACGTACAAACACATGTGAGCAATCTTTCAGATCGGGGTGAACAAAAAATTTTCCTTGGTGTAGTTTTTTTCTTGGTATTGAAGCTAAGTCCACTATTTTTCTGCGTAATTCTTGCAAAAATGGTATGCTTTCAGAGGTATCTCGCTGTAAAGGCTCTAAGAAATCTCCAGGCAATCTCAAGGGTTCTCCAAATACCATTTCTGCAGCGCTTATTTGGGTGTCATCTCTCATACTGGCTCTTAGTCCGAGTAAAACGGATGGCAACTCTGATACCCAATGCTCTGTCCTACCTCGACACATAAGAGCGGTCTTAAGTGAACGATGCCACCTTTCTATAAGACCGTTTGCCTGCGGATGGTATGCGGTCGTTCTAAATAGCCATTCTTTTGGCTAACTGTGTAAACAAATTAGATAAGAAATTTGTTCCCTGATCGGTCGTCAAGTATAAGGGCGTTCCGAATCTCGTAATCCATCCTGCATACATAATGTCCGCTTTAGTCTCGGCAGTTACATCTTTTACAGGATAGGCTTCAGGCCAACCAGTGCCTCTATCGATCATAGTCACAATATATCGATAGCCTTGACAATACGTTAATGGTCCTACTACATCCATATGTAAATGTTCGAACCGACTACTGTGCACGAAATGACCGTCTGGCGATATCGTGTGTCTTTGAATTTTTGATTTCTGGCAATTTGTACATGCTTTTGTCCATTCGGTTATGTCTTTGTTCATTCCTTTCCATATATAACGATCTCGCATCATCTTTCTCGACGTACGTGTGCCAGGATGACTAATGTCATGTATTGCGTGAAAAGCTGACATACGGAATTCCTTAGGCAAATATGGTCGCGTTCTGTTAATTGATACGTCACAATATATTGGAAACTTACAGTTTGGTATGAATATCTTTTTAAACTTTAATGTTTTATGCATCATAAGTTCATTTAATTCTGTATCCGTACTCTGTGCAATAGCTAACTTTTCGTAATCCATGTGGGAAGGTTCGTCGATTGCTGCTATTCGCGAAAAACAGTCAGCTACTATGTTTTCTTCCCCAGTCAGATGTTTTATTTCAGTACAGAACTGCATGATGAAATCCAAATGACGTATGCGGCGCGGCGTATCATTTTTGCCTACTGTGTTATTTTTCAACGAGTAAACTATAGGTTTATGGTCGGTGTACACGGTAAACGATCGCCCTTCAATAAGATGACGAAAATGCTTAATGGCGAGATAGATTGCCAACAACTCTCGATCATAAGTGGAATATTTCTGCTGTGCTTCACTTAACTTGGTCGAAAAAAAACCTAAGGGTTTCCAATCGCCTCCTTCTTTCTGTTGAAGTACGGCACCGGCGCATGTTTTAGAACTGTCAGTCATGAGTGCTATCGGGCTATTTGGTGCAGGAAATGCCAATGTAACTGCGCTTTTAAGGCTCTGTTTACATTGCTCAAATGCTGCAACTGCGTCATCGTTCCACGGTATAAGACTTTTGTCTTTTTTCTTCGCATTATGCAGAAAAACATTCAACTTAGCATGATTCTCGGCTGCTTTTGGTAAATGACGTCGATAGAAATTTATCATTCCGAGAAATCGACGTAATTCTTCCACAGTCTTAGGTCTCGGAAATTCAGATATGACCTTGACTTGCTCATCTAAAGGTCTCATACCATCTCTTGATACTCGAAACCCAAGAAAATTTAGTTCCGGTTTTCCAAATTCACACTTCGCCATATTTATCGTGATTCCGTACGCATTAAGACGCTTAAGAACCTCTCTAACATGTTCTCTATGTGCTGCTTCTGAAGAGGACGCTATTATGACGTCATCAATGTAGATAAATATATAGTCTAAGTTACGTAGTACTTCATCGTTTAAAAATCGTTGAAAAGTGGCAGCAGCGTCCTTAAATCCAAATCCCAATCTTAAAAATTCAAATAAGCCAAAAGGACATGCTATAGCTGTCTTCGGAATATCTTTCTCATAAATAGGTATATTGTGATAGGCACGTTGCATGTCGATCCTAGAAAATATTGTCTTTCCGTGCAATAAATACGTACAGTCCTGAATACGTGGAATTGGATATCTGTCTGGCTTTGTGATTGCATTTAGTTTTCTGTAATCCCCACATGGTCGAATTTCACCGTTTTTCTTCATAACAACATGTAGAGGACTTGCCCAATTGCTCTTAGAGGGTCTGCATATACCCATCTCTTGCATGCGTTGGAATTCGGCCTTGACCTTGATGTACTTGTCAGGTGGTAACGGCCTTGGGCGAACATGCACTGCTTGACCAGTGGTTTCTATATGGTGTACTATAGGATGGCAAGGAGCCTCTTTGAAATTCATTGGTTTGGTGACGTTTGGAAATTCCGCCAAAATATCGCTGTAATCACTTTTGAAGTCGATTGTCCTTAAAGTGGGATCTTCTTGCATAGCCATAGACGCCATAGTTTGTAGAGTTGTCACCGAATCAATTAATTTTCTGTTTTTCATATCCACCAACAGCTTATAATGAGACAGGAAGTCGGCACCGAGAATAGGTTGCTTGACCTCTGCCTGCACGAACGACCAGCGGTAGGGACGACGAAGTCCAAAATCAAGGTTTAAAGTTTTTTCACCATAAGTTCTAATCACTGTGCCATTAGCAGCACACAGTTTATAATCGTCACAAGTTGCACGACACAAACGGTTTTTAGTCATTGGTAGCACTGATATATTTGCACTTGTGTCCACTAAACATCTTAAACCACTAACTTTGTCCATGATACATAGGCGGTGAACGGGCGTAATGGTGCATATCTCCGCCTGCGACTGCACCGTAGTTAGTTTTCCTGATTTTCGGTTTTCCAGGATTTTTTCCAAGCGCACGGTTCTATACATTTCTTAGCTCTGTGGCGAAACCTAAAATGGTAAACACAAAGCCAATCAGGATCGTTTGGCGAGCGCCGTGTCGTGTTGCGTCCGCGTGATTTCGAGCGGGACCGGGTTCGATACCGATTGAAATTCCTATTGCAGTCTCTTTCTTTTTCCATCTCTCTAATCTTCAAACTTAGTTTAGCTATCTCTGCTAAAATGTAAGAAGTATCGGTGCTGCAGCTGGGCATAGCTTGTACTTCTGCTACTTGAATTGGCTGTGTTGTTTCCATGATTTTATCTGCAATAGCCGCCAATTTTTCTAAGTCTTTCACCTCGCTGACCGCTAACACGCCTCGAACTGTTGTAGGTAGATGGCCTTGCCACATTATTTTTAAAGTTTCATCAGGAATCTTATCACGCGCCAGATCTTTCATTCGGCGCAGCAGCTGTGACGGCTTCTGGTCACCTAACTCCATACCGCTGAGCAATTTCTGAAACTGTTGCATTTCTGACTCCTCATAAATGTTCAGTAACTTTTCTTTTAGTGTATCGAATTTCTTGACTTCGGGTGGCTTTAGTAATATACCGCTGACCTGTTGGACGACGTCCTTTCCTAATTTGGTAACAACCAAGTTGTATCGAGCTTCATCGCTTAGCTTCTGGTTGCTCAGGATGGCCTCACACTGTACGAACCATAATCGCGGGTTGTCGCTCCATAACTCAGGAATCCTTGATGATATTGTAACAACCGCTACTTCTCCATCACCCATTGTCGACGCTTGCTGACCCGAAGTCATGTCTCGGTGTATTCGAACTGCGTACTCGTGTCTCAGAAGTCACTGCGTTCTCGTTGATTGCGGGGTCACCACTGTGCCTTTTTGTATGTGTGTACTTATAGAGTATTGTAATGAAACACCAATCGATCGTAACACGTCTATTCAATGAAAGGCAACGAACAATACTAATGTGCCGTAGGCACAAAGAATTAAAATCAAAACCGCCCGTTTTTTTTGTAAATGAGTGTATAAACCTTCCTATATAGACACGCTGCCGCCGCCCCGGCCGGCCAGTACCGCCGCAAGCGCTACGTCCCGCAATTTTAAATCTGTAATATCTTCGAAAATATTCATTTAAATCTTGTGCTGTAAAGGACCATATACCGGGTATATCAAGACTGCTACCGAAAACGAAGCCGGGTGGTTGTTTTAGTGGCTACAAACACAATGCAACTAAAAATTTTGCTGAGAAACGCGACAATTATTTTTAATGATTTTTTTAATATCATCGTTTTTGGGTGGTAAATCCATAGTTTTTGCTATAATAATAAGTTACACTGTTTTATCCCTTAGAGTATTTATAAATAAAAGGGCACACACTATTATTTTAGGACAAAATGGATTTACCACCAAAATACGACCAAAAAAAAAATTACAAAAAAATGACATTTTTTTGCAACATTTTCTATTGCATTGTGTCTGAAGTCGCTTAAACTACCACCCGGCTTCGTTTTCGGCAGCAGTCTTGATATACCCTGTATATCTATATTAAATCTATAAGATAAGGATTAATGCTGTATTGGTTAAACTCGCTTCGAAAATTGGCCATTATTTGTCGTAAAAAGTAAATGACAAAAAAATGTTATTGTGGGATATCCATAAGAGATAGACATATACCATCGCGGAGTTTTCTGTAGACCTTTTCAATGTACAAATAATTAGTACATTATTTTGATAAATCTCGTAGGGATCAGCCTGCGTTTGCAATGTAAGCGGAAAAAAATGATACATGATACATGAGTCACCAGATTGCGGAGTGAAGAGGGGAATTACGCATGCGCAGTAACGCCGATACAATCAATGCCACCTAGAGGCCAGTTGCTGAACTAAAGAGACAAGCGTGATATTTCAAATAGTCATTAAAAGTTCTGCTATTCATCGAAAGATGGCAAAACTAAATATCGAAAGAGGTTAGATTACAATTAATCACGCAATAGCTTTGCAATTCGCACTTAAAAGTACTGGCACATATTTGAATCAAAATAAAAATATTAAATTTCGTTCGGAGTTAGGTTATCTTCTTTACGGAATTTCTGGATTCGGTCTCCACGCTCAAAGCCCGCGATAGAAGCTATGCAATAGCTTAATATGTTTTTATCTTTTTAAGCTTCGTGGCAAATAAATTGTTTTTTTTTTCTTTTCTTGTATGTTGTGACTATTATGTTCTAATGAAATCAACCTCTCCGACATGTATGGGGCGTTAATCATCATGATAAGTGACCCCACATTATCCCCAGCAGCACCGCAACTTGTTTATCACATCGCTGCTCTCTTCGCGCCAATATTCTGCCGCGAGCATGACATAAATATTTAGACATGGCGGATTACGCCATTAAATTATGACAGAAAGTCTGTCGCTCTTTCTCTCTCTTCAGCCACGGCATATCCAATGCTGAATATGACGGAAATGAATTGCATCCAGCTATAAGGATAAGCAAAGATAAAGTGGCAGTAGAGCAAAAAAATGATTCAGAAAGTTAGTTTAAAAAATAAATCCGACAAAATCTATTAAGATCTCCGGAAAAAAAAACGTCTCATCTCAGAAATCATAAATCTCCGAAATCTATTAAGTTTATGTATGTTAGCATTTTTCCCCCGTAATTCCGACAAATTATAATAAATACTCCAAATGCACTGAATGGCCTATCCATAGTTGTTTTTAAAGCAAGAATCCGTGAAGTTTAATGATGTCATTCCAGCATCGGTGGAATACCTGACTTCCTCGGGAGGTTATCATAGCCACAATTCTGCTAACCCCTATGCATAACGATATCTAATTAAATGAGATATGCAAACATATCAGATAACATAGATAATATTGTTTAGCATAGTGCCGGATGCGTCGAAGTGGCTGATGGTGGGCTTCGATGAACAGTGCCCGTTATGATATCCCGTGCAAGTACGTCGCGTTTCAGGTTTTTATTTGGTTCTGAGCGAGCAGGCATGATTGTGGTGTCATTATTAAGGTAATTCGGAAACTCATTAAAATGTTTGACATATTATGTCAACATAATCACCATGAATTATAAATTATAACGTACTCTATAAAAATAAAATAAAAACGTTATCTAAATATTTGATTACAATTCCTAGCACTGGAGTTGATAAGACTCGTCTAAGGTGTTATTAGACGTTTTGAAACTAGTAATGGTGCATAGCTGGGTGAGAGGCGCGCTGTGAAGACGTCGTCTTCCAGAGTGGTGGTGCGCAGGCGGGCGGCGCGGACACTCGGCGCGGGAGCCGCGGGCTGCGCACTCGCGCCGCCGAGCGGCCGCACCGCCACACCGCCGCTACGTCGCACCTGCCGGCCGCGCTGATAACGCGTGATGTCAGCGCGCCAGCCTCCGCCGCGGCGCCTCTCGCCGCCGCCGTCAGTCGCTTGCCGCGCGCAAACGTGAGCGCCGTGTTTTTTTTGCGAGCATATTGAACGTGGCGCGTGTTCGTCGCAAGAAGCAAAGTGGTGTCGGAGCCGGCGTTCGGCCGAACGCGGTGGAGTGGTGCGCTCGCGCAGCATGAGCTCGCCGGCCGCCGCCGCCGACGGCACGGGCCGGGCCGCCGCCGCCGTGCGCTGGCCCGTCGGCATTCTGAGGCGCAGCGGAGCGCGCGCCGCTCGCCGCGTGCTGCACGTCAAGTACCGCAGCGTGCCGCCCTCGTCGCCGCCCGGCCCCGCGCGCCCCGCACCCGCCGCTCCCCCGCGCGAACTAGACGACACGGTCTCGTGTTTCTGCAGGTGTGTGTGCGTACTTTGTTTTGTTGAATTCAATCGGTTTCCGCCCGGTGCGCATTGCCCGCGTTTCAATGTCGACAACGCAATAAACACACGCTTTTTCAAATGGAAATACCCCAGCCGAGCGAGCTCGTCACAATTCGCGAACGGCTCATTGCGATAGCGGCACGATGTGAGTTTCGCACCTCCGACCACTGTGAGTGGCTCAGAGCGGCGGAGCGTGTCCTCATGCGCGCGCGGCCATGTTTCTCGTGCAAATGATGAGCGCGTCGCGGGGAGCGCCTCCCCCCGCGCCCTCCGATGTGTTGACGCAGCGCCGACCTACATACACCGGCGCGGTCGCTTATCGCGACTCATGTTATCACTTCACCTGTATGACGTAGCGGAATCGAGCGGACATGCCAGATGTGTGTTCAATACCAATATCAGCACAAAAACATTAGGGTTGGAGGTGGCTGTGATTAGAATGTGGCAAGTAGTGTGATGCAAGGCGAGCGCGGCGGGTCCGGGCGGGGGTGCATGGGTGGGTCGGCGCGCCGTGATTGCCTCCACTTGACTCGGGCGTGTTGTTAATTGTGTCACTTGAGTGGACTCAGCCGAGGCTCGGCGCGCCGTCGCGGCTGACCTTGACTGTAGCGGAAGGAAAACCGCTTTATCATCAATGTGTTATAGGCAGTAAATTTTCCGCTAGTCATGTGGTTAGATGATGTCATTTATTATAAATTAATGTGCAACCCTTGATTTTGGTGTTTGGTCAGTGCGCGCCCGCGTGGCGATGTGTCCTGCGTCATGCGTGTGGGCGGGAGCGGGCGCATTGTGGCGATGACGTGTTGTGAACACCGACTGCCAACTAGTAACAGACACTCTTTATGTAAAATTTAAATATGGCAGAGCTGCGAATCCGCCTCTCGCCTAGTCTGTGTCAGTTCATAGTATCCAGTTATTTACACTTCAGTATATAAATGATGTCTAGGTGGACTGTGGACTGTAGTCCACCAGTCGAACCTAGCGTGATGTTGAGATATGAGCTAGGTGTGTCTGAAACAAAACAAAGATGATATGCTTCGGTCATATACCGGGTATCTCAAGACTGCTACCGAAAACGAAGCCGGGTGGTAGTTTTAGTGGCTACAAACACAACGCAATTAAAAATTTCGCATAGAAACGCGACAATTATTTTTTATGATTTTTTAAATATCGTCATTTTTGGGTGGTAAATCCATAGTTTTTGCTAAAATAATAATTTAAACTCTCTTATATCTTAGAGTATTTATAAATTAAAGGGTATACACTATTATTTTAGGAAAAAATGTATTTACCACCAAAATAGGGCAATAGGAAAAAAATTACAAAAAAAAATTGTCGCTTTTTTTTGCAACTTTTTATGTTGCATTGTGTCTGAAGTCGCTTAAACTACCACCCGGCTTCGTTTTCGGTAGCAGTCTTGATATACCCTGTATATACCGGGTATCTCAAGACTGCTACCGAAAACGAAGCCGGGTGGTAGTTTTAGTGACTACAAACACAATGCAACTAAAAATTTCGCAAAGAAACGCGACAATGATTTTTTATGATTTTTTAAATATCGTCATTTTTGGGTGGTAAATCCATAGTTTTTGCTAAAATAATAATTTAAACACTTTTATATCTTAGATTATTTATAAATAAAAGGATATACACTGTTATTTTAGGAAAAAATGTATTTACCACCCAAATATGGCCATAGGAAAAAAATAACAAAAAAAAATGGTCGTTTTTTTTTTTTGCAACTTTTTCTGTTGCATTGTGTCTGAAGTCGCTTTAACTACCACCCGGCTTCGTTTTCGGTAGCAGTCTTGATATACCCTGTATATACTAGTCAAAACAAAATAAGGGCCTCAACTATTTATCGACATTAATTCATTTTAAGCAAGATTTAAGTTAGATACGGTCTATCTACACTATAATATTATAAAGAGGAAAACTTTGTTTGTTTGTTTGGTTGTAATGAATAGGCTCAAAAACTACTGGACTGATTTTAAAAATTCTTTCGCCATTCGAAAGCTACATTATCCACGAGTAACATAGACTATATTTTATTTTGGAAAAAAATAGGGTTCCGTAAGATATTTGGATTTTTCGGACACAAACTGAAAAAAATCAACCAAAGAAGTTACTTATTTTGCGTACGCTGCCTAAACTACAAAAGATAGAACCATAAAATGTTATAATTAATTGTAGATCTTATAAATATCTACATAAAAGTCCGCGACGCACTATACCTATCTATGTCGAGTGAGGCACAACAACCACATTTTTATTTAAAAATCTTGAATATTTTTTTGGACTACATTTAAACGCGTTTATTTTACTCATGCTATTAATCCTTATCAAAATAATTATTTCATCAATAAGTACAGTTTATGTTGATAATATTTGGTCTTTGAATGATTAAAATTGGACGTTTGGTTTTGAAGTTGTGGTGAAATTAAAATATTACGATTTCTGCTGCACAAAAATTCATAAGGCAATCTTTATATGTACATGTATATGGAGAGACGGGATATAATAGAGTGGAAGGTACGGGAGAAGGCTGGGATAGCTGACAGATTTGATAGGACGAAATATAAATGCACGTTATAAGACGGGATGGATAATAAAGAGAAAGGACGGGATGCATTGGGAAGAGACTGAACAGACGGATGAGACGGGATTGAGCCGGACAGTAGGACAGCTACGTCAAGTTTAGGTATACAAGAGTTTATACGAAAAATAACATGTATTTGGTGTGGAGTGGAATCAAAAAATATATGCACCCAGACGAAGCTGGGCCGGGCCGCTAGTATTATAATAAAACAAATTATTAGTTGTTTAATACATGCATTTTTCTTTCAATTTTATTAAAAACTGATTGTATTTGTAAGATTTTATATTTAAGCCTATATTTAAAAATCTATCTACACTAATATTATAAAGAGGAAAGATTTGTATTTTTGTATGTAACGAATAAACTCAAAAAGTACTGGACCGATTTTAATAATTCTTTTTTCATTAGAAAGCTACATTATCACTAAGTAACATAGGCTATATTTAGTACTAGATTACTATAGAAATCTTTAGAAATTCCTATTAAAACCAACCGAAGGTGTAAAAAAATTTGCCATAAAATGTCTTTCATCGCATACGCTGCGAAGAGTATTAATGATAATATTATAAATATGAATGATTTAAGAGGAAGGTTTATGTGTATAATACGTGCATATTATTGTAGAGAAATCTACATGCACCTGGGCGAAGCTGGGCCGGGCCGCTAGTGTTTAACATTAATATAAAAAAACTTTTCTTCTTTCTCCTTTTCTACTTATTTTTCATTCGAAAATTCAGTATGTCCCCCTCTTTTCGAAAAACATTCTTAGAGCCCTGAAGGCATGCTTTTAAAAAGATTTTTGACTGTGTCATCAGAGATTCGTCCCAACAGCTTTTTAACAAGTTTATTAGCTGCTGCTCACTGTGCACATCTTGTTGAGCTAACCCATCGCTAGAATTGATCCCAGAGTTGTTCAATTTGATTCAGGTCAGGGCTGTTGGTAGGCGACGCCAAAACCTCAATATCGGCTTTGTCTAGGACCGCCATAGTTTCTCGCGCTGTGTGCTGTCGAGCATTGTCCTGCATCAGTATGAAACCTTCAGAGGCTGTTTGTGGAAATAGAATTATATGAAGTCTGACTCCTAGATTGATGTAACTTTGTGCTGTCACAGTACCCTCTTTCAGAAAAACAAGGTCAGTTTTACCTTGTAAACTAATTTCGGCCCAAAACATAACATTGGGTCTAACAAATCTGTCACGTTCATGTATACAAACTTCAGAAAATTGTTTTCCACTTCTTCTCCATACTTTACACTCATCCGTGAAGAGCACGTTACGCAGTTGGTTTATACCCCAACCCAAATGAAATCTTTATCGGCTTGGTGGTCTTCGTGCAATCAATCAAATATTTATTTCGGAATACCTACTTGTCACTTTATTACAGATGTTCCATATGTACAAAGTTTCTCTGTATTTGTATGCAAACCATTTCTTATTGTTCGGTCGCTGACTACCTACAGTCCGGCGTAAATGATTTTGTAGAGCGGGAGCTGTAAATCTCCACACCTGACGTGAACAAAGTCGCATATACCGGTCATTCTGGGGCGCTGGTAGTACGAACTCTTTCTGAGCCACGACGCCGTGATCCCGTCTCTTGATATCTGTTCCAAAGGTATTGGAGAGCTCTACGTGGATATGGCAGCTGTAAAGCTACGGAACGCTGGGAATTACCAGCTGCGATCATCGTTACGGCTCTAGAAGCAGTATTTGAGCTGATATGGCAATGAATTCGTGGCATTATGTACAGAAACTAAACGCAAAACTTTTAAAAACAAGCGCAGCAGTCGGTGGGCTAACGCTAAACAGATCTAAAGTCAAGCTGTAAAATAAAATATAAAAGCACAATATAATCATACATTTTTAATAACTTATAAGGCTACATTATTATATCGATTTTAAAAACAACAAAACCTATAATTGAGTTATCCTACTAGCATATATTTTTATATCAAAAATATGGATAATGAAAAAATATATTTACAATATCCAATGTATCTGCAGTAAATATATTAAACTAGCTGTGCCCGCGACTTCGTCCGCGTGGAATTTGACAAAAAAAGTGAATTAGTTTAGTTAGTTTTTTTTTGTTTTTGCATTTTTATTTTTATTATCAACATTTGTAACGAAACCATCATCATCATATCAGCCACAGGAAGTCCACTGCTGAACATAGGCCTCCCCCAATGATCTCCACCAATTTTTGTGTCGCCATTGAGGGGTATTTGCCAATACTCGCCACGCTTGGCAGGCGGGTTGGCGAGCGCAGGAGGGGACTCGCGCTGACGACGCTGCTGCCCATCATCAGCGGGGGAAAGGAAATAGGGTTTGTGAGTAGAGGATATAATGGGAAAGGAGAGTATGGCCTGTAGAAGTGGATACTGCAGTCATGGAAGGGAATGTTTGTAGTGACTGCAGTAGCTCGGGGGGCCGAGGTCGCGTACTCGTAGCACCTATTCTAGGACAGGCCATGACCACTAGATAGGAGCACCCCTGACCTAAACGAAACCATACCGCGATCTAATTCTACGGTGGCGCCATCTCTTAGCGAGCGGCGGTAAACTCCCGTTACACATTTATTTACAGTTTTTTGTATTTGCTTTATTGAAAAATGAATATACAATATTTCGTAAATGTGATATTGATTCGTTGGTGGGAGAAGTGGTGGGAGGCGCCTGACGTGACGGCCCAGTGGTGGAATGCGCGTGAGCTGCGCGCGGGCATTGCAACATTACTTTATTTAACTCTAAAATAAAAGAATTTTTCTAAAATAAATGTAGCCTAAATTACTCCTTGTTATATCAGCTACCTGACAAAAAAGTCCCGTCAAAATCGGTCCAGCCATTTCAGAGATTAGCCGGAACAAACAGACAGATAGACAGACAAAAAAATTTAAATATCATTTTCGGCACAGGTATCGTGTATATAACGATATGTAGTTAGACATTTTTTTTATTTTCACTTTTAAAACAGACACTTCAATTTTATTTATAAGTATGTATAGATAAAGTAAATAAACAAAATTTTCAATATTTACCTATTTGTCTGTAACATTAATCTTATTCTATAATTTTGTTAAAATATGACATTAGTCAAAACGGCATTGGTACATAATCTAATATATTAATATTTTTGCTACTTTATTCAAATTATCGTTAATTTACGCATGGAATTAAATTCTATATTTTTTTCAAGTCAACTGGAATGTTTTTTACAGGTCTTCAGTTGGGAATACCGTATTTTTAAAGCAATTAGAATATATAACATAAATGACAACTGTCAGGGCCGACTGTCAGCGTAAGGGTACATGTACCCTTGCAAATGTTCCAAATTATTTGGTCTAGATGTCCCGTCCAGTTGTGTTCCTCAATGGCTATACCTCACCGCCGTCGTTAACTCGAGCACGTAACATCATAAAAACTCTTATTCGAAAACATGGGCCTCCAAAAATTACTCTCAACGAGCCAAAAAAAATATGCGAAAAACAAAAAAATGAAAATAACAAGGACAATGTTACTTAATAACGGTAAGAGGCAGAAGCTTAAAATTTTCACAGAATAATGTATCCGTATTACCTTTAAAAGTAAATAATTAAGTGTGTGTTAAAGTAAATACAAATAAAGTAAATATGAAATTGAAGCTCTCATACAACAAATGTAATTTTTAAGCATTTCTTTTATAGACGATGCAATGGTACGGTGCGCGAGATCGTACGCGAGTCCCACTCGCATTTGGGCGGTTTTTGTATTTTTATATTTACAATAATTGTAACAATCGACTTACGTGTAGAATTTTTGTATGATTTGTTTGATGCCAAACATTTCTACGAGACAACTTATTCTGGGATATCACTATAGCCAAAGAAAAAAAATTCGTGGATCGTGAACAAAAATTAATGATGTGAAAGAACTGTAGAAAAGAACGTTCACAAAATAAGAATAAATATATGTTGTGATTTTGAAGTTGTAATTTTGTTACCGTTTGCCTAGTAAGGTATTCGAAAATCGTTATTATCCATCCATCCATCCATCCATCCATCCATCAGCCAAAGGAAGTCCACTGCTGAACATAGGCCTCCCCCAATGATTTCCACAGAGACCTGTTGGAGGCAGCCTGCATCCAGCGACGTCCCGCGACCTTTACCAGGTCGTCTGACCACCTTGTGGGTGGACGTCCCACGCTGCGCTTTCCGCTACGTGGCCTCCATTCGAGCACTTTCCGACCCCATCGGTTATCTGATCTCCGCGCTATGTGCCCTGCCCATTGCCACTTCAACTTGCTAATCCGGTGGGCTATGTCGGTTATTTTAGTTCTCCTACGGATCTCCTCATTTCTGATTCGATCTCGTAGGGAAACCCTGAGCATAGCCCTCTCCATAGCTCGTTGAGTGACTTTGAGCTTCCTAATAAGGCCCATAGTGAGAGGCCACGTCTCGGTGCCGTAATTCATCACTGGCAACACACAACTATCGAAGACTTTCGATTTTAGGTCATGAGGTATTTTGGACGAGAAGACGTCGCGTAGTTTCCTGAACGCTGCCCAACCGAGTTGGATTCGACGATTGACCTCTCTCTCGAAGTTGGCCCTGCCTAACCGGACCACTTGTCCTAAATAGACATATTCGTCAACAACTTCAAGAGTCGAGCCCCCAACACCATTCTTTATTAATAAGGAAATAATGTACAACTGAAACTTTAGTTAAGTTACGCATTAAGAACAAACTCCAGATCGAAAGGGTAGTTTTTTAGGATATCATGACGATGAAATCGTCTCGCAACTCAGTTACCGTTAAAAGTTGTGGGATCCATGTTATAGCAAGTCGGTTAATTTTACCAGTCCATTCTTTTTTCTTACACGAGGTAATCCCTTTACGGATCCATATAGGTATGTCGAACTCAACGTTCCAATATAAAGTGATTAGGACCTTCTACCGAATAAGACTCCGTGATATACCGCTATCTCCTTTTAAACAAGAGGCGTGGGATACGCGTGACTATGTAGCCGCATCCCCATAGGAGTTGGTCCTTAAAGAGGGACTAGGGGTGTATTTTTAAGGGTTTAACTCTATCAACTTTAGACACGTTTAAGAGAAAAATGTGGCGTACCACGCGAAACGAAAGTGCGACTATTTTATAAAATAAAAAAGTCTTATAAAGGCCGGGCATCGTCGCACCGGTTGCGAGCATGCCGCGTGCGACGCAAGATTCTGCTTGTCCGTTCTCGTTCCCTGTCCGCTGTATCTTTTAGTGCTATAACCTCCTCGCAAAAAGAAGCGACGGTCTTCCAGACTCTTTTACTTTTCACCACGGCCTGAGTCACAACCGGGAGAGAAAAATTGTTCGCAATTCTTCCCATAAAATTGCGACGAAACGAGTACAAAATCGGATAATCAGCAGCAGCAGATAATTATACCGGGTATATCAAGACTGCTACCGAAAACGAAGCCGGGTGGTAGTTTTAGTGACTATGTTATGGGCCAAGTGATTAATGCGGGCAATATTCATAATGCCCGGGCAGTATGAATAATGCCCAGCCATATCGGGCCAAGTGATTAAATACAATCTAAACTCACCTATTTATCACATTGCCCGGGCATTATGAATATGTCTACATGATGATCGGGCAATGTGATTAATAGGTAATTTTTTACGTGGTGCGCTGCCGCATTGTCGCATCTGCGATAGACCCATAAATTAGAAAGGTTGAATTGATCTGCTTATGTTTAGTTGTTTTTTAACGTCCGAAACATTATCTTCAGAATAAAATTAGTGTACCCACTTTATGGATCAGTTAGGTCGACTGTGCCCCAAAACCGACTCGGGACACCCCGACTGCACGTAGTCTTTTGACTACCGACCCTAGAGTGTATATAAAAAACCGGAGGCACGGAGGGAGAGCAGCTCCCGCCCGCTGTAACGAAGGATAGGCAACCGTGCGAGCCTTAGCGGCTGAGGCTGGGCGCCAGTGGCGACCTGCAAGCCGAAGCTGCGGAGGTGAGCATGGGTATTCGGTGTCTATTTTTTGTTACGCTGTTACGCAAGGGCGAAGGGGCTGAACTTCCCGTAGTGCCGGAGACGTTGCAGAAGCAAATTTGTATTGACAACAAGTGTTTTGAGGTTAGGTTACTATAATTGATATTTCTCAGGAATGGTGCGTTCATATTTCATGGGAGTGGTGCCAGGGGAGGTGCTCACGCACACAAGGTCACCCTTGAAATAGCCGCACGATGCCACTTCGGCTCATTGTTTTGATTTCGATTCGCTTTACATCACTCTGCCCAATAGGCACTGGGCATTATTCATAATGCCCGGGCAATGTGATAAATTTATTGGTCATAATCACATTGCCCGCTTTTATTGGGCATTATTCATATTGCCCGGGCATTATGAATAATGCCCGATTAATCACTTGGCCCATAACAACTACAAACACAATGCAACTAAAAATTTCGCTAAGAAACGCGACAATTTTTTTTTATTCTTTTTTAGATATCGTCGAGTTTGGGTGCTAAATCCGTAGTTTTTGCTAAAATAATAATTTAAAGTCTTGCAAATCATAGCGTCTTTAAAAATAAAAGGGTATACACTATTATTTAAGAGAAATCTATGTATTTACCACCCGACATAATACGACTATAGAAAAAAAAAATAACAAAAAGATTCGTCACGAATTTTTTCACAAAATTTATTTACATTGTGTCTGAAATCACTAAAACTACCACCCAGCTTCGTTTTCGGTAGCAGTCTTGATAAACCCTGCAGTTTGCAGTTTGGTAAGGGTAATTGTAGGGTTTCCGTGCCACATGCTGGAGCGCTGCAACGTGGCTCGCGAGTCGCGACTCACGTGTTCTATGAATTCTCTCCCCACGACTAAGAAGCATACAACTGCGCACATCCGATATGGTATTGAGAGCAATCGGATCTACTAACCCACCCACAATTTAGGCTCTATTTGGGAGTTTGTGTTAATGGACCATTCCAGATCCTCATATCCTTTCCTATTTCGTTTTTCAGAATATTGCCTCAATAGTATAGTTCTTACCTCTTTACCTATATTATCAATGCCAGAGTAACGATGTCGGTTCCCTTTTCACGCCTAAATCTGGACCGGTTTTGATGAAAGTGAACAAACATAGCTATTTTTATGAAACTTTATGTTTTAGCCCCATTATAAAGGGAAAAAATGGCGTGAACATTTTTTACAATATAACCCCTTTTTTCTTTTAATAATTCGTTTGATCTCAAAATCGATACCCGAGGCATCCTTTGTTCGAATAACCTAAATTCATAGTAGAAATTGAATGGGTACTTGACGGCCATCTTGAACTTTTTTTATTCATATTAAACTATTTGTAGTTGTATTAAACCACAATGTTTTGTTAATGTATAATTTGCAAAATAAGTAGGTATAAAAAAACTATTCGACACGAAGGTAATCGCAAAATAAAGCTCTTCTTTACACATAATGCAAGGACTGTCAATATAAACGCACATTCAAATAAATAAATATAAATAAATAACACCCAACAGTCACATACATAGTCTTGACCCCACATTAACATCGAGTCTTGTGTCGTATCAGGAACTACGAGAGACTTTTCGGTTTCACAGACACCCAGACCCGAAAGAAATATAATAAGCCGTATTCAAATTTGAATATTTATATTTTGCCTTTTGTAAGCGCATTGGAATTTGTCAGCATATTTTGGCATTTTGATAGTGCATATAATCCTATGTGTAACAAATGAGAATTCCTTACATCGATTGATTTCAATGAATGTTGTCGGAGTAGTAACAGTTTAATAATATCTCCGTGGCAAAATAATGATTTTAATCCGGGGATTAAAATCATTATTTGGGGGATGGAATAGAATATAAAGTGGATAAAATGGTACAGAAGAATACAGGACGGGATTGGATAAGCAGTATGGAGAACGGCAGTCATGTCGAGTAACCCGGGCGAAACCGGGCCGGGCCGCTAGTACATAATATTTATGTCGGAGATTTTGCAATATTGTTATTCGACATTACTTTCTCGTGGGCCTCGTTAGAGTTAAAGCAGGCACAAAACGAAGCACTTGCATAGTATAGATTTTAGTAACATTGTTTTCACAATAATTTAAAAAAGAACTTACCTGGTAATAAGCCAATCGAAAAGTCGAAAACAATCTGCATTGACTTCAATCGTTTTTTTAGATTGGTATATTGGCATTTGATTGGTATATTTGATTTTTTTAGCTATAACTCAGTTCTCCGTCCAAACGTTAGAGAACTGAGATAAAGCTAAAAAAATCAAAGGAGATGATCCAGAAATGTATGGACCTTGGGCCGTGTGTAGTACATTACACCAATTAAACTTAGTGAAATTGGCATTCGATTTCTGTATGAAATACTATTATACGTTGCATATTAGCTTTATACAAAAATAAATACCAAGCCAAGAACAGCAACACTACAAGGGGACAATATGGCGTCCTGAAACGGCATGTTTGACAACTGATGTCAAAACTTGACATTTATGAAATATGAAGTCGTAATTCGTTTTCCTATTAATCAAATATTATTTTTAGTCGTCTGTGCTATAAATTACTGTACTCTATATAACTCGTAAATGTTTTTACGTCAACGGAATTAGTATCATACTTTATTGATCATCTAATATAATATAACATAATGTCTATACAATAAATTGCAACAAGTCTGCCAGAATCTCGTAATGTTTATAGGTATAGGTAGCATATGAATAAATAATCATTTTATTATTATGCATATGCACTTAATAGAAAGAAAGAAAGAAAAGAAAGAAATACATTTATTGAAGGCGCAAACATACATAGGTAGGTAATAAAATAACAAAATATACAAAAAATAAAAACATGAAAGAAAAAATAAATACAATTATGCAACAAAATTACGTGCTAAACTATTGCGCCGACAATGGGCCTCCCATTCAGCTTTATGCTGCAGAATGGGAAAGCAATCTGCAGCGCTGATTTTCAACGGGGTGCCCTGGTGAGACACGAATATCCAGTCGGTAGGCTGACAAAACATTATCATAAATATCTGCTAATAATTACATTCTTTCATATTTCTTTCTTAATAAGGTCTTAGTTATTATAGTCCATGCAAATGAATACGCTATTAAAATGGAATCGAATCTGATAGCAGCCATATATATTTTTATACCGTTTTTGATTATTAATGTTCTTTCTTTCATGGTGATTGATATTTTTGAGCTATTTCGTTTATTTATTTGCAAGTTTTTCTTCGTCATGTTTTTCTAGAGGAATGTTGTACAATTTCATGGGCTGAATACACCCTTTCCTTCTCTATACCCCACCCGTTATGCCTCATATATATAAATACCTATCCACAACTATTATTCCATTATATACGGGTATAATGATTCATTAACTGTAACTGTAACTTTGTAATCCTATCCATTTATATGGGATTACAAAGTTACTCACGCAGTTGGTGTATCTAGAAAACTAGACACAAATTATGAAATGTTTGAATTTTCCCTTACTTTAGACACTAAACACTAATTATATTCTAAACTAGCGGCACGACCCAGCTTCGCCTGGGTGCATATATTTCTTGAATCCACTCCACACCAAATACATGTTTTTTTCGTATAAACTCTTGTATACCTAAACTTGACGTAGCTATCCTACTGTCCGGCACAATCCCGTCTCATCCGCCTGTTCAGTCTCTTCCCAATTCGTCCCATCCCTTCTCTTTATTATCCATCCCGTTTTATAACGTGCATTTACATTTCGTCCTAACAAATCTGTCATCTATCCCAGCCCTCTCCCGTACCTTCCATTCTATTTTACTTTATGTCCCTTCTCTCCATATACATCCATATACATATACATATAAAGATTGCCTTATGAATTTTTGACATTAAAAACTTTT
The DNA here is from genome assembly GCA_009982885.2 of Hyles vespertilio. Taxonomy (NCBI): domain Eukaryota; kingdom Metazoa; phylum Arthropoda; class Insecta; order Lepidoptera; family Sphingidae; genus Hyles; species Hyles vespertilio. Next base: position 23,979,981 of record CM042816.1, read on the forward strand.
GCGTTTTTTATTGTCCATCATTGGATAGAAAAACAGCATAGCAAGGAACAATATTCCTTCCCTTACTTCAGCACCAAAATGCTGTTTTTCCAAAAAATATTGCACGCCATTACTTTTTGTTAGTAATAAAGAGTTGAAATATAAAATTTCATAGACATAACTTTAACTAGTGGTTTCGATTTTCTTAGACATAACATTTCAACCCTTTTTTACCCCCTTTAGGCATAATATAACCTATCTCACTCCGATACGATGTACATTTCTATCAGTGAATTATAGCGAAGGAAAGACCACTGTAAAAATTCGTGATAAAAATGGCATTCGATCTTGAAAAGGAGTACGTATAACTTCTTATGCTGCATTTACACGCTTGGCCAACCTCAGCCAGCCTCGACCAACGGCAGCGTGTAAACGGAGTGTTTGGCTCGGCTGGCATTATGTTTTTCATAGTTAATAGCTTGGAATTGGTAGACGTTGGCCCAGCCTCAGCCAACATGTAAATCTACCATTACGTGTGAACATTATTTATTTCACTGTCCTATATTAATGTAGCTTGATATATTCTCCTTAGTTTATACAAAATAAATTTCTGAACGCATGCATAAACAATTACAATCAAATAAAATGTCAATCCATTTTCACTACTGTCAATATTTTACATCTTTAAAATCTAAAATACGCCATTAATCGAATATTGTGTTGTCGATTCGAAACCTTTATTTAAATACGTTCTTTAATTTGAGGGAAGAGTTTACCATATCGACAGGGTGAAAATTAAATGTTTGACAGTTACAAACCCATGAACATTTTGTATGGGAAAATCACGCACACTGTTTTGATAGATATGATTTTGAATTTGAACTTTGTTTAGCGGTAATAAAGTGCAAATTGACTCTTTGACGTTAGGAACTTACCTACATTGTTTAAACAACAGTGAGTGCTTGTAATTTAATATGAACTTTATACAATAGCAATAAAGCTCAAATTGACTTTACGTTTTAGTTAGAAAACGTTTGTATGGGAAAAAGAAAAGGGCTGTTTTTAGGGTTTTTCCGGCAATTATTCGATTTTTTCTCGCCGTAAGAACGGTCCTTGGACTTCCACAAACATTTTAAAAAAAGAATTATTGAAATCGGTTCAGCCGTTCACACGTGATGCCGTGACAACGCGAAACGGGTTTCATTTTTATATATATAGATTTGAAGGTTCTATGTCTGCTAGAAGTGCTTTAGACTTTTGATGATCGGTCAGTCAGTCAGTGAGTGACAAAATTAAGAAAGTTTGACTAGTTACAATTCTGAAACTACTGGTTCAAATTGAATGAAATTTTAAATATACCGTGTTTACACAATGCCTGCTTAGTAACTGAAAATTCAGGCTTCTTGCTTTAACCACAACGAAGTTATGGAGGGTTGAAAATGGTCTGAATTGCTGCGAGAAAAGGATGTTACGACTGTGCCGCTTTTTAGCTCGACTTGGAGGGGGCACTGCCGTGCCCCCAGATAACTTAATGTCTAGTAAAAGAACTTACTCGAAATTATTTCTGTACAAGCTAACATTTTAAACATTATATTTGGTCTACCCCTAGAAGTCTAATATACTTTGGTATATTAGACTTCTGCATACTTAAAAATAATATTATCCTAAGGTCTAAGATATTATTTTTCAAATAATGTATTTGACATAAATAGAACTGGTTATTTCTGAGCACACATAAGGAAAGAGTAGGATTAATTGATGAAAGAAAACTAAAATCAAACAAAACTTGAGGACAATAAAATAAAACCAGATCTTGCTTTATATTTTTTTATTTATATTCGCCTAAAAATAATCTCCAGTCAGAACATCTAGGAACAATGCCAGTGCTCCCATATTGTACTACTGCCTAGCCCAACCTAAAGGCTAAATACCACAGTATGATCATGGTATGAGTACAGCAACCCACTGTCTGGTGTCCAGCTATGTTCCTTTCAACATGAAGCACTTGTGGGTGTTATATATGTCCAAAAGAATCGAGATTGATACAATCTTCTTACGGCGGAGTTGGAATAAAATCTTGCTCATTGTCTACAGCTTGATTTATTTGCAGCCAGCAGTTTGTACAGATAATTGCTTGTTATGATAACTAAGACAAAATAAAAAAGATTAAATATTGAAGATATCGAAGAATTATAATGAATAAATAACTCTTTGCAGTCACATGTGTTCCCTCCTTCGTATGATCCGCTATAGTTTAAAGAGGCATCTTAGCAGGCCGGCCGGATAATTGTATCAAATGTCTTGGGACAGTCGTCTGATGCCATTAGATATTCTGCCTGGATGGCATTTGTGCTTACCATCAGACATAGTGTTGTTATTATGGGAATAATAATAATATAATATATTATACATAACACAAGATCATCTGGGTATCCAGAGCGAAATAAAAGAAAATGTAATTCATTTAACAATTTAAACAACAATATATAAAATATCACTTCTTACATATTTATGTACTAGTAGAATTGTCCTGTGGACACAATGCAATTCAGCTCTAACATTAATACTTTTGTAATACTCCTTACTTTGTATTGACCTTGATTAATTGGCATAAAACATACATTTCCCAAGTTTATGAAGAAAAAAGAAAATAGAATACTTACTTCTTAATCTGCCATTTCAGCAATAAAACGTCTTGAAACACTCTACACGAGAGTGAATTGGCATCCCAAGATTCTGTTCAATGATAGAAACCATTTCATATAAACAATTGCAGAAGTGCAATTCAAGCAAAGCGCCACTTTTGATGTACTGAAAAGCAGAATTGTGGGTTAGAAGAGAAATATGAACATAGAAAAACATAAAAGTATTACTTACATGTGGCATTCTAAATAATATACATGTTTACCCACCAAAATACGAACTATTAATTGCGTTTAAACGTCAGGATATATCATCTGCGAGAATCAGAATCCATAAAACAAAGCCAGGTTAACAGAGAAGCAAATACACATTTGCGAAATGTATGCGAATAATGAAAAATAATCTGAATAATGGCCACAGAGTTTTGCAATTGCTGTCAAGTTAAACAGTTCGTTCTTAAACTAAAATCATGTAATATAAATAAAATAATAAAAGTCACTTCTTTAACAACGTATATAGTCTTTTAAAAAGCAAAGAATATAGAAAAAGAAATATAGACAATAATTATAATTAGTAGGGGGTTTTTAAAAATAAGACATGTTCAAGTTAAAGATAATGGGTTTGCGCATTTTCGAACGAAATGACAATTAGGCATCATGGAGGACAGATTATCGAAGAAAATATTGCTTCTGTACTAAAACAATCACATTTTTGTATAAAGCCCCCCGTTGTCCAAGAAATCTAAATGTATTTTATTTGAATTCCACATTTTTTTCTAGAATTTGTACTAGACGTACACAATACGGCCCAAAATAAAACATCTCCTTTCGAATTAATTTTCGAATTTAATTATATTTTTGGAAATCAGATAATTGATTTTACAACAACTTTAATTAATACAACAAAATGGCTACCACAGTTTTTGGAAAATACGATTTTGAATTAAGTAATAGAAATTACAAATAATTCGCACTTAATGAATGTCAGAGTGTGAGGTAATTTTTATCGTGTAATAAAAATTACTGTTAGAGGGATACCCTGAATATTATGTAATTTTTCCACGGATAGCTTTGGAGGTTATTACTTATTAGTCGTTGCTACCGGCGCGGCGGCACGCCATTTATGAGTATATCATAGTATTTAGTATTTTCTGCTTATATAGACAGTGGCAGAGGTCGTGATAGACTTCATCGGGGGAATTCATGTGGAGTAAATGCAGAGTATGTTGACTATATCTTTCGAGTTTTTGGGGATATAAGTTTCCATAAACAGTTTCACAATTTGGACTGTCGATACATTGACTGGGTACTTGTAAAAAGGCATAGCTGTTATTTTGTTGTGAATATGGAACATGAGCACGTTGCGACTTGCGGCGCAGTGCGCAGTGTGCAGTAACGTTGTCGGTTGACGCGCTTGTTGTTTGTTGCAGGTGAGTGAGGGCGCGCGCGCGCCGCGTGCGTGTCTAGCATGCTCGACTGCCTATGGTAAGTCTGTACTGCTGCAGTGTGGTGTGAGGCTTGCTTCTGCTTCCTGTCCCCTACTCTATAGTGTTGTCGCTCTCGCAGTGGCATGACAGTAGCGCGGCACTGGCACTACCCACGCTGACCCCACGAGCCACTCGCCAGCGCACCGTGCGTTCGTTGCCCACTGTTCACCACGCAGCTCCGCACTTCCCGCCCATCACAAACTATTCATGTCCATTAACCTTTTTCTGTTTTGATTATTGATAAAATCAAAGCAAATTGATTCGTCTATACGGATTGAAAATACGGTTTTTCGAGATTGTGGTATTCTTGATGTTAATCTTGAGGAATAATAATTCAATTCAAGCCTTGAACTATGATTTGCAAAATATAAGGTTTTTAATACAATAAAAAAAGGACATTTCAATACTTTAATATCTTTTAGGGCAGCATCAGTATTTTAGAACTAAATCAACCGCGAACCTAATTTTGCCATCTTTTTATTTATGTATGTGTTTAAACTGGTGAGATTGCCAAGAATAGTATTGAGACTGAAGAGTGTGCTATCTTCATTTGATTGGCTCCGTGGCGTGATTGGCTTAGAAGCATAATTGATTCTCGCATCGAGATAAATAATTCCACACATTGTTTCGGATTTCGGTGTTGTTGGTCCAAAAAGCATTGCAAAAAGTTGTTACTCTCGACCCAAATCACGTTATCGCAGTGGAGGGGAGTTGGGGTCAGGCGTCACTACGATTTGTGTAGTTGTTACGTACTTACATAGATTTTTTTAAATCTTCTCACCTGTCTTGCTATTAGTGACTCTTGGTCTAATGTCGATATATAAAATGACAATTGACATCATGGACTACAGTACAATAGTTATTTTTAGTCACAACAACACTGCAAGAATTTCTATGCGTGGATATTTAATATGTTAAATCTATACACAGTCAGGTCATAAGTATTGTCACACAGTTTTTTTAGACTTTTCTTTTAGAATGCTGGCCACAAAAAAGTTTATAGAATTCGAATTTCGAATTGTTCATGAAAATAAAAATGTATACTTTTTAGAATTTTACTCATTTTTAACTTAGAGTATATACATATAGAGGGAGCGCTGGTACTTGAAAAACGTAGATAAAAATGGTGGTGCCGGGGCCACCTTTTTTTTCCCGCCAATCAGTATGGATTCAGACAGCGTGGGGTACAAAAATCTTAAAATGCCATTTTGCGTCATTAAATTGTGCCCAAATTCTACCAAACGCATAATTAATAAGTATATAATTAGCTACCATAGGTAACATTGCATATTTATTATTATATCGGGAGATATAATCGACGGAATTTTAATAAAAAAAAAAATAGTATTAGCGCGCTTTCTATAGACATATTTTTCAGTGTTGCAAATTTATAAAAAAATTAATAACTCGATATCCTGGTAAATTGTTTAAACTGTTGTTTAATATAAATAAATTTATATGAAAAAAACAATATGACGTTATATTAAACCGACAAAATAAAATTATTGTTGTGATTAAATATGACTTGTAATATAAATATTTTGTAATTCTTTGATCTTATATAATTGGACATAATTTTTAAATCGGTCCGACTTTAATCCGGATTGTGAATATTGGCTGCCATTTAAATTTTAGAGCTTTAGCGCGACTTCTGGTAGGAGGTATATATTTAATATTCAACGGCCGTCCCCGTGTATCGGTAACATAAATTCATAGACGGAATTGAATATTTTGGCCGCCATTTTGAACTTTTTTGTTATCAACCCGATTGCTCTCAAAATTAATATCTGGCAGTTCCTGGGTACGGATAACATAAATTTATAGTCAGAATTGCATATTTTGGCCACCATTTTGATTTTTTTTGTTTTTAACCCGATTGCTCTCAAAATCAATATCTATCTGTTAAAGATATGTAAACAACCAAATCTATACAGGGTGGACAAGAAAACGGCGCACCTGCCAATATACATTATAGTATATGGTGAAGGAATCTTAATTAAGACGGATTAGTATGGCGCTAGCGAATATTAAGAAAGATGCCGAGAAAAATAAAACTAACGTTACACATGCTACCCCTTAACATGTTAAGCTAAAGTGATTGAACCTTACAACTGAACGGTAGACATTCAACAATAAATAAGCAGAGCTCATTATTTACTTATAAGTCGATTGTGTACATCACGCTCAGGGTACATAAAAAAGATATTAAATTAATACTGCCAACAGTCACATACATGGGCACTAACCCCACACTAAGATACAAATCTTGTGTCGCGGGTATTAGAAAAATAATTATGGTTCACGGAAATTATTTGTCTCGGGGCGGGAACCGAACCCGCGGTCTCTCATTTCACAGGCGGTTCTTACCAACTGCGCCACGGAGGCCGTCGGTGACTCATATGGGCTGGTTAGTTGTCATTAATGACCACCAAAATAGTTAACTGACCTTGTAATGTAAACCGTAATGACCTTGATAGGCAAAGCTGGAAGCGCAGGATCCGCCAAAACCCGCACGAAAACACTGTCACAGTTTGGTAGCACAAATGAAAGAAAGAAAGAAAGAAATATTTATTTATTGCTAGCACAATAACAAAATAAATTACAAAAAATAAAAACCAAAAGAATACAAAACAAAAAACGAATTACACTAAGAACAGAATTATAAATATAAAATTAATTATTCTGAAATTATAAATATTGCGCCAGCAATGGAACCTCCCATTCAGCTTTCTGCTGCAGTACTGCATATGCAAATCACTTTTTCTTTTACATTTCACATGACACAAGTTACATCAAAAGCTATCAATTTGGGTAATGTTCAAAGGATAGTGAAATTAATAAAATTTACTCAAAATAACTGAAAACGAATTTACAATAATATGCACACGACTAATACATGCACACGCGATCGCAATCCGAATTCAACTAATAAAAAATAAATTATTATTTTGATTCTTGAAAGATAAAGGCCTGTTCACATTAGATACAAAGCTTTCCTATTTGAGTTCATAATAATTCATCTGAACAATTAGTATTACTACTGTATCAGACCATATACGTGCCACTGCAGGGCACGGGGTCTCCAGTGCAGTAAATTAGTAGTTAGTGTTTATTGATTTCACTAATTTTTTCTCAAATAAGTCTCATATGCATATTCTATGCTATAATGGTAGACGACATTTCTCTAGGTATAAGAATTTAGAAGAAATGTTATCACTTTAAAGTAACATTATTTTCAAAATACATTAAAATAATGTTAAATACAATAATAAGCAAAGTAAATAGGCAATTTGTAATTGACTGGATCGGCTGATGACATATTTAATAATAACATTATAAGCTCTTGAGCAAGTATCAGTATCAGTCCAATAAGATCTTTTTTTTAACGTAACTTTTATATCGGAGTACTTAATCCAATTAAGTTATATCAAGTGTGTAGTGTGAACACACCTCAAGATGTCGGTCTTCTTTTGCAAAATGCTAAAAGTTACCGACAAAGAAATTGCCGCCTTTCGGCACGCACTCACAAACGGCGGCGGCGACCTCAAAGGAAGAATAATCGAGCCGCGTTGGATCCGACAAAGTACACTATGACCGGCGGCTTCCTTTGACTAATAGGGCCGAATTGGGCCATCATTTTAAAAATAATATTTTTTATTAATCAGTGTCATCAGATTATTTTTTCAATGAATCTAAATTATTTAGAAAATTTAAATGTTATGTAGGTATTACCAAAACTTTTCTAATTATAATTAAATTCGCAATCTTACATGATTTAAGCGATGACCAGTGTGATTTCTTGGTATCTTTCAGTTTGGATTTGTGACACTAAGGAAAATAATGACAAACAAAATAGTCAATCCATTCACGATGCAACTGCACCTAAAGTTATTATGTTGTTAATTTATTGACGCTTAAATCTAAGTACGTCCCTGTTTAACTGATTGATTTATTTGAAATGAAACAAAAAATATCCTTTTTTGAAGTTAGAGAAGGATAAATTATACAGCTAAGAGTTCATGACCTTACTCATGTGTAAACAGCTGTTAAAGCGAAGTTTAAGAATGTTTTGATGCTGTTAAAAATGGTTTTCGTGGTATATTTCGTTAACCGTTCAATTAACGACGAAACGAAAAAATACGTATGTGTTTAAATCTTGATTTTATGCGAAAAAGTGGTGATTAAACTTAAAACTTTAAACGGTCATAACTTCAAAACGGATAGGTATTTTCCAAATATTATTTTTTTATTACGATATTAATATTATGCCCTTGTACCCAACTGAGCAAGTGCGCCATTTATTTGCGCTCCCTGTATAATGTTTTTTAGGATACCCCTGGATCGAAAAATGAGACGCCAAAGCGTTAATATTATAAGAAGGAGTCGTTTAGAAGACTGTTGGATACATACAAAATATTTTTATTATAATTAATATTATGAGAATACATTTTTAATTTTTAAATCGTAGTGAACCAATAATGTAGATGGTCGACCTGGTTAAGGTTTCAGGAAGTCGCTGGATGCAGGCCACTTCCAACAGGTCAATGTGGAGATCCTTGGGGAGGCCTATGTTCACCAGTGGACTTACTATGGCTTTTTATGGCTGAAGAGAGAGAGAGAGAGAGAGAGAGAGAGAGAGGGAGACAGAGAGAGAACCTTATATTTTGATTCTGCGAGCTATGGCAGCCACAACACTTTACCTATAAATGTGGCTTATTGGTACCGAGAAACCCTCAGATATTAATTTTGAGAGCAATGGGTTTAATAAATAAAAAGTTCAAAATGGCGACCACAGTTTTTTAATCTACCTATTAATTTGGTTTATTGGTGCCGACTGCCGAGATACCCTCAGATGTTGATTTTGAGAGCAATCGATTCAATGACTAAAAAGTTGAAAATGGCGGCCAGTTTTTTTAAATCTGACTATGTACTTGGCTTATTAGTGTTGACATAACGTGAGATGTTGATTTTGAGAGCAATTAGTTCAATAAATAAACAGTTCAAAATGGAGGCCACAGATTTTTAATATAACTATAAATTAGGCTTATTGTTGCCGAGTTACATTCAGCTATTGATTTTGAAAGCAATTGGTTCAATAAATAAAAAGTTCAAAATGGTGGCCTCAGTTTTTTTAAACCTTACTATGAATTTGGAATATTGGTGCCGAGATACCCTCAGATACTGATTCTGAGATAAATCGGTACAATAAGTAGAAACTTCAAAATGGCGGCCACGATTTTTAATACCGAATACGAACGAAGCTCGGCTATCGAAGTATAGGGACTAAAACATTTACCATTTCACCACCAGGCATTTCCAATTTTGCAATGCTATTGTATAATAACGCACAAGTAAAATTACTTCGTATTCGCAGTGAAAACGTATTCGGAATTATACAACGTGTAACAGGATTAATTCACAACCTCAGACACCCCAACTTTAAAATATTATTGCAATCATAGTTTATGCTTTGAAATCGTACTATCATAATTACAAAATCTTTTATTTATGAAATTAGTTATACCAAATGTAGGCACTTAACATGGTCACCTTACGAGTTACAAATAAGAGTGTACTACTACACACGCTCGCCGGACACGCACACATGTACACAAGACACATTCACACGAGTACCTAACGCCGGTCGCCGACCGCTGCGCCGCGCCGGCAGAAACAGCTGACAATATACGAAATACAAATTACAAATTACGTACGTAACTGATTACTGGGTGGTTTGGTAAACAAATTATTATTTATTTAATCTGTAAGCATAACATTTGTGTTTTAACTATAAAATCTAAATATTTTACTTACTAGATATAATGCGTACGAACCCAACATAAGACAATATTTTGCATGAATCGGCTATAAAATATTATTAATTTCACTTCCCCTAAACTTAGTTCCTACAGGCGGGCAGGATACGGGCGTCATTTATTTTGCATTATTATTGAATAAGATAATAAGATAACGCAATATCTAACAACGAATACTAGATTGGGAATCACAACCTAATCACAACACAAAAAAATACAACAAAATTAACTTACGTGTTACATGGCACTCATGAGGCGATTTCTTTTTAAAATATGTTCGACATGTCCACCACCTTGATACACTTTGATGCACATTTGCGTAATTGTTCACGTAATTTATGTAAAACTTCAGTGTCACTCTTCACTTTTAGGAATTTGCTCCACATTACCCTCCTCATCCTGGATCCTCCACATTAGTACTTTCACTGAAGTATACCAGAGATTTATTACGTCCCCACAAAAAAAGTCAAGAGACGTCAAGTCAGGTCAGGTGACCTAGGAGGCCATTGCACAGGTTCGCCGCGACCTATCCAGCGCTCTCCGAACTCAGCATCGAGATACCGTCAGACATGCCAATGATACATTATCACCACACAGTGCCAAAGTTCTCACCATTTCAGTGTATTTGAATATTCGAATACCGATAAGACATCGCGCGCGAAAGTTATCGAAATATCTACTTAACACTTAAACACAAGTAGACACAGATAACTGCGGTGCACGACTAGATTTTTTTCACATATTCGGTGCCCATTTAGGGATTGCAATAACGGGATATCTGACACACCGGGATTCCGCATACATTGTAGCAAAATTACAAACCGAATTTAATCACCATTTTAACGTTCCCCGAAATTATTTTTCATAGAAATACCTATTTGTTGTTTCTTTTCATATTGATTTTGTTACATTTAATTTGTTTCATTTAAGTGCATGTATTGCGCGGGATTTGGATCGCCCGGCCTTGCAAATACCGGGAGTAATTTTTTTCGCGGCGCATCCCTATACCGCCGCGCGCGCCATCGTTTGTCGAATGGATCAAATTGCATTAAACAATAGCTGCATCCTGCTCTATCTAGTTGTAGTTAAATATGCGGAAAAGAGAATATGATAGTTATTTATTTTGGTAGCTTATTACGTTTATTGAGGCCTATCGTTGTGTGCGTTTGATTAATGATAGATTGCTTAAATAAACTTTATAACTATCGAAATAAAGTTCATTTTTGTTCATTATTTAGTTTATTAGAGTATTCGTTTAGTGATTCATTTAAAAATGATCTTATGTGCTGGAGTTACGTTTCAATTTCGTTTGTTCGGAGTACTAAACGAAGGAGTGTCTGTAATTTACTTGGTCTTAACTAATTATTTTGAAAAAAAATACCTACCGAAAAAAATGTTGATATCGGTTCAGTAGCTGATTCTGAACGTACTACTTTCCGTTTTTACATTTAAATCTGTTACATGTTGTAGATAAACGTGTTAAAATAGTCGCCACAATTTTTCATTCTTTAAAAATATTATGTATCGATATTGCTATTGGGACCAAAAAACGTAATTAAATTTTGATACAGTTGGGGAAAATATGTTAACCGCAACCCTAATGCAGCAATGCTACCAACATTACGACCAAGAAAATATCTACGTTTTTGAAATCACAAATGTATGACAGCGCTCCCTCTATATGTATATACTCTAATGGCGCGTTCACACTATCGTCGATGTTCGCCGATGATAGGCGATGACACGTTTGCGCATCATTGCCACAAATTTTGCGCACCTCGCCACGTATTCGAGCGAGTTGTCAATAGATAAGTCGTCAAAAATGGACGTCGATCGACGTCGATGCATTAGCGGTTGCCACGACATATATTTAAAAAGCGCGTATAGATACGAGTTTTATGAATATATATAAAAACCAAATAATACCGAGTAAACAGATAAGTAGAAGATGGTGGATGTTAAGAATTTACCGCAACATAACTAGGTATTTGTAATCGTAAAAACAACGTTTTTTCTAGGGATATATTTTACACTACATAAGAAAACAATAACAAGACCAACCCGCACTAGGCCAGCGTGGTGGACTATATGGCCTAACCACTCTCAATCGTACTGTCGATTGTAGAGGAGGCCCGTGCCCTGCAGTGGGACGTATATGGGCTGATACAGAAGAAAACAATATGTTCTTATTATCGCCCTTGAGTTGTTGTTGTTTTGAATCATCATTAACATTTCTGATTCCTTCCCGTTACATCCCGTCTTATCAAGTTTCATTCGATGCCATACTTCAATCCTGTCCTATTTTATTCGCCTCATACTTTCTCGCATACCATCCACTTACATGCAAATAGAGCGTCGTAGATAGCCAGAACAACCCTTAAAGTAACTTATTATTTGTATTACGATTAATATCATGGTTATAAACACAAAATAGAAAATAATACATTATTTAAATAATTATTGAAACGATTATATTGAATAACAAGAAGATAGACTTATATAAATTACGACGGATATATTTTTTGAAATTTATTAGGATTAAAAATTTTGCCTTATAAACGTAATAGATAACGTAACTTTAACCGTTTACACAGCTCACACAAGGCAATTGGTTCAGTGGTTTAGGCGTAAAAGTTTAACAGGCACTAAACTGTCAAACAAACAGAAGTGTTAGAGCCACGCTGTTGTCAGTTATTGCTCAGCATGAATGATCAACGTGAAGTAACAGCTTTTCCATTGCATTCGGTAAGTGAGATTGCTGGATGCCCAATGCTCCTTTCTTCTTCCCATCCTTTCTCCTTTCCACTCCTCTGCCATTTCATGGACACGCAATACATCTTTGATCCGAACGTTATGGATGTTCATGGGCGGTAGTGATTACTTACCATCAGGTGATTTGTTTTCTCATTTTCCATTAATAAAAACAGACAGACGACAGACAAAGAGTTTCGTTTGAATTTATAATATTAAGTAGACATAATAAGATAAACAAAATCAGAGCAGCACGAGCAGAGACATAGAATTAATTGGATTGATAGAATTGGCTGGTCGTAAAATTATAAACCAAATAACTCTGGTGGATGAACCCTTATTCATCACATAGCTCTGAATTATAACAAGTACCACTAATACCTGGTTCAAATCAATGGGTGAATTAATGAATAAATTAATTAATTCATTAATGAATTATGTAGAACAAACATTTCTAGCGGGGCGGGGATCGAACCCGCGACCTCTCAGTTCACAGCCGACGTCTAACCAACTGCGCCACGTAGGCTGGCATATGATTCAACGACATTTATTTTTCATTTTGGAAGTCAATCATTTAACTAATCGCCAAGCCCGCAATGCCTAGTGTTTTTTAAAGCAGGTACTCATAAAACTCGTAGTAGAATTTCATAAAAAAACGAAGTTATTAATAACAGACACATTAATTGGATTAAAAACTTGAATTGGTAATGGACGATGAAGGTTTTTGGTCGTATATATCCACAGACGTCCACAGATGTCAATTGTGTCATCTTTGTCAAAAATATAAAAATATACGAAAATTATGATTATTTTATTTAGTATGGGGTGTAATTAAATAATAATGTACAAACAGTTTATTTAGAATTATTTCAATTAGTAATTGTGCTTTTTACGTACACTATATTGCATGTAGTGAGAATTGAACAATGGTGTGGAATTTTATAATAAGAAAATGAAACCGAAGAAGTTGCAGCAGGCAACTAGGTGCAGATACAGCTGAAACGCACGCGTGCCCTGTCCTATAATTCGACTTATTTATTTTAAAGTATTTTTTGTATATTCTTGTTTGAAATAAACATTTTCTGTACATCTATAATTTTATTTATTTTCTTTTAGTATATATTGTAGAAATATCAACCCGCAATAGCAAGCTAAAGTGGAAGTAGGCGGACCTTATAACAATAAATGAACAAATATTTTGAGAAGACCGCGTTTCTGTAAACGCAATGCACGTCATCGGCATAAGCGGAGTGATATTCATACAGATATAAATCATAATATTCAACTATATAGTTTAAATCATGTACAAACACTTATAAACTATGATACTTATTTCTGAATAGATTTCGTATTGTGACCAAACTGAACCAATTATTATACGGAAGTAACTGATAGCTCCGGAAAATGCTAGCTGTTGTTACTGAAACTTGTATTTCGATATTTTTTTATGAAAAATTAAATTTCTATAGCAATACACTGTCACAAACCCACGGAGCATGTGGCTAGAAATCCATAACTAGCGGATCGTCGACGATGACAGGCAAACAAGGGGATTCTCACTTTACTCTCACTCTGATTACCGACAGTTGGCGAAAAACCCCGAACACGAATGTTGTAAAATTTTACCAGGGTTATAAGTTTTGGAACAAATCCCTAAATTGTGGGTGTATACCTTAATAATTTATAATTTAATTGGTTCATTTTATGATAACGAGTTAAATTATGAGAGTCATTACACTGTAATGTGAGTTATTTAGTATTATAATAATATAAGATTAACAATAAAAATGCATTACAAAAAAACACTACACGAGTCAACATTATAAATAATTTGTTACTTATTTTAACATAAGTATAATTTTATTTACTATACTTCGCGGAACCGCTACATTCTCCAGATTTGGGAATGAAAAATATTTCGTTAGCAACACTGCTTATATGTGTCGTGATGTACACGAATATCGGCAATGAAAGGCAATAAGCCGTCCGCATTACCGTCATCGCCTATAGTTGCCGATGTTGGGCGAATATGTGAACGGGGCATAACGCCTCGTTCCCAAATCTGAAGAATGTAGCGGTTCCGCGAAGTATACTAAATAAAATCATACTTATGTTAAAAGTAAATAAGTAACAAATGTCGACTCGTGTAGTGTTTTTTTGTATTGCATGTATATATTTTTATTGTTAATCTTATATTATTGTAATACTAAATAAGTTGCATTACAGTGTAACGACTGAACATTTAACTCGTTATTATAAAATGAACAAATTAAATTATAAATTATTAAGATTTCCCGCAATTTAGGGATTTGTTCCAAAACTTATAACCCTGGTAAAATTTCACAACATTCGTGTTCGGGGTTTTTCGCCAACTGTCGGTAATCAGAGTGAGAGTAAAGTGAGAATCCCCTTGTTTGCCTGTCATCGTCGACGATCCGCTAGTTATGGATTTCTAGCCACATGCTCCGTGGGTTTGTGACAGTGTATTGTTATAGAAATTTAATTTTTATAAAAATATATCGAAATGCAAGTTTCAGCAACAAAAGAAAGAAATAAAATTATCAAACTTCATGCATTTAGCATTTTCCGGAGCTATCAGTTACATCCGTATAATAATTGGTTCAGTTTAGTCACTATACGAAATGTATTCAGAAATAAGTACCAATATTTGAAAATTATGATTTATATCTGTACGAATCACTCCGCTTATGACGTGCATTGCGTTTACTGAAACGCGGTCTTCTCAGAATATTTGTTCATTTAGTGTTATAAGGCCCGCCTACTTCCACTTTAGCTTGCTATTGCGGATTGATATGTCTACAATATATATCAAAAGAAAATAAGAAAACATTAAATATTTATATGTATCAGCCCATAAACGTCCTACTGTAGGGCATGAGCTTCCTCTACAATCAAGAGTATGATTGAAGGGACTAGACTAGAGGTGCCTTGGTAATGGACCAGGCGCGACTGCCAACATATTCACGGTGGTTTCGGTTTAAAATCCCGGTGCATAATTCTTTTGCTCTGCGATAAGACGGTGCAAGAATTTCACCAAAGCTTCTGCCTGTCGTAAGAGGCGACATAAGGGGTCATCGGAGTCGCTGGGCACACGGCGGGGTGGTGCGCCCTCGCGTATAACGACTCCGAGACGTGCGATAGACCCTCATTTCTGTCATGGACTCCCATAACAACTTAAACGGGCGTCCAAAAATAGGGGTAAGTGGGGGTCTTCTGAGCTCCCCGTAATAAAATAAGCTGCAAAGCCAGATACATTGCCATACCCCTTTCGGCCTACCCCAAGATATCGAAAGAGAAGCTTAATTTTTGCATGAACAAAAAAAACACTTCCTAATTTTCGGGGTCATGTGAATATTGATAGTCGGTCACCACGTACTATAACGGTAAAGGAAAACATCTTCAGAAAACCTGCATATCTTTGAGTAAGAATTCATATAGTATGTTAAATCTGCAAAAGCACACTAAACCAGTCTAGTGGAGTATATGGCCTGACTCCTCTAAATCGTAGATTGGACCATTTGCAATGTTAAGTATGTGGGCCGACAGGAGGAATTTTCTGTTTTACAAGTGTTGTATGAGTCAGCTTGCCTGAGTACTGATATGGGTACGTGCGTGTAATGTTTAGGATATCTTCGGTTTCAATCTTTTTGGAGCCAGGATTCAATCGTGCGCTTTGCCTGATGAGTACGTTATTGATTAACGACTATATTATGTTATATGTTATTGATTTGCGACGAAAATTAAATTGAGCGACAGTAAATAAAATTATAGATGTACAGAAAACGTTTATTTCAAACAAAAATATACAATAAATACTTTAAAACAAATAAGTCGAATTATAGGACAGGGCGCGCGTGCGTTTCAGCTGTATCGGCACCTAGCTTCCTGATGCAAATTCTTGCTTCGGTTTCGGTTTATTATAAAATTCCACACCATTGTTCAATTCTCCCTACAAGCAATATAGTGTAAGTAAAAAGCACAATTTCTAATTGAAATAATCCTAAATAAAGTGTTTTTACATGACTATTTAATTACACCCGATACTAAATAAAATGACCAGATTTTTATATTTTTGACAAAGATGATACAATTGACATCTGTGAATCTATACGTCTAAAAACCTTCATCGTCCATTACCAATTCAAGTTTTTAATCCAATTAATATTTGTAATTACTAACTTCGTTCTTTTATGAAATTCTACTACGAGTTTTACGAGTACATACCTGCTTTAAAAAACACTAGGACTTGCGGGCTTTGCGATTAGTTAAATGATTGACTTCCAAAATGAAAAATAAATGACATAAAATCATATGCCAGCCTTCGTGGCACAGTTGGTTAGATGTCGGCTGTGAACTCAGAGGTCGCGGGTTCAATTCCCGCACCGCCAGAAATGTTTGTGCTGCCCACAAATATTTCTTTCGGGTCTGGGTGTTGTGAGACCGAAAAGACCCACGACACAAGACTCGATCTTAGTGTGGGGTCAGGTCTATGTATGTGACTGTTGGATGTTATTTATTTATTATATTTATGACACCTCATCTCAAAACCAGCATTCTATCATAGCCGATTCACCCATCGATTCGAGATCAGAAACTGCTTACCATCATCCACAACCAGGTATTAGTGGTACTTGTTATAATTCAGAGCTATGCGATGAATAAGGGTTCATCCACCAGAGTTATTTAGTTTATATTTTTTTATTGCCATTTAGGCAGACGTGCTAGCGGCCCGCCTGATGGTAAGCGACTACCGCTGCTCATAGACCTCCGTAGTGCCAGGGGACCAGCACAACAAAGTCGCTGCCTACCTCGAGGAGAGTACTCTCCTTAAACCTCGTTTGAAGAAGGACAGGTCATAGTGCTGAGGTAACACCGATGCAGGGAGTTCATTCCACAGCTTGCACGTACGTGGTAGGAAAGGACGCTGGAAATGTACCATTCGGGAGCGGTACGCCTCCAGGTGGTGGGAATGAACTCTACTGCAGAAACGTGTGGTGCGATGGTACATAGGCGACGGTACCAACTCAAACAACTCTTCGGAGCACTCCCCATGGAACAAACGCTAGAACACACAGAGTGATCCGAAGTCTCTCCGCAGTCCTAACGGTATCAATTTGTCCGTGAGATCGGGATCATTGACTATTCGACAAGCTCCTCGCTGCAAGGATTCAAGTGGGTAATAGTTTTACGACCAGCCCTTTTTTTTGAACAATTATAAGACTCTGCTCGTGCTGCACTGCCTCTATTCATCTTATTATCTCTACTTAATATTATAAATTCAAACGAAACTCTGTCTGTCGTCTGTCTGTTTTTATTAATGGAAAATGTTAAAACAGATCACCTGATGGTAAGTAATCACTACCGCCCATGAATATCCATAATGCTCGGATCATAGATGTGTTGCGTGTCCATAAAATGGCAGAGGAGTGAAAAGGAGAAAGGATGGGAAGAAGAAAGGAGTATTGGGCATCCAGCAATCTCACTTACCGAATGCAATGAAAAAGCTGTTACTTCACGTTGATCATTCATGCTGAGCAATAACTGACATAATTGTATAAGTATATCTCCTTCTTCAATATAATCGTTTCAATTATTTTTTAAATAATGTATTATTTTCTATTTTGTGTTTATAACCATGATATTAATCGTAATCCAAATAAATAAGTTACTTTAAGGGTTGTTCTGGCTATCTACGACGCTCTATTTGCATGTAAATGGATGATATGCTAGAAAGTATGAGGCGAACAAAATAGGACAGGATTGCTTTGAGGTATGGCATCGAATCAAACGTGACAAAACGGGGTGTAACGGGTAGGAATCAGAAATGTTGATGATGATTCAAAACAACAACAACTCAAGGGCGATAATAAGAACATATTGTTTTCTTATGTAGTGTAAAATATATCCTTAGAAAAAACGCTGTTTTTACTGTGACGCAAGTTTGGTTTTTACGATTACAAATACCTAGTTCTGTTGCGGTAAATACTTAACATCCACCATCTTCTACTTATCTGGTTGCTCGGTATTATTTGGTTTTTATAGATATTCAAATAACTCGTATCTATACGCGCTTTTTAAATATATGTCGTGGCAACCGCTAATGCATCGACGTCGATCGACGTCCATTTTTGACGACTTATCTATTGACAACTTGCTCGAATACGTGGCGAGGTGCGCAAAATTTGTGGCAATGATGCGCAAACGTGTCATCGCCAATCATCGGCAAACATCGACGATAGTGTGAACGCGCCATAAGATTTTTAAATATGGAGTGGACGCTTAAAGAAGACCGTGTTGCAGTTATTGCGTTGCATCGTTGCGGTTAAGCGCCAATTCAAATTTTTGACATACTTAAAAATTTGAATATAACCAAAAGATTCGTTTATCTTACCATCAAACGATACAATGAAGACTCTAGTGTAGATGACAGGTCAAGAAGTGGTCGCCCTCGGTCTGTTAGGAGCAGTGATAAAAGCTGTGAAGGCGCGAATTCAAAGAAATCCCAAAAGTAAGCAGAAACTGTTGGCCTTCAGATGGGGTTAAGCAGAACCACGGTGAAAAGGGTGTTAAATGAAGACTTAGGGTTGCGGGCACATTGAAGAAAAACAGGACATCGTTTGAATGCTCGTCTAATGGAACTGAGACTGAAGAGATGCCGCGCTTTGTTGAAGCGGTAGGCCGTTTGTCCACCGCCGCCGTCACCGGACCGTCACCGAGAACGAGATTATTTCTTGCCGAGTTTAAAATGACGTGAAGGCGATCGTGTGTCCACCGCGCCGATAAATCGGTGGCTCAGTTCCACTCAGTTCTAGAGCTTTATCATACGCGGTAGTCGCGTTTTCCTTTTTGATAGATATAAAACCAACTAGGAGGATGGCTAGTTTTAACCGGCGACAATTGCTTCTTCTGCTTTTGTACGATTGAAGGCGTAGGCGATTAAAATAATTTTGGACTCTGCTACTCCAATTAATGTATAAATATCGTATTTGAATTTCATTAGCCCTTTTGTTTAAAAATTTTATGATATACCTACATAACAAAAACCGGGCGAACGGCCCGGTGCGACGGTACTGTGTAGACAAGAACAAACGTGTTTTGTATTGCCGGCATATCGGCCCGTCATTAAACCGTGCCGAGTTCTAGCGGTCACGCCGAAGTACTCGAAACATCGGCGGCCGGAATGACGGTTCTCGGGTGACGGCCGTGCGGTGGACAAATGGCCATATAAATGTATGTATCGCTAAATCGGCACCGTCATCTCGTTCTCGGTGACGGTCCGGTGACGGCGGCGGTGGACAAACGGCCGTACGCGGGAAAAAAATATCGTGAAATTCTTTTTTCAGATGAAAAATTTTTTACCGACAAATTTTTTGCAAAATGATATGGTGTACGCACACAGTAGTGAAGAAGCGAGCAACCGTATTCCGCGTGTCCAACGAGGTCATTTTCTATCCTCGCTCGTGGTATGGTTGGGAGTTTCTTATTGGGGCTTAACAGAGGTACATTTTTGTGAGAAAGGTGTAAAAACGAATGCAGTTGTGTATCAAAATACAGTTCTGACGAACCTTGTGGAACCTGTTTCTCATACCATGTTCAATAACAGATACTGGGTATTCCAACAAGATTCGGCGCCAGCTCATAGAGCGAGGAGCACACAAGACTGGCTGGCGGCGCGTGAAATCGACTTCATCCGGCATGAAGACTGGCCCTCCTCCAGTCCAGATTTGAATCCGTTAGATTACAAGATATGGCAACACTTGGAGGAAAAGGCGTGCTCAAAGCCTCATTCCAATTTGGAGTCACTCAAGACATTCTTGATTAAGGCAGCCGCCGATATTGACATGGACCTCGTTCGTGCTGCGATAGACAACTGCCCGCGCAGATTGAAGGCCTGTATTCAAAATCACGGAGGTCATTTTGAATAAACTTTTGTGTCATAAGAATCTATGTTTTGTTAAGTTCATTTTGGTATATAAATGGTTACGTAATGAATAAACTTGTTTCAATTATTTTATATTAAACATGTGACAGAATTTATGACCTGACTAGGTATGTCGAAGGCGCATCGTAGAATCCGCCGTATTACCACGGGTATTACTTTACGGCGCACCCAAAAGTACTCGTAAAACTCCGCCGTTTTGTAATGCGTCGTCCCTACATTTATTTATTGTATTTTTTTTTGGACTAGTTATTTATCCGATTGGTCTCAAAATCGATTCCTATGAGCCGATTATATTGAGCTGCCTGAACATTAATTCAATTATTCTTGCAATTCAACAAAATATAGTATGTTTTTGGATTGTTATGGACTATATGGCCTAACCACTCTCAATCGTACTCTCGATTGTACAGGAGGCCGTTTATGGATATGGACATTATTCGACGAAAACTCGAGTGTCATAACTCATGCTAGATGAGCTTGCGGAACCACTGGAAGTGACTAGATCGATATATCGGTGTTCTGCTGTCTCTCTCCGCGCCTTTGTCTTATTTACACTAGGGATGGAAGCCAAAAGACTACGTGAAGTCGGGATGCCCTAAGTCGGGTTTGGGACAGATTCGACATGTAACATACATACGTATGTTATAACCGAAATGAACTACCTTCATCCTTCCTAAGTAAAATTTGTGATCAGTAGGTCAAATCATGTACAATATTAAATATAACGATCGGGGGTATGTGCTTTTCGGAAGTTTATCTATTTGTTGGTTTAATTGATATTTTTTTAACAAAGGATATTTAAACTTGTCTGGTGCGAATACGATATAAATAATATTGTTTGAAATTGATGTCGAGGCATCGAGAAATGTCTTTTGTACAACATTGTTATTATGTCGTATTGCTACCGGATAAGTTTGAATATTCTTTGATAAAAAAATAAACCCTTTGCCATGCATTCCAGGTCTGTGTTGGCCATAATATTAATGCACTTTTAGAATCATAAAAAGCGCAAGGAAATTCCGTTTTTTTTGTCATATTTGGGCTTATACACTTATTTAGAATTTTGAGGATTTCCCAATCCCGGAATCTTTTCACGTCAATCGCGAAATCTCGGGCTGGAAAGAATTCCGAGATTGAGATCGGCGTGAAGCTTTGCTGTCCCTTCTTCTTTCCATCCATTTTTCATTCCCACTCTCTTTCCGATTTGTTGGGCCGACCACATATCCATGATACAATAAGCATACTTATCAATAATCATAGGTGTACTAGTCACTATTTACGGTTAATATGTGTAACATTGTAGTAGAATACAATTATTAATATTTATCGGCTCGATTGCTATACACCACGTCTTCACACCGTTCCGTCCTCCACGTCTATGATCTATCTCCTTCTATATATATCTCACTCACCCTTGGTTCGCGTAGTGTATAGTTCGAGACGACAGATGCTAAGAGTATGAATTTATCAATACACTACAATAGGCATTGGCGTCAGATCGTGCGGCGCGATATGCCTACTGCATACTGCACGTACTTTCTCTGGCGACGTGGGCGGGGCGAGGGGGACGCATGTACACGCAGCGAGAATCATTCTACGTGTTCGCGTTGTCGAACAGCTGATCGTGGCCCACAAACTGCCGCCACGCGCTCCGCACCGCGCACCCCGCACCGCGCACCGCGCACCCCGCGACCACGCAACTACATTCTACCGCGTTCCACTTTACTATTGTATGATTTTATGTTGCACTCGTTGCTCGTTAGCTTTGCCGAGATATTTTGGTAAACTAAATTTATTTATGCTTATATGCTATGTACAATATTGTATAAAGGCGGACTTAATGCCTGGATATACCTTAGTATGGTGTAGAGAGAAAACAAAGTAGGCCATAAATTACCTAAATATGGTTATGTTACGATGGCTATATATAGTTTTACAAACAATGCATAAAATATAAATGCCAATCGTGTACCACACGTCCTAATTTCCAGGAAGTGCGCGTTTCAGAGGAGTATAGATTACACATGAAGTAATACCAATACAGATAACCTATAGAGCAGGAGCAGTGTGTACAATATTCACTGAAATTGACTGTTCAGTTCTTTACATGGGATCGTAAATAAAATCTCATTCCTTCATAGATTACACGGGATCGTATAAATATATTAGCCGATCGGCTTTATGAATCACAATCGCAGCAAAAATTTAGCTTATCAACTTGAGAAGTGTTTATTATCGACTTCACTTGTTCTTTGTGCCTGCTATTCAACCTCAATAAGTTGCGACTGCGAGTTTATGTGCGATGAGTGCTATGGTATTTTAATAATTATAGACCTGTACCATAAAAATAATATCAATCAATAGGACACAGTTTCAAAGTCACGTCAGGCGGTCTGTATGGGTTGTGTATTACGATGCGGCGCGGCGTGGCGGGGCGGGATGTCGCGGGTGTGCGCGGCGGGGCGGGCGGGGCGGTCGGCGAGCGACGTCACCACTCAGTCCCGCACCGATCGCAAGGCCAGCGATACGTGTTGCGATGCTCAGCGGAGCAAACACGCGCGTCAGCGTTCTCCACGGCGCGTTCGCGCTCGCGCCCGGCTAAGTGCGTATTATACCACGCACGGTGAGCAGTGCAGTGAGACAGTGTGGTGCGCCGCGCGGGGCATGTGAGTGATGCTGCGCTCGTCTGTCCCCGGCGGTATGGTGGGCCTGCCGCCGCCGCCGCACACGCGCCTCTCGCTCTTCGACTCGTGCCACCGCAAGATCAGACTCATCGGCGGCGGCCCCGTCGCTTTCCTAGGAGGACTTGTCGCGTGAGTTGCCGTCTTTTTGTTCCTCTAAACATGCCCGCGGATATCGAGTGGCACTGCGTCATGACAACTCGCCGGTGCCGACCGAGGTCCGATTGCTCCACATACCAAGGGTTGCCGACTGTAGCGGCGCGACGCGACGTACCCACGAGCACTAGTTGTATAGTCTTATTAGTTTTATTGTATGTGTG
Source organism: Hyles vespertilio (assembly GCA_009982885.2). Lineage (NCBI taxonomy): Eukaryota > Metazoa > Arthropoda > Insecta > Lepidoptera > Sphingidae > Hyles > Hyles vespertilio. The sequence continues at coordinate 24,003,620 of CM042816.1, forward strand.
ATGTGATGTGCGCAATTGTAGTGTTGGTGGCGTCGCAGCGTGTTTCGAGCTGTGTGCCAGCCACAAATCACTTCCAATAAAAAACGCCAACGAAGGGAACTACGCGGGGGGTGGGCGGGTTGCAGTGCGGTCACGTGGACTTCACTGGAGAGATGAGGCATAAGTCGATAAATAAAAAAATGTATCGATAGTTCGATTTGCCAGTAAGTTCATGTGTTATGATCGCTTCTATAACTTAATTACCAACTTGTTAAATGTTTGATAATATTTTTTCACCGGCCTGATCTGATAAATTATACCAACCGGCAACCGCTAACTACGAATAAAATAGGATTAAGAGCGTATACACCTTGCGCGCAAAGTCAACTATAGGTATTTCTTCGTTAATTTCACGCACACATAAGCGACCAAAGCTGTGTGCGTAGAGCTGCCGCGTCGGCTCGCTATACAATCGGCTCAAACAACTTTGATCCGTGCGCTTCAAATATTCAATTGAAATGTAACTGTAATATAATATCATAAAAATATTTTATTTGCATTACAAGTAGACAAATATTACTGTGCAAGCAAAGAATAATACAAATTTTGGATACTAATCATATTTTCGTTATTATTACATTGTTAAGTTGCATTCAAATCAGTGTTCAATCAGTATACACTACGGACGTTTTATTAATCATTTCGTGTTCGAACACATAAATAGTGTTAGGGGCCTTACAACCCCTTACAATTACGAAATATATTTAATTTTATATTACAATACATAACATAATTTAGCCTCGGAATTACATCCCATTATATTCCCTGAAACATAATTTATACTCACTACAAAATCATTGTAGGTAATAAAAATAATTAAATATTTTACTACCAAAGTACTAAGATGTGGTAATCGCATTCCGCGCGTGGCTATTTTTACTACGCGCGGCATAATCGACTGCAGCCAGGCCGGAGCGACGAGCGATACGTCCTCCCTCTAGAAGGCCTTGCGGCGGTCTGATTTGATCCACGTCGGACAGCGTGTTTTATAGTGGTTTTTAAAATATTTGTAGAAAACATGAAAACTAATTTTGTTGAAATATAAAAATGGTAGTTTATTGATAAGATGTTCTTCTATTGTAATATGCAATTGCTATAAAAAATTATGTACGATAAGTTGGTGAAAAAAAATATGTTCTTGACGAGAGTTTCTGAATAATTTCGCATTGTTAAAATTTTTATTTTTCAGGATTTAAACACAAAAATATTATTTTTCTCAGCAAAATCCCTCCATAAGGGTCTTATTAGTCTGATAATATTTTTATCTTCATCTTATATTTAGTGGTTTCAGATATCTTACGCCCGAATACTGGAACGCCATTTAAATAATAAGTTGCTCTTAACAGCGCACGGCCCACTTAGCCAGTACATTTAATCGGGATTAACGTAGTTAAGCGCAACTTATTTTTAAGATGCGTTCCAGTATTTGGGCGTTAAGCTTCTAAATTGCCAGTTAAAGCCTAAATAACGAAACTTGTGTTCAGTAATCCGTATAGTACTCACAAATTATCCATCAATCTATAATGTTTTCCACCAAAATCCCTAGATGACAACCTTTTCTAAAATTAGTAATAATTATTTTTCCTTTAAATTGTTTATTGGTGGCTATTAACTCATTTGAAAAGTCCTGTTTTTAAGCCAAAAAGCGCGTGCAGGGTATAAACGCTCTTAAGATTTATACTTTAGTATGTAACGGTTTTATTTCTATTATTCACCGTGTATTTTTGTATACCATAATGGCGAAATACCCAAATTAAGTGTTGATATAAAAGATCAGATAAAAATATGAAATAGTAAATAACTAAACCTCACGCCCTAAATAGTCTAGTCAACAAGTTCAAAAACGTGTTCAATAGACATAAAGCTCCTAAAAATATGTGCCATAGCTCATTCGATTCGGAATGACGTCTAGAAAAATGTTTTTTAAGGGTTTATTAGCACATAAAAAATTGCGATTGTTATTAACAAAATAAGATTTAAAAAAAAAGGTATTTAGTTTTTCGTTAATAACTTTTAAAATAATGATATTTAAGGAATTTTGAAAAAAGAACCTGAAAGAGGAGAAAATTTCCAATAAAAACGTCCTAACTCCCGGAACTCTATATTTATTATTTATAATTTTTTTTTAACGCTGAAAATAGGGCTCCGCGAGGGCGTTACGGCATAGGCTCGCCGCCTAAAAAGCCGGTATATCACCTAAAATAATTTTATTTTAATATTAAATAACAATTTAAAAATTTGAATAAATTATAGTGTAATCTAGATACTTGAACGAAAAAAACATCGGTGAAAAAAAAATTTTTTGTCGATTTTTCAAAAAGTTACACCATTGTTAATTAACTAATTTTTTTCCAATCTCTGTTTTTATAAATTACGGTATAAAAGTTTAAATAATTGGTCTATAAATTTTTCGCTTCGTGGAGCTCTTTTTGTTTAGGTACTTAATAAAGTTATGCAAATTTTTTTTATTAAAGTTAATTATTTTGTTAATTATAATTTTTTTAAACTAACTAAAAATGAAATTTCTAAAAAATGTTATCAAAAAAAATTTTTTTTGGTAATATATTATTATTGCTGTTTTCGCACCTGATATAGGTATTAATTAACCTTGGAAAAAAATTTTTTACGTCATTTGTTAAGAAATTGTTTATAAACAAATAGACTATTTTGGGATTTTTATAAATTCTTTTTTTATTATCTTATAGCATAGGTGAAACGATGATTTAAAAAAAAAATTTCTTAAATAATTTTTTTATTGTTTATAATCGTTTTTTTTATATTACAATTGTTTAAATAATTAGTTAAGAAATTATTTTAACCTTAAAAATCATCATTTACCCTTTTCAATGGAATAACAGAGAAATAATTATTTTTTTATAAATAATTTAATTGTTTATTAACTTAACAATTTGTTATAAACAAAAATATTAACCGTTATATTTTTTTCGAAAACTTCAAAAAATTACAAAAACAACCATATATAACAAAGTTAAGAAAAAAATTTTTTTGTTTTTTTTACAACACTTTTAAATATTATACAATAATGAAATTACAGCCGTTACATAATTTGTCAAGTTAAAAATTGTTATAACTTTTAAACTATTAGAGATAGGGTAAAGAACATTCAAGTCATTTTTGTAAAGGATTTATTTATCTGTAAAATGAATTCAAAATCGATTCTGTAACTATTATTTATCACTTGTTATAAGCATTTATTTATAAAAAATTTAGATTTACGCGAATGTTACACATTGAAATAAGACTATTATTTACGGATTTTATCGCGGATTTAGTTTAATTTTACATTTTTTGAATTCCCGACGTTTCGATCACTTTACAGCTTTCGTGGTCACGGGGCGGACTGAGGTATTAGTCATCCGCTCAGTGACTGTTACAATTTAACTACCCTTAATTTTGAATTATTAAATTAAAAAGTTAATTTAAATAACTAATCTGTTTTGGCGTTCCGATCCACGCAGAAGGAGCTCACTGTGTCTTGAGGTCTGGCAGTTGGTCTTTTGGGTTCCGATTTAATTAAGTGTAGAATAGGATCCCATGCTTGTGCAAGCTTCAAGCCATCTTCCCTATTGAAATTTGGATGTTTTTTAATTTCAATAGCCTCGCGAAACATCCTGGGCAGGAAACGGTGTTCTTTCGCGAGAACTTGGGGCTGGTCAAAACGAAGGTAATGCTTGGAGCCTTCTTCTATGTGCTCAGCAACTGCAGACTTCGTTGAGCGTCGATGTTTGACGTCAGCTATATGTTCTTTCACGCGGGTCCCTATGCTTCTTTTGGTTTGACCAATGTAGGAGAGGCCACAGTCGCAGTCTATTTTATATACGCCCGGTTCTTGCAGAGGTATATGGCACTTGACAGGTGGTAGAAATTGACTAATCTTCTTGGGCGGCTTGAAGTATGTTTTGATAGAAGCACGCTTCAGGATATAGCCAATCTTGTCCGTGACACCTTTTATGTATGGCAAGACAACCGGGACCCGTTCAACTGTGGCTGGTTTCACTCGGTTTCTGTGACGGCGGCGTGGAATTTGGAGCTTGTTGTCTCGCAGTACTTGCTTGACGTGTTGCAGCTCAGTCGCCAGGTGTTTCTCGTCACAGATTCCTTGTGCTCTCTGAAACAAAGATTTACCCACGGTAGCTAACTGTTTTGGATGGTGGTGAGAATCACCGTTCAAGTATTTATCTGTATGGGTCTTTTTCCTATACACTGTATGACTTAAGGACTGATCAGGATTGCGGATTACTAAAACATCTAAGAAGGCAAGAGATTTCTTATTTTCTAACTCCATAGTGAATTGAATTTTATTGTTAATGGAGTTAAGGTGGTTTAAAAATGCAGTTACTTGGTTAGATGGTAAAATTGTGAAAGTATCATCTACGTACCGCTTGTAAAATCTTGGTGAGACTGGGGCTGTACTAAGGGCTTTCTCCTCAAAGTCCTCCATGAAAATATCAGCGACTACCGGAGATACAGGTGAGCCCATAGCGACGCCATCCGTTTGTACATAGTATTGATTGTTCCACAACATATAGCCAGATGTGAGGCAATGTTTCAGTAATTCTGCATATTCTAGTGGAAAGTTGTTCTCTGCTAACTTCTTAGTGACAATTGTGATGCAGTCTTGTACTGGTAAGCTTGTAAAAAGTGACTGGACATCAAAACTAACCATTGTCTCATTGTCAGCTAATTGTAGATGTTTAATTTCGCTGACAAATTGGTATGAATCCTTCACAGATGCTCTAGTGTTTCCTCTGAGTGGTGAAAGCACTTTTGCTACGTGCTGAGCCAATCTGTAAGTTGGTGTGTCGATTTGACTCACAATGGGACGTAGTGGAGCATTTTCCTTGTGTATTTTTGGCAATCCATACAATTTTGGAGGTTTTGCACACGATGGGATGAGTGATTTAACATTCAGATCTAGCTTCTCGGAGTATTTAATTATTAAAGAGCTAGTGGCCTTTAATATTTTGTTAGTCGGGTCTGATTTGACTATCTTATAAGTACTTTCATCCGATAAAAGTTGTTCAATTTTTTGGTTGTAGTCTGAAGTATCCATCACTACTGTCGCATTACCTTTATCTGCACGGAGAACAGTCAATTCCTTCATCGATCGCAGGTTCTTTAGAGCGATAAATAGGTGTTTTGGGAGATTTGGTTTGGGCACTTTGTTACGACGTAATAAAGATGATATATCTTGACGTATCGCCTCCGAATCTTCCCTTTTCATATTGTTAGTGAAGAGACTGTTCTCAACGTTACAAATAATGTCTTCATACGGTATCCTACGTGGTGTTACGGCAAAATTTAAACCTCTTGATAAAACCTGAACCGTGTTTTCATCCAGTGTTTGTTTTGACAGATTAATGACCGCGCGTTGTTTGTCTGCGCGGGAGTGAGTGTTATCTATGTCAGGGTACGTTCCATGACTGCACTCGGAGTTGTTATAATTTTTGACATTTGATTTGGTCGACAGTTTTTCATATTTAATAATGTGTTTATTTTTGCATTCATTATATTTAGATGTTTCTCGTTTATTTAATGTTTCAATGCAATGTTTAAAATCAAATGCTGATAATACTGTCTTAACTTCACTGGATAATTTCTCAACACTAATATTTAAGAAATGTAGGTCGGAACGTGTGTCATGTATGGTAGCTTGTAACAGTTTTTTACTCGCCTGGTATAGAATTTTAGCGCTCCCTCGTATGCTTTTCTTCGGTGATATTTTCACACACGTAGGGATGAGATTATGATCACGGCATCTCTTCAAGAAATTCAGGGATGATATGCATCTTGCGCGCTTAGTCTTCAAATTCTCCAACCGGCGTATTTTGTTTGCAATATTCAGTCCGTACTGGCTTGCATAATGGTTTCTTAGATTTACGCGAATGTTACACATTGAAATAAGACTATTATTTACGGATTTTATCGCGGATTTAGTTTAATGTTACATTTTTTGAATTCCCGACGTTTCGATCACTTTACAGCTTTCGTGGTCACGGGGCGGACTGAGGTATTAGTCATCCGCTCAGTGACTGTTACAATTTAACTACCCTTAATTTTGAATTATTAAATTAAAAAGTTAATTTAAATAACTAATCTGTTTTGGCGTTCCGATCCACGCAGAAGGAGCTCACTGTGTCTTGAGGTCAAAAAATGTAAAATTAAACTAAATCCGCGATAAAATCCGTAAATAATAGTCTTATTTCAATGTGTAACATTCGCGTAAATCTAAGAAACCATTATGCAAGCCAGTACGGACTGAATATTGCAAACAAAATACGCCGGTTGGAGAATTTGAAGACTAAGCGCGCAAGATGCATATCATCCCTGAATTTCTTGAAGAGATGCCGTGATCATAATCTCATCCCTACGTGTGTGAAAATATCACCGAAGAAAAGCATACGAGGGAGCGCTAAAATTCTATACCAGGCGAGTAAAAAACTGTTACAAGCTACCATACATGACACACGTTCCGACCTACATTTCTTAAATATTAGTGTTGAGAAATTATCCAGTGAAGTTAAGACAGTATTATCAGCATTTGATTTTAAACATTGCATTGAAACATTAAATAAACGAGAAACATCTAAATATAATGAATGCAAAAATAAACACATTATTAAATATGAAAAACTGTCGACCAAATCAAATGTCAAAAATTATAACAACTCCGAGTGCAGTCATGGAACGTACCCTGACATAGATAACACTCACTCCCGCGCAGACAAACAACGCGCGGTCATTAATCTGTCAAAACAAACACTGGATGAAAACACGGTTCAGGTTTTATCAAGAGGTTTAAATTTTGCCGTAACACCACGTAGGATACCGTATGAAGACATTATTTGTAACGTTGAGAACAGTCTCTTCACTAACAATATGAAAAGGGAAGATTCGGAGGCGATACGTCAAGATATATCATCTTTATTACGTCGTAACAAAGTGCCCAAACCAAATCTCCCAAAACACCTATTTATCGCTCTAAAGAACCTGCGATCGATGAAGGAATTGACTGTTCTCCGTGCAGATAAAGGTAATGCGACAGTAGTGATGGATACTTCAGACTACAACCAAAAAATTGAACAACTTTTATCGGATGAAAGTACTTATAAGATAGTCAAATCAGACCCGACTAACAAAATATTAAAGGCCACTAGCTCTTTAATAATTAAATACTCCGAGAAGCTAGATCTGAATGTTAAATCACTCATCCCATCGTGTGCAAAACCTCCAAAATTGTATGGATTGCCAAAAATACACAAGGAAAATGCTCCACTACGTCCCATTGTGAGTCAAATCGACACACCAACTTACAGATTGGCTCAGCACGTAGCAAAAGTGCTTTCACCACTCAGAGGAAACACTAGAGCATCTGTGAAGGATTCATACCAATTTGTCAGCGAAATTAAACATCTACAATTAGCTGACAATGAGACAATGGTTAGTTTTGATGTCCAGTCACTTTTTACAAGCTTACCAGTACAAGACTGCATCACAATTGTCACTAAGAAGTTAGCAGAGAACAACTTTCCACTAGAATATGCAGAATTACTGAAACATTGCCTCACATCTGGCTATATGTTGTGGAACAATCAATACTATGTACAAACGGATGGCGTCGCTATGGGCTCACCTGTATCTCCGGTAGTCGCTGATATTTTCATGGAGGACTTTGAGGAGAAAGCCCTTAGTACAGCCCCAGTCTCACCAAGATTTTACAAGCGGTACGTAGATGATACTTTCACAATTTTACCATCTAACCAAGTAACTGCATTTTTAAACCACCTTAACTCCATTAACAATAAAATTCAATTCACTATGGAGTTAGAAAATAAGAAATCTCTTGCCTTCTTAGATGTTTTAGTAATCCGCAATCCTGATCAGTCCTTAAGTCATACAGTGTATAGGAAAAAGACCCATACAGATAAATACTTGAACGGTGATTCTCACCACCATCCAAAACAGTTAGCTACCGTGGGTAAATCTTTGTTTCAGAGAGCACAAGGAATCTGTGACGAGAAACACCTGGCGACTGAGCTGCAACACGTCAAGCAAGTACTGCGAGACAACAAGCTCCAAATTCCACGCCGCCGTCACAGAAACCGAGTGAAACCAGCCACAGTTGAACGGGTCCCGGTTGTCTTGCCATACATAAAAGGTGTCACGGACAAGATTGGCTATATCCTGAAGCGTGCTTCTATCAAAACATACTTCAAGCCGCCCAAGAAGATTAGTCAATTTCTACCACCTGTCAAGTGCCATATACCTCTGCAAGAACCGGGCGTATATAAAATAGACTGCGACTGTGGCCTCTCCTACATTGGTCAAACCAAAAGAAGCATAGGGACCCGCGTGAAAGAACATATAGCTGACGTCAAACATCGACGCTCAACGAAGTCTGCAGTTGCTGAGCACATAGAAGAAGGCTCCAAGCATTACCTTCGTTTTGACCAGCCCCAAGTCCTCGCGAAAGAACACCGTTTCCTGCCCAGGATGTTTCGCGAGGCTATTGAAATTAAAAAACATCCAAATTTCAATAGGGAAGATGGCTTGAAGCTTGCACAAGCATGGGATCCTATTCTACACTTAATTAAATCGGAACCCAAAAGACCAACTGCCAGACCTCAAGACACAGTGAGCTCCTTCTGCGTGGATCGGAACGCCAAAACAGATTAGTTATTTAAATTAACTTTTTAATTTAATAATTCAAAATTAAGGGTAGTTAAATTGTAACAGTCACTGAGCGGATGACTAATACCTCAGTCCGCCCCGTGACCACGAAAGCTGTAAAGTGATCGAAACGTCGGGAATTCAAAAAATGTAAAATTAAACTAAATCCGCGATAAAATCCGTAAATAATAGTCTTATTTCAAAAAATTTAGATTTTTTTTTACATCTTTTGAAATTCCATAGCTTATAAATTTTTAAATAATATAGATACAGTTATGGACCCAAGAACTTTTTTATTCTATGATAAAATATCTTTCTAATTACGCATAAATTGAAGCAATAAAAAATTTTTTTGATAACATTTTTTAGAAATTTCATTTTTAGTTAGTTTAAAAAAATTATAATTAACAAAATAATTAACTTTAATAAAAAAAATTTGCATAACTTTATTAAGTACCTAAACAAAAAGAGCTCCACGAAGCGAAAAATTTATAGACCAATTATTTAAACTTTTATACCGTAATTTATAAAAACAGAGATTGGAAAAAAATTAGTTAATTAACAATGGTGTAACTTTTTGAAAAATCGACAAAAAATTTTTTTTTCACCGAGGTTTTTTTTCGTTCAAGTGTCTAGATTACACTATAATTTATTCAAATTTTTAAATTGTTATTTAATATTAAAATAAAATTATTTTAGGTGATATACCGGCTTTTTAGGCGGCGAGCCTATGCCGTAACGCCCTCGCGGAGCCCTATTTTCAGCGTTAAAAAAAATTTATAAATAATATAGATACGAGTTCCGGGAGTTAGGACTTTTTTATTGGAAATTTTCTCCTCTTTCAGGTTCTTTTTTCAAAATTCCTTAAATATCATTATTTTAAAAGTTATTAACGAAAAACTAAATACCTTTTTTTTTTAATCTTATTTTGTTAATAACAATCGCAATTTTTTATGTGCTAATAAACCCTTAAAAAACATTTTTCTAGACGTCATTCCGAATCGAATGAGCTATGGCCATCGATATCAATGTTACACTAGATAAGACGTTCTTTGTAACAAACGTGTCCCACCCAAGTGCGGTGCATGCACCGCACACGAATCAGTCTGCCGCGTGACGGCCGCGCAATAGTACGCCTCTTTGTTTATATTTATAAGTAATTTATTTTGACTTTTCCCCGTCAAACCGACAGCGAAATTTTCTTAAGTTACAATATAATTAAAGAATACAACGTAAGTTATATAATATTGCAGAATAATGCCGATAATACAGATCTTTTATTTATTAATGGATTAAATATATTTTAGAGCTCGTTAAAATACAAGGTGAGCTCCTTAATCGTGTATCTCATTTCCGCACATAAAAATTGCCCGTCGAGTGAGAGAGACGAACTATATAAGATATAGATTATTCAAGGGACATTCATATCAGTGGACCAAATAGGCATAAACTATTCGAATACATTACAAATACAAATATGTAGGAAGGATGTAGTTGCAAATTGATTTCAGTATTTTATTTTAATCATATGTTGTTAATTATTAACTCAAAATATGTGTGTTGTATGTATATTTTGAAACAGTGGATAGTATTTGGACCCCATTTCTTAATATGAATTACTTAATGGACTATTCGAACCCATTGTTATTGAAGACTAATACCATTTAAAATTGTTTTATATTCTTCCGCGTCGGTTACGAAAAAAGGAGATCTCTATAATATTTGTCCACAATTATTGGAATGGATATAAGTGGCTGCCATTAGAACATACCTATATTTGAAATAAAACTATTATTTACGGATTTTATCGCGAATTTAGTTTAATTTTTTACATTTTTAACTTCCCGACTATACCTATATTTGTTCAATTTATTTTCGACACGAAGATTTCAGATATTCCAAATGCGGTAGTCATTTTTGTATCGGCTTGTTAAAAATTCATAAATGTTATTATAATAAATGTCAGACTGATTGTACACTGATTGACTGCTTGACAGACTTGTACACTTGTAAGAGTATTTAATTTCATTTACATCATTTCCATTAATTATTCACGTAAATAAAAAAAAAACATTGCAAATATATTATTGCTATGACGGTATTTATACTTAGGCAGTATCTTAGGCAAAACTATTATTGACATGAACTGTCTTGTCTGTCTAATAATCTTTGATCATAATTTGTAATATTCAAGTAAACGTACTAGATGTCGCTACTGAGCTTTTGACAAATACGGGACAAATAGTTTCTATGACGCGCCTCGTCTATCGGTAGAATATAAGTCAATGGCTATGGCACATACACAGTCAGGTCATAAGTATTGTCATACAGTAAAAACTTTTCTTTTAGAAAGCTGGCCACAAAAAAGTTTATTGAATTCGAATTTCGAATTGTTCATAAAAATAAAAATGTATACTTTTTAGAACTTTACTCATTTTAAAATATGGAGTGGACGCTTAAAGAAGACCGTGTTGCAGTTATTGCGTTGCATCGCTGCGGTTACGCGCCAATTCAAATTTTTGACATACTGAAAAATTTGAATATAACCAAAAGATTCGTTTATCGTACCATCAAACGATACAATGAAGACTCTAGTGTAGATGACAGGTCAAGAAGTGGTCGCCCTCGGTCTGTTAGGACTCCAGCAGTGATAAAAACTGTGAAGGCGCGAATTCAAAGAAATCCCAAACGTAAGCAGAAACTGTTGGCCCTTCAGATGGGGTTAAGCAGAACCACGGTGAAAAGGGTGTTAAATGAAGACTTACGGCTTCGGGCATATCGAAGAAAAACAGGACATCGTTTAAATGCTCGTCTAATGGACCTGAAACTGAAGAGATGCCGCGCTTTGTTGAAGCGGTACGCGGGAAAAAAATATCGGGAAATTCTTTTTTCAGATGAAATATTTTTACCGTAGAAGAGAGCTACAACAAACAAAATGATAAGGTGTACGCACACAGTAGTGAAGAAGCGAGAAACCGTATTCCGGGTGTCCAACGAGGTCATTTTCCATCCTCGCTCATGGTATGGTTGGGAGTTTCTTATTGGGCTTAACAGAGGTACATTTTTGTGAGAAAGGTGTAAAAACGAATGCAGTTGTGTATCAAAATAGAGTCCTAACGAACCTTGTGGAACCTGTTTTTCATACCATATTCAATAAAAGGGCACTGGGTATTCCAACAAGATTCGGCGCTAGCTTATAGAGCGAAGAGCACACAAGACTGGCTGGCGGCGCGTGAAATCGACTTCATCCGGCACGAAGACTGGCCTTCCTCCAGTCTAGATTTGAATCTGTTAGATTACAAGATATGGCAACACTTGGAGGAAAAGGCGTGCTCAAAGCCTCATCCCAATTTGGAGTCACTCAAGACATCCTTGATTAAGGCAGCCGCCGATATTGACATGGACCTCGTTCGTGTTGCGATAGACAACTGGCCGCGCAGATTGAAGGCCTGTATTCAAAATCACGGAGGTCATTTTGAATAAACTTTAGTGTCATAAGAATCTATGTTTTGTTAAGTTCATTTTGGTATATAAATGGTTACATAATGAATAAACTTGTTTCAATTATTTTATATTAAACATGTAACAGAATTTATGACCTGACTAGGTATTTTTAGGAGCTTTATGTCTATTTAACACGTTTTTGAACTTGTTGACTAGACTAAAAGAGCTACAATAACTTATTTCGTTTCTTGAATTCTGACGGCGGCTGTAGTAAATGTAATATCGACAAGTGACGATGAAACCCACTTGACGAACTATGAATGTTTTTGAGACGATATATACAACGTATGTTAAAATTAGTGCAATAGCTTGTGCTACTGATTCTCAATAAACTTAGTATACTAAAACTTATGATAAATACCCTCCCATTATATTTGAAAACGTATACAACTAGAGAGAAAAAAGGAAATTTAATTACGCGAAAGATAAATAAAAAAATATTGTAAAAGTACCTTGTTAACAAATTTAACTATTTCAAATTACATAAAATAACGTAATTATGGTAATTTGCAATTTTTATTTAAATCAATATATATTTTGTGACATTGTCATTTAATAAAATTAATTTACATTATTGTTTTACAATATCGATATTTCTGGGAATTATATTATAAACATGCGTCAAACACTAGAAGAACGCGTGATTTCGCCAAAAAAAGATGGCTTATTACGATTATTGCTCAGTTGCTTCCTCCGCGCAGTTCCCTTCGTTGGCGTTTTCGGTTCAAAACAAAACTATCGTAATGCGGTATCTCTTAGATTATATACTCGTCTAGATGACACATCACACCTCACCGCGCGGCTCAAATAAAGTCTACCAAATTTGGTAGACTCGCTTCTCACGTACGTCAGTGACATTTGAGCTACATATGGATAACGTGCTCCCGAAAAATAATTAATTATGCCGGTTTGTGCTGTCGAATTGTATCGCAATTGTGTGGGAAAACTGTATAATAATGCCAATATCACTTTCTATCGGTAACATTATTGTTAAACCACTATTATTTGAAGAAAACATGAACTTTTAATTCATTATTTTGAAGATGAGTTTCATTGGTCAGTGTTGTCAATTTATTACTAGGAAGATTTGTTGAAACTATGGGAGAAACTATAAAACACAAATATCATTACATAATATTTCGATCAGAATAACAACAAGAAGAATGGCATTATTTATTTAATGAGTAAATAATACTTACCTACACGATATTAATGAAACCCACGACGACATGCACTTAATAGTAATTTTATTAATCCTTTGCCTTGCATGTGTATTACCATTCAAAATTTCACAAACGGGGTACTGCTATTGTCATCTTTGAAGAAACAGCGAGAACTTATTCAAGGTCCTAATAATATTTTTAGACTTCCTACGGATTCCGTACTAGCAAATTGCTGGAGAGACATTACACAGCGGAAACGAAAAGAAGGCCATTCGTAGCCTCACATGACTTCAGTTGTGTGTTCCGAACATTTTACTTATGATGATTTATATTTTACATAAATACAGAAATCAGATAACAGCCCAGGCAATAAATCCAAAGAGTTAATTCTATTCGGAAACAAACACTAGGAGATGGGTTTAGATCTTTATTGTTTTTACTAAAATGCGTTATAAATATAATTAATAGTATGATTACTTTAAATAAAGACAAAATATTTTATTTAACCTATTTTGTGTATCAAATAATGGGGAAAAGTTAAGTTAATAATCTGGAGTAGGCATCCCTAAACACACACACCTTGACAGTTGGATTACAATAATTACACGACCGGTACTCACACATACCAACAAAAGTGAGGACACTTTTAGCGCATCGTTTGTTGACATTGCTTAATCTAGACGAGTATATAATCTAAGGCGGTATCTATTGGAAGTGATCTGTGACTTGTACAGACTTGTTCAGTGCGCGACAGACGGTCGTGCGACGCGGACGTAAAGTACTATTGTCGTCAGAGAAGACTCTGGTTTCGCATGTAACTCCTCAAATGTCCTGACAGACATTTTAAAATACATGAAAAAAATATTTTCGTCTTCTTGCAATTTCCAAAATAAAGTTACAAATTCTCCTTTAAAAAGCCTTTTCGCAACGATTGGATGCCCATTAAATCTTTTTATACCATGGCAACGATTTCTGCTATTTAATAAATAGGCAGCAACCACAAAATTCAATTTTATATCCATAGACTTACTGTTATCACTGTATAATTCTCAATCGCGCTCCGCGTCGAACTGAACGATGATGTGATCCGCGACGGACGCAAGCACTAATCCGCATGCGGACCGTCCGCGTCGCACTGAATAGGGCCTTAAAATAATCATCTTCTTCTAAAATTACAAGAAAAATAACATTTTCTAGACCAAGTCTTACTTTAACAAATTACTAACTGGATTTCTTAGTTACTAACAGGAACATAAAGTTGAGTTCACAATACTAACTTATTACTACTTCTACAATTTTAATAAATAATTTATTTAAAGTTAAATACAGTTATCAATTAACAACATCGCTTAAGCTACTTAAAATTATGAAATATATACAATATATATATATATATATATATATATATAATTCGCCCTTTTTAAATAACACATATCAATTATTAACTTTGTACGCCGTAATATTTACGCTAAATTCTGTCTGCCTTTTAAACTAAAACGGCCTTATTCATAGACAGTTTCAAAATCTATTTTAGTTATCGAATGTATTGTCCCTTTCGATCGAATTTTGAATTTACTTTGAACGAAGAAGACAAAACATTCGATTACTAAAAGGTTAGTTGTTACAATATTCACATTCGTCGTCTGGAAAATATTCATAAATAGAGAATAATGAACAGGTTTAGCACCAGAAAAATGTGTGATCCAAAAGACAATTATTATTTGTCTGCCACTAAAAATAAAAAAATGAGTTGGTATTCCGGTGTTCGCGTCAGTATTAGGGTTGCAGTTATAACATTTTCTTGCTAGTATAAAGTGTGTTCTTTTCCATGGCCACTTCGTTGTCGTCAAAAACTTGTCAATGTCTAGAAATACTACCATTATTTCCAGTAAGCGAAGTAATACACTTATGCGTGTTATGTCGAAAACCTGCAATGCAACTTAAAAATTATTTTCGAATGCACCGTGTAAAACGCTATAATAGTTGCTTCAATTTGAATATTTCTAGTAACTATGTACCTTGCACAGAAAGTAAATCAAGAAGTACTTAAACACTGTTTTAGACTTTTACGGTTATTCGCTAAATATTAACGTACGGAATTTCCGTGTCATAGTATAGTCTACCCGCGATCATGGCGCTTGCAACAACGTCGAAACATTAGGAGCTCAGAAAATTATAATAACGGAAATCCCTAGATGAATATTTAAGATAATACTTTATTTTTATTTTACTGAGTACTCGACCTTATAATTCCAGTTAGTAAAAAAATCCATTCCGGCTATATGTAACGTTACTTAACTGACGTTACGAAACTACATTTTATAACTTCACATAAATATATTTTACATAAAATACACAAAAATATGATTCTAATAAACTTCAGTTATTTTTAGATACTTAGTGCTAACTTTAAACAATGTTCGTGTTAAAACAATAATTTACTTTCAAAATCACTGTACTAATCGGAACACGTTAATGCTAACATGCTATTCTGAAAACTAAGTAACGGTAATTAACCATTAAAGGCCGGAAAATACACGACCAAATGATTTTAAACTGTCAAAAATTAGTTGCTAAATTAAAAAGAATACCTGAATTACTTGTTTCTTTTTGTTAAATCCACTAAAATCGTCGTTACTAATTGGGAATTCCGCTATTATCAAAATTCGAGGACAAAACTAAATTTGATTTATATACTTATTTTGATACAACAACAAGTTAAAAGACAATTGTTTTACCACAAACCAAGTGACTTTAGTATAAGTTTGGAGAGAATATTTGAGAACTATGATACTTCAAAGTTAGGAATGTATGCATGGGACATCGTGAAATTGGGGGACATGTAGTTACATTTTATGTGTTTTTTTAACCGACTTCAAAAAAAGGAGGAGGTTCTCAATTCGACTGTATGTTGCTTTTTTTTTTTTTATGTTTGTTACCTCGTTTCTCTGTACTGTGTGAACCGATTTCGACCATTCTTTCTTTGATTGAAAGCTGATGCTTGTCATTTGGTCCCATAAAAATATGGTGAAAATCTGAGCAATATCTTCGGACCTGGAGAGGGGAACTCCTTAAAATTAAGTAGGATTCCAATGGTTCTTTTTGCATTAGGTTCATTATAAAAGTTAATTTACAGAGAGAGAGGAAAAAAGGGGTGGGGGTGAGGGGGGGTAGGTGATAAAATTAAAATACACGTAAATTCTAATATCTTCGGCAGGATTTAACCGATTTTAGTGATTTCTTTTTTATTGGAAAGAATGTATTGACAGGTTGATCTCAGGAACACAACATGGAGATCTGATGATCATTTTCGGACCTGGAGTGTAGAACTCTTCAAACTTTAGTAGGATTCCAATGGTTCTTTTTGCATTGGGTTCAGTATAAAAGCTAAGCTACAGTGGTGGTGGGAAAAGGGGGTAGGGGCAAAGGGAGGGGGGGGGGGGGAGAAAAAATAATAAACATATGAATACTCCAATATCTTTGGCAGCTTTTAGCCGATTTTAGCGATTTCATTATCATCGGAAAGAACATATTCCTTGTGGGGACCAAATCTTCTTCATTTTGATTCCTATCAACACTAAAAAGATAAAAATAACCAAAATTTTTAATAAAAAAATAAAAACCGACTTCAAAACAAAAAACCGCTAAAAACCAAAAAATAACTAAATAATAAGTACCACTGCAAAGCAAAAAAATAATATTTGTTTCATGGAACTTGCGCTTGTTGATTAATTTGCTTAATGACTTGACTAGCCAACAAATCAAAATATATGCATAACATATTGAAGGCGGGTCGCCCAGTACCAAACATATAGATATTTAAATTAATATAAGGCACAGGTCCTACATGTTTGGTACTTGGCGGCCCGCCTTCGATATGTTATGCATATATTTTGATTTGTTGGCTAGTCAAGTCATTAAGCAAATTAATCAACAAGCGCAAGTTCCATGAAACAAATATTATTTTTTTGCTTTGCAGTGGTACTTATTATTTAGTTATTTTTTGGTTTTTAGCGGTTTTTTGTTTTGAAGTCGGTTTTTATTTTTTTATTAAAAATTTTTAAAGTAAGATTTTATTTTAAATGATTTTTCTATGTGAATTTACTTTTATTGAAATTTGCTATCGATTGCTATTTTAAACTTGAAATTTTCACTGATAATTTTTAAATAATTTGAATGATAAGTCAGTGGACATTATGATTTGGCCATGGTCAAAAGATTTGAAAAATGCCCTATAACGAGTGCAAGCTGGTGAGAGTCCCAGTCGCGGTGGTGGTCGTGGAGGCCGCCGCGTCGTCAGTATGCCTACTCGTATATTATACTCTGAACGTAACGGAAAGCCGTCGCCCCTTCTACCGCTAGGCGAGGAAGGAACGGATTCCTCTTTGTTGTACGTCTACAAGAAACTCGTTGCATTGGGGGAACTTCAGCGTGAACATATTGAGGTGCGAAGGGAGACCAACATGGAATTTAGCTGGTAAAATACAGCCTGCATCCCAGAAAACTTTCTCCATGAACAAAAAAAGTACATTTTATAGCTCCGGTAGAGGCGAGCTAATGATGCTGAAGTAGAGACTGGTGACCACCTGGCGCCTGCAACGTCATGGCTGTAATAATATACCGGGTATATCAAGACTGCTACCGAAAACGAAGCCGGGTGGTAGTTTTAGTGCCTACAAACACAATACAATTAAAAATTTCGCAAAGAAACGTGATAATTTTTTTTTATAATTTTTTAAATATCGTCCTTTTTGGGTGGTAAATGCATAGTTTTTGCTAAAATAATAATTTAAACTCTTGTATACCTTAGAGTCTTAATAAATAAAAGGATATACACTATTATTTTAAGGAACAAAACGAATTTACTACCCAAGTAAGACCATATGAAAAAAAAAACAAAAAAAAAGTCGTCGCTTTTTTTGCAACATTTTCTGTTGCATTGTGTTTGTAGTCACTAAAACTATCACCCGGCTTCGTTTTCGGTAGCAGTCTTGATATAACCTGTATGCACATGTTTGTTAGTGTTCACACTTCACAGTAATGCATCGGCACATGATCGCCGATGCGGGGCACGCCAGTGCTCCATAAGCAAAAGTACGATTCAAAGAACTTAGTTCATGGTCAAGCCGGCTGGACTAATATGGATTGATGAAAAGCGGACTTTTCAAATCTCACAAAATCTTCTTAACATCTCTATAATATTTCGGTTTTCTCACTATGATTTTTTTCACCGTTAAACCGCGAATCAATTTACTAGTTATCAATACATGACTATTATTGTACACCACTCCGAAAAGGTAGGGGTGTGCCCTAGGATTTGAAACCGCGACCACCGTCAAGACTCTGGAGTCTAAACAGTACCATTCGGTCCACTGCCAATGCGATGCTATCCAACCACGCACTATACATACCAGTTACTACATTTATAAGATAACATGTGAAAGATTAAAAAACGTACGTTTTTATTAACATGCGTTCGGCGAAAATAATACGGATGTTGGCCGACTTCGCTGTCGATGCGCGAGGCGACCAACTTTATGCAAAATCAAAGCGGACGTTACAAGCACGGCTGTTAAGGCTAACACTAAATGAACCGATACAATTTATTTACCACTTTATCTTTATCACGATGAAAATATTATGTCAATGCGGGGAGCATACCGAATTGCGAGACGATTATACTTTTTTCAGAGTCGGACTGCGACAGCGATTTCGTAGGGTCAGAATGTATGTATAGTAACTGGATGCAAGCGGACACTGAGCCTCTTCCTCTTATGCGTATACGTGTTAGATTAGTCGTGAGCGTATACAACATATGTAATGTATTGGACAGTATCAGCCTATATACTTCCCATTGCAGCGCACGAGACTCCTCTAAAATCGAAAGTAGGACTGAAAGGGGTTAGGCCATATAGTCCACCAGACTGGCCCTGTGCTTGTTGACAAACTTTAGATAACATGAAAATTTTCACAAATCGCTATGGTACCCAAGTTCCCTTAGTGTGGTGTAGTAGGTAGTGGTACACGATATTGTACTTCACTGTTATATTGCTCGTTCATTGACTATCAACTATGTACCAAACATGACTCCAAAAGGTCTGGGGTTTGCTCTGAGATTTGAACCCGCGATCACTGTGAACATGTCGGGAGCCGCATCTGGGTCGTTTACTAACGCATTTATGGTCCAAGAGCCTAGGGCCGCCAGACGTTACTTATTTTCTGAGTAACGAAAAGTATCGTACAGAGTAGTGTTAGGGTATACTCTGAAGGTATACATACCTGCTAGCTTGGGCCGGCGGCCAATTCACAGGTACCAGGTGCTAAAGGTACATAAAAATATTGCTCACATTTCTTAAATTCTGAGAGCTGATTCTTATACATATTTTACAAAATTGTATTAAAAATTAAAATTAATATTGTCAGACAGTTTTCGTCGGCGGTAATATCCGCCAGACGTTTTAAAGTTTGTAAAAAAATAACGTAAGTTTACTTAAAGTCTGAGTCTTGATTTTTATATATGATATTTTAGAAACTATTTTAACACTATTTCTATGCATCCAGACAAATTCTAGGGGCCAAATATCCCCCAGACATATTTAAAATCTCGCCTTGAGTATGCATGAGATCATTATTCGTACGCTCAAACGTGAGAGAGATATATAGATATATATCAATCAAATAAGTTATTGATATCAAAATTCGTATTATACGACTTATTTTAAACGAAAAATAATGGCGTGAACTCTTTTAGAAAAATAGCACTAAGGGGGTGAAATAAGGGATGACATTTTCATATAATGTATTGCTTTTACGTCCGTAAAATAAACCATGGTTCCCTTGGTTCATTCTTTTGAACCGTAGTTGATACACCAACCACAGATTAATACAAATAATATTCGTTCAACATGATATCATTCCATCGCAACGTTCCATATCCACAGAAAATAATACGTTTTAATAAAATTTTAATGATTAAATAATGTTTAGGCGTATTGAACCTATTGAGGGTTGGACATTTTGCTAGAATGTCAATATTGGTTGGTATATCGATTATAATTTAATTTTTTTTTTCATTTGGTTCATGTTATATTAGGGGGGGGGGGGGGGGGGGATCAGCCCATATACGTCCCACTGCTACGATACGTCAGTCAGTCAGTCAGTCAGGTTCCTCTTTTATATATATAGATTGATTCACAGTGTAATTTTGTGATTAGATGTTCTGATACTGACATTGTAGCAATAATGCTAGGCAATATGCATAGTCTAAAAAACGTTGACTCTCACGTGTGGATATTAACTGGAACTGGAAATAAGCTGAGATACATTGATGTTTCAAAAATTTACGAGAAATTAGGACCGTGTTTATCTCGAATTTTACCAGGCTTTCATGCGATCACTGGCTCTGATTACAACCCTGCTTTTTTTTTAAGAAAGGTAAACAAAAACAAAGGCCATTCAGTATTCTCAGAAAAAATGAAGAGTAAAAAAAAAGCATTTACCAGATTTGGCGAACTAGAGTTATACAGTGAAGGGAAGAAACCTTCAATACCATTCAAAAATTTATTTGTATTTTTTATAATGTGGCCGGAGTCATTGATGTAGATGCTGCAAGACTTCAATCGCCTTATTACAAAACGTGGTTTATCTAAAAACTTTAGTTTATATCGCAATAAACTATGGTTTATATGAAATTCATATTACAAAAAGTGGTTTAACGATAAACCATGGCCTTTTTTATGGTTTATCGCTAAACCTGACCGCCCCCTAGTTTAAAGGTGGTCTAAATCGTAAACTTCCAACTATTTCTTTAGGATTTAGTGTCTATTTCATCGTATTATGTTACTTTTACTCTAAAATTGATATTAATATGATGAATTTGTTCGTTATTAAGGATTTTGAAGCCTTTGAGCGATTAAAAACGTCATGTCGGCCCAACAAAATACGTCTACGCGTCAAACCCTGTTTTAATTTTTTCTGATAAAAATAAACGCATAAGGATAAGTTTACCAAACATTTTGCAATGTAATCATTCATATAATAATGTTGGTTTACTCACTTTTTTCTCACTACTCAAATTCACAGACCATTTTTCATTTTGTAGGTCCACCACAACACGATATTATTAAATTAGATTACTATGTAATTACCTAAGCGACAATTATTTTACATCACTTCACTTCACATACTTCGTTGACTAAATAGTAAATGCATTCCAATGCTAAATGAACTTATTTTAACTCGCGATAGTTTTGTTTATTGTTATGGTTTCTTGTAACGCGCCAGAATGTGACGTTCCATCACACGTGTTTGGATGTGTGACTAGCTAATATAACATGCATATAATATAATACAACAACACTAAAACGGTGAAGGAAAACATCGTGTGGAAACCTGCATACCATAGCGATTTATAAAATTTCTATGGTATGTAAGTCCGCCAACCCGCACTAGGCCAGCGTGGTGGACTATATGGCCTAACCACTCTCAATCGTACTCTCGGTTGTAGAGGAGGCCCGTGCCCTGCAGTGGGACGTATATGGGCTGACCCCCCCCCCCCAATATAACATGAACCAAATGAAAAAAAAAATTAAATTATAATCGATATACCAACCAATATTGACATTCTAGCAAAATGTTCAACCCTCAATAGGTTCAATACGCCTAAACATTATTTAATCATTAAAATTTTATTAAAACGTATTATTTTCTGTGGATATGGAACGTTGCGATGGAATGATATCATGTTGAACGAATATTATTTGTATTAATCTGTGGTTGGTGTATAAACTACGGTTCAAAAGAATGAACCAAGGGAACCATGGTTTATTTATGTTTTGTAATACAAGTAAATTTAAACCATGGTTCTGCAGATTAGACTGGTTTTGCTAGACTAGGTTTAAATCAAGGTTTATTTCGCTTTTTGTAATAAGACCGCAATTGTTTATCAATACTTATACTGCTTCTGACGTAAATGAAGAGTTTACTCGGAAAAATATCAAAAACTTTAATGCTAGCAACTTACCACCGTGTAAGACTGAACTTCGACAGCAGTTCCAAAGAGCAATTACATCGCTAGGCTCTGGAATAATGCTCACATGAAGATACTTGGTATTTTGAGACCAGAGAATAACGGATGGAAGTTAGAAGACAACCAGTATCAATTCAATTGGTTTGATGGAGACCAATTACCTTTCGTCAGTGAATCGCTTGACAAAAACATAGGTATTTTTCTTAAATTTCTTTTATAAATGTGTTGCTATTTTACTCGTAATTATGATATTTTATTTGATTTTACAGAGACAGAAACAAGTAATACTGATATGATGATGATGATGACTTACGCCCGAATACTGGAACGCCATTCAAATACTAAGTTGCTCTTAACAACGCACGGCCCACTCAGCCAGTACATTTAATCGGGATTAACGTAGTTAAGCGCAAGTTATATTTAAGTTGCGTTCCAGTATTTGGGCGTTAGACACTCAATACAAAGATTGGCTGACGAGTTCTCAAATACCAATGATGACGATGACGAATTTTAAAACCGCGAAAACATTATGTGCGCGTTAATACTCATGGCGAGATTTTAAATATGTCTGGGGGATATTTGGCCCCTAGAATATGTCTGGCTGCATAGAAATAGTGTTAAAATAGTTTCTAAAATATCATATATAAAAATCAAGATTCAGACTTTTAAGTAAACTTACGTTATTTTTTTGCAAACTTTAAAGCGTCTGGCGGATATTACCGCCGACGAAAACTGTCTGACAATATTAATTTTTTAATACAATTTTGTAAAATATGTATAAAAATCAGCTCTCAGAATTTAAGAAATGTGAACAATATTTTTATGTACCTTTAGCACCTGGTACCTGTGAATTGGCCGCCGGCCCAAGCTAGCAGGTATGTATACCTTCAAAGTATACCCTAACACTACTCTGTACGATACTTTTAGTTACTCAGAAAATAAGTTACGTCTGGCGGCCTTGAGCTCTTACTCTATTATACACTCAGGTAGAATCCGGATCACGCCATACTTCGTGACTCACTGATTGCACGGTGCCGTTACGAACATCCTGCCTCTAGCTTTCAGGAGACCAGCAATCATAATTGCTGAACGAAACGTAACTGCTAACCATTTAATTCTCGCCAATTTTCTGTGGAACAGAGTCCTCTACCACCAGGCGCGGCACCTTGCTTGTTGTACCACTCGGACGTACTGTAGCTTTTGTCTTTATAAAATTCGAAATTTATTTAAATACGTTCTTTAACTTGAAGGAAGAATTTACCATATGGACGGTATGAACATTAAATATTTTATTTTATTATTTTGTCAATTTAATTCAGAAGAAACTATCCTATCTAAGACAATAACACATATCTGCAATATTTCATTCTAAACAATTTAGTGGTTTCAGATATTAGCGCGAACAACATCATGACATGACATTTTTATATTAAAGATAGAAATATAATATATTGGTCACCAAACATTCACATCAGTCATCAGGAACTCGCAGTCTTTTGAATCACACTTACTATAATCCATCGGTTTAGGTACTTAACTAAATGTAAACAAACCAGAACACGTGACGCATGGTTGTTCAACATTTTATTGCAATGTCCAAATTACGAATATTTTCTTATCAACCAAGTAACAAGTATTAACATAAATTAACAGCAGCTTATAACAAATAATAACTAAAACAGAGTAAAGAACAACGATGAACACTTCCAAACACTTCACCACTTCATGAAAACAGTAAGTACATTAACGCAATGAATAATAATTGGCTGCCATAGATAACATAATATGATGATGCTTAGTAGTTATCCGACCTAACGCATTATCATTCATTTAAATGGTCGCATTACGGTAAAGTCGTACTTCTAGATTTTGTAGCATAATATTTCTTGTAACTTATGAAAATGTTTTGGATGGCTGACTGTTTGGGTCTTTTTTATAGACAGATTGCATTATGTGAAATTCGATAACTTAATTTAGATAATTTAATTATGATCTTACATAATTTAATTGTTTCCAAGCTCACATATTCATAATTATAATCGTTATAATAAATTTGAACATGCAATGTAGTTTTACATTTACGTAAACATTTTTTTGTCTTCAATTAATTTAGAAATGAGAAATGGCAATGTTAAATAACCTTTTTTATGGTTTGTTTACATTTAGTTAAGTACCTAAACCGATGGAGTATAGTCAATCAAGTGTGCCACAGAGGCGAAGGAAGTCGCGAGCTGCGGCTACTCAACTCAAAACCGTGCCGGCCGCGGGTGAAAGCTAGTGCACTTGTAACGGGACCGCGCCTCCCGCGCCGCACGCGCTCCACTCGCCGGAGCATATCCGACTGATACCAAACGGTACAAACGCATTTACTGTATGTATACAGTCATCAGTGTAACACTAGGAAATACACCTGGTGCAATAAAGCCACCTTCGCGCTCGTGAGAAGTTGTGTGTGTGAAAGTGCTTGCAGTTTAGGCACATAACATATTGCCGACGATATGCGCCGCGCCGGACGCTAACATCTCGACTCCAGAATAATCTCGAGCCGACATGTGCATTCGTCGCGCTTGCTATAAATATGTTGCGTGGAACTTCCAACTGTCAGTGTCTTCACTCTCCAGTGCACCTGTCTTAAGTCTTAGTGGGAATAAGTGGCAGGACCCTGGGTGGTTTATGCAATCGCTATGTTGTGTTAAAACGATACTGAACTAGTGAATGAGACGCAAAGAACTCGCGGTCCGCGGCTGCAGAGCCGTGCGGTGTTGCTTCTCGTCGCCCTCACTGCAACAGATGTTGCTGCCTGCAGCAAATATAATGAAGCCGTTTGAGTGTGTAGTCGACGCCTGGCGGCCTGTCAGTATCTACATGTCTAGCTACGCAAGCGATATGTTGCACTAATGTTATGGTGAGTGGTTGTCTCGCATACTGTGCATACTGACACACTCAACGCACGCCGAGGGGAACGGTTTCGCAAGTCGCACGCATTTCACAAGGCGGCCGCCGCGCCGCGCCGCACCGCGCCGCCCGCGCCGCCGGCTCGCATCTGATGTTGCGCCTGCTTGAGCGGCCGTCGTCATTGTAACCGCCACCGGGGCCAACATTATATATTTTAGTGTTTGGAGCAGTATTGTTACTGCGATTACAGATCAGATTTTCATAGTTGTAGTAGAGATACTTTTTTGAGTCATGTCTGTATTGATAGTCAATCACCACGCATTAAAACGGTGAAGGAAAACATCGTGAGGAATCCTGTATACCATAACGATTTGTAACAAAAATTCTATGGTATGTAAGTCCGCCAATCCGCACTAGGCCAGTGTGGTGGACTATATGGCCTAACCACTCTCAATCGTACTGTCGATTGTAGAGGAGGCCTATGGGCCTCCTCATGGTATCGTATCGTGCAGGGTATGCCCAGAGTGCGAAGTCTGAGTTTCTTAAAAACGATCGAGTAACTTAACCATCGCGTTAAACGAGCAAACGTCAGTCACGGCGAATTGCGAGCAAGCGCGAGTGCGAGTTTCAAACATAGTCGTCGACTCGATTGGCGTTTATTCACCGTGAGCAGTGAACGTTTTTTTGCTTATATTGGCTGCACTGGGTTGCTGTGTGATAAGCCGACAAAATCTAATACGTATTTCGTTTGTCTATCTTATTGGAGTTACCGATGTTCTCTCAAAATCACAGATCACTTCCAATAGATACCGCATTACGATAGTTTTGTTTTGAACCGAAAACGCCAACGAAGGGAACTGCGCGGGGGGTGGGCGGGTTGCAGCGCGGTCACGTGGACTTCACTGGAGAGATGAGGCATAAGTCGATAAATAAAAAAATGTATCGATAGTTCGATTTGCCAGTAAGTTCATGTGTTATGATCGCTTCTATAACTTAATTACCAACTTGTTAAATGTTTGATAATATTTTTTCACCGGCCTGATCTGATAAATTATACTAACCGGCAACCGCTAACTACGAATGAAATAGGATTAAGATTTATACTTTAGTATGTAATGGTTTTATTTCTATTATTCACCGTGTATTTTTGTTTGCCATAATGGCGAAATACCCAAATTAAGTGTTGATAAAAGATCAGATAAAAATATGAAATGGTAAATTACCTACTAAACCTCACGCCCTAAAGGGCTACAATAACTTATTCCGTTTCTTGAATTCTGACGGCGCGGCGGCTGTAGTAAATGTAATATCGACAAGTGACGATGAAACCCACTTGACGAACTATGAATGTTTTTGAGACGATATATACAACGTATGTTAAAATTAGTGCAATAGTTTTTGTGCTACTGATTCTCTATAAACTTAGTATACTAAAACTTATGATAAATACCCTCCCATTATATTTGAAAAAGTATACAACTAGAGGGAAAAAAGGAAATTTAATTACGCCAAAGATAAAAATAAATAAAAAAATATTGTAAAAGTACCTTGTTAACAAATTTAACCATTTCAAATTACATAAAATAACGTAATTATGGTAATTTGCAATTTTTATTTAAATCAATATATATTTGTGACATTGTCATTTAATAAAAGTAATTTACATTATTGTTTTACAATATCGATATTTCTGGGAATTATATTATAAACATGCGTCAAACACTAGAAGAACGCGTGATTTCGACAAAAAAAGATGGCTTATTACGGTTAGCTATGCGAAAAAGAGACGGCTGATTCTCCATCCGAACTCGACTGTTTGACATTGATACAATAACCAGTATAAATTGAGCTCGCTCGGGACCAAATTAATTTAAAGAATATTAGTTATCGATGAAAACTTATTGCGTTTTTTTAGATACTTTATTTTTTTGAGTTTTTTGCACACCATTTTATTGAACAAATCATTTTTAACTGTAATATTATGTTCCCAAAATGTAATTTTCGCTAACGTGCGACGACATGTGCGGGTCCACTACTTGGACGACACTGATGACGCGACATTTGGCATCGCTTTATATCTATCTGATAGCTTATACTGGGTATCTCAAGACTGCTACCGAAAACGAAGCCGGGTGGTAGTTTTAGTGGCTACGAACATAATGCAATTAAAAATTTCGCATAGAAACGCGACAATTATTTCTTATGATTTTTTAAATATCGTAATTTTTGGGTGGTAAATCCATAGTTTTTGCTATAATTATAATTTAAACTCTTTTATACCTTGGAGTACTTATAAATAAAAGGGTATACACTATTATTTTAGGAAAAAATGTATTTACCACCCAAATATGGCCATAGGAAAAAAATAAAAAAAAAATTGTCGCATTTTTTTTGCAACTTTTTCTGTTGCATTGTGTCTGAAGTCGTTTAAACTACCACCCGGCTTCGTTTTCGGTAGCAGTCTTGATATACCCTGTATGTGTTGGGCGCAACCGCTGTCCTGCATTAAGGCCTGGTCTGGCGAAGGATACGCGCGGCACTGCGGTAAGCGGCAACGTCATGACGTCATACAACGTAGTTCAAATAACAACAAAAAAGGTGGTTCACATATAGGTTTTACTCTGTGCGTAAAACTGTTGACCAATGGGAGAACCGTTCATTGACAACTAACGTTACTATGGCAATTTCGCGTTGAAGTTTTCTTGAATTTCCATGACAACAAATAACAATCATTAATGTACGAAAATATATATAATTTCTTAAAAAAAATGTTTGTGCGTCATTTTAAATAATCTGGGTACATATGTTTATTAGACAATGTTCGCAATATTGATACGTGATAAAAGTGGTTCGTATCATTCTAATGAAATACGCGTCTGCTGAATACATTTTTTTCGGCTAAACAACTTATTGTCAGATCAAAAATCAATTTCACTGGATTTATGTAGATATCATTTCTTACATTATCGTTATCGATCGTACCGTAATTGGGTAAAAATAAATTCCATAACGGTTAAATTATTTTTCTATAAAATTGTCACAAGCAAAACCTGGAATAATACTTTTTAAAATAATAATTTTATTTTAGTATTTAACAGAATTCATAACACAGAGATCAAAATATATATGCGTAGGTATAAGTAGCACAAATTACAATATATATAGAGGGGGTTTTAATGGAATGGGAATGGAAAAAAAGGGGAAAACACAGAACTTGATACTACGTTGAGGAACTACCTCTTTAAGATTGCACCATTTAATTACATGATGCACTCCAGGTGCTAGGAGAGTGGTGCTAATTGTGTCAAACGGCGAAAGATTATTTTATCTTGCAGGTGGATTTTATAAATAAATGCGACGATAATATACAATCATTATTCAACGAATGTATGTATATGGGCTGATACAAAACTCATCGTAAGATTCTTTCTAGCTACTTTTTCGGGCTCATATAAAAAGCAGGTGCACTTAAACGATTTATGTTTTTATTGGGTTTGTTGTTTGTATTTGTTTCTATGCACATATAGGGACAAGGCCAACTAGCGTGGTGGACTATAATATGGCCTAACCACTCTCAATCGTATTCTCGATTGTAAAGGAGACCCGTGCTCTGCAGTGGGACGTATATGGGCTGATCAAGTGCCCTGCGAATAAAGACTGAATGTATATAGATACCTACTAATAAATCGTCTCCAATCGTACCCTGATCAGTTGGGAACTAATTCCGTTGCTATATTTTGTTAAAAAGCGTGGGGTGCTAGGTACTTAGAACAATTAACATACAGTTCCGTTCCTCATTTTTATAACAATAAAATAAATGTAATTGACTCCAGTTTATAATCTTGCACTTATTAAATATTAATTATTTTTACTTTTTAACTGTATCTTTTACCAAAGCAAGGTTTTAAAGTTTTATTCTTACGTGGAGTAATATTACGCCATTGTCATTGGGAATGTGCGTGAACTGTATTGAACGTCCTGTGCGGCAGCACATAGTCGATATACGCGCCACAGCCTAAACAAAAGTTTAAACCAAACGAAAATTCATAAAAATATTGTTCTCAAATAAATCCATTGCGCAAATACGCTTACCGCGACGAAATGACTACAATGACGGCACGTTGTGCGGTGTATCCGCCCTGCGCTTCACCGCATTTGCCCCTCTACACCGACGCATACTGTGACAGCACAAAAGACCAGTCTACCCGTCACCTGGTTGACCCCTCACCGCAGACGCTGGCTGACGCATACTGCGGCGGAACGTCATGTCAATGTCAATGTTTTTCATACAAAACCGAGTTTGACACCGCATTCCGCGCAACGCAACGCTGTGCGTAGCTTCGACAGACCAGGGCTTTAGGTATCTATTTTGAGTGATCTGTGCTCAAAATGGTCGGATTATGCGTCGCGTCGCTTTCAAAAGTCATAACAAAAAACTTTG
Organism: Hyles vespertilio; assembly: GCA_009982885.2. Classification (NCBI taxonomy): domain Eukaryota; kingdom Metazoa; phylum Arthropoda; class Insecta; order Lepidoptera; family Sphingidae; genus Hyles; species Hyles vespertilio. The sequence continues at coordinate 24,033,381 of CM042816.1, forward strand.
AAACTTTTCAAGTGTTCTTGTAAGTTTTGGTGTGAACCGTGTGAACTGTGAAGATATTTGTTAAATATAAATTTGTAACCAAAATACGCAAAATGAAGACAAGCCATCATCATTTTGATTTATTAGTATCGTACATGGAACAGTAAGTACCTTATCTGAGTTTATAATTCATATTTCTATGCTAGTGGAAGTGTTTGAGAATTTGTTTTTTAATACTAGACAAGGAGATCTCAGCAAGCCAACATCCAATGCAAGGGGTAGGGTGGTGGCTTTGCAGAAATGGGAGGAGCTGACATACCTCCTTAACAGTGATGGTAGTGGAGATACCAAAACTACAGAAAAATGGAAAAAGGTTTAGTATTATTATTAATTTACTAGGTATTGGTGGAGGTTTATTTATCATAAAAAAATATTTAGTTGCATAATATTAATAACTCTGCATGTTTAAGGTGTGGAGTGACTTCAAAAATAATATAAAAAAGAAGGCTGCTCGATTACATAGAGCAGCCCATGGCACAGGTGGTGGGCCAGCTATATTAACCAAATTGACGGACATAGAACAAAGGGTCCTAAATTTAATTGGTGTACAAGTAGCAACGGGTTTGGCAATTCCGGAGGCAGGGTTTTCTCAGGTTTACTAATTGATTATTTTATTTATGCTTGGATTTTTTTAATATGCATTAATTTTTTATTCATATTCATAATACTTAATCTATTTCAGAATATTTTACAATTACCTGAAGAGCATCAACCTGAGGTCCAATTGGAAATTGAAGGAAGTAAGTTGTTGGGTATATAAGCATTAACAAGATTTTACCTATAAATTAAAGAATATGTAAATAATTTGTTTTACAGTTGATCTATTGAGTGAGCCTGGCACTTCTCAACAGCAACAATGTGTGCCAGGGCCCTCTAGCCAGGGTGCTTTATCATCTGGTCAAGTTCCTGAACCTAGGCCAGCTCAAGCTTGTATAGAATCAAGACCTCCAAGCCAGGTCCATGTGGACCCACCATCATTGAGGCCTATAGTTTCCCCATCTTTCATCATTGTAAATGAGGAACCAATAGAAAGTAAGCAATTTATTGATTTAATAAGCATCCTAGCAGCCTTAAGTTGATGTGGATATTATAATAAGTATTAAATTAGTATTTTTACTAATTATTTTTTGGAAATGTATACTAAATGCATACATAATTCAGGTGCTATTGTCTGTTGTGTTAAGTAGGTACTATGGCAGTTAATTTCAAGATTAGCACAAAAAAATATTTATTACATAAATGTGTATGTTGTGCCAGTATAATATAACTATGTATAAAAGTTGCACTAGGTTTTTGTAAGTTTAGAGTAAGTATATAACAAAAAAACAGGATATATAATTTATAAAAAATATAAATGAACTTAAATAGATGATTGTTACAATGAACTGATACAGAAATGTTGATTTTTAATATCATATATTTCTTTTGTTTGCAGATATTAGAGATTTGGCTAATTCTCCTGATCATACAGCTGCTGCATCTGCATCGAAACCTGCTCAGTTTGGGCAAACAACATCTCGTCGTAGGTTGAGGCCTTCAAGAATACGTTTGTCTCCTGGCAGTCGACCATCGCCTCGTAGGCGTACGATACAAGGGAGACAGACAGAACAAGCTGCTCAACATTTTCTCCATTCTGATGCAGAATGGCGAGCATTCAGAATGCAGCAGCACAATGATCATGTAGAGTTTAATTAAACATTATTAATTTTATAACATAAGGTTTAGGAAATAAAAATATGAACAAATTGTCTCAAATATATATAAGATTTTTAGTGATTAAATTTAAATTGTGTATAATTAGAATAAATTTAAGTAATTAGTATATTTAAACAATAGTTAATTTTTTATATAAGGGTTATGTAATAAAAATATGAAAAAAATTGTCTCAAATACATAGTTTTATTTTTAAAACATTAACAAATTACATATTAAGAAAGACATTAAATTAAATGGCTATAACTACTAATACACATCAGTCTTCATTATTCGAAAAATGTTTTAATTACATTTACAATTTTATAGATATTGGTCAATAGGCTAAAATGTTAAACAACTAAATATATAACTTTATAACTTCACTTGATGAACGATCACACAACTTAACAACTTAGGATCTTCCTGTGTTCAATCACCATCATTATTATAGCAGTGTCAAAGGCTAGCCAACAGTTCCGTTTCGCAGTTTATAATTGCAACCAACATCCAATAACACCAGCGCCAACAACTCGTCACCGTTACGAACGCTATTCGGTAGACTGCCTGTAGTAAAATTTTCAGCGGCGCCTGGCGTAGCACCGCTCAGCGCCATCATCGTCCACTACTCCAGCTCTATGGAAACCCCTGCCAAAAAAAAATCGACAACAGAAAATGTACGTGTCAACACAAACTGAAAAATACCTCAGACAGGTTGCAAGGATCCGCTGGGGCCTGCAGTGGACATGATGTAACACATATGTTAGTGGTAACTTACGCTTTAAGCAGGATTTCAATGTCTGGATATTAGAAAAATAATAATGGTTGGACCTCACCTGATTAACTCTTTACCCAGCTTAAATGTTATATTCCATTATAGAAACTAACAATTCCTGTGCAAAATTATGGTGTTTGTCAAATTAAATGTTTATATCTTCAGGCATTTTTGTTCCTTTTCAAAGTCAATTTATCTTGATATTGCATGTACAGCCATTAATTCCACCTCCATTTTACCCTTTTTATTGGTATTACTCATCCTGCCTTAACTCTTCCCGCAAATAAATCACTGGTTACACTAGTGATGCCAATAAAACAATTATTGCTGCAATCTTCTTACTAGTTGATCTCTCAATACCCTTCCCCTAATAAGATCTGTTGTGGAATTATGTCTATCCCCGATTAATCTCTCATCATGGGTTTGGTCATCATTATCCTCCAATCCTACAATTAACACGAGTATACATTACAAACTATGTATAAATAGTATTTGACATTATGGATATTCTATTTTTGTTAATAAATACATACTTATGATTTCTTCTTCTTCCACTGTTACACTACTAATTCCTATATTGTGCAAAACACAACATGCCTGTATTATTTGTGAGCATTTTAATGGCTTGTAATGAAGAGCCCTTTCTTTGTTCAAACAGCGCCAGCGATTTTTTAATCTTCCAAAAGTATTTTCTATTAAAACCCTAGCTCTCATATGCTTTGAGTTATAATTCGCCTCTAGAGAGTTGGGAGCAGCATCTAAAATAGGAGTCATTAGCCATGGACGTTGTGGATATTCAGAGTCACCTAAAATTAGTTGCCATTATAAAGTATGTGATTGTTTACCAATTAATATTTTCAGCATAAAATAAATTCAATGTTGATACATTGTACTAAGAAATTTTACCTAAGAGCCACACTGTTTCCCCGTTTTGATGCAAGGACTGCATATAATTGTTGACGTTACTATTCTCCCAAATAAATGAGTCATGGTTTGCTCCTCCAAATTTTGCGTTCACATTTAAAATTCTATAGTTGTCATCACATACCTACACAAAAGTAAATAAGTTAATGATCATAAAAAAAAAAACACCTACATATATGCATTAAACAATTAATTTGTGATATAGATATTTACCATTTGCACATTAAGTGAGTGAAAATGTTTTCGGCAATAATACCAATGTTCTTCCTCCCTGGGTGGTGCAAATATTTTAAAATGAGTGCAATCAATGCATCCAACTATATCAGGCATGTGATATTTAGTAAAAAACCTGTAATTATAATTATTATACATTAGGTATTAAACCAATTTAATATAATTCAGGTGCTTATATAATATCATTAAGTTATATTGAACAAACCTTTGACTAATTGCTTGTCTAGCAGCCGGTGTGTCAGGAAACTGAATATATTTATTTATAATATTTGTATGTGTCAGAGCCTTGGTTACCTCTTCAATATAAACACTGCACATTTTTTGGGAAATATGCTTTGCTACTCCCACGGGTCGCTGGTAAGATCCCGTCGCAAAGAAAAATAGTGCTGTGAGGACCTAGAATAATAAAAGTCTATACACAATTGAACATTCTCATGTCACATATAATAAACTTAAGTAACCACCGGCACCTACCTTTCTTTCCAAAGTAACCCGTTGAGAGGATTTTAAGTTAGTCAAGAGCCTTAACTCCTTACATAAAAACTTGAATTCTCTCTTAGAGAGACGATATTGTTTCCTAAATTCCGTGTCCGAGAGATCATACAATGGGTTATTACTTCTGCGGGCTCTTGCAAGAAGATCACAAGTTTTATTACGATCATCTTGTGCCCCAGCAGTCGCAACCATTCTCCAAGCAAAAAAAAAATCGTGATGCCATTTTATTTTGTATGAGCACAAGTTCACAAACACAAATCTTCTAATAAAATACCACTTTACAAGCTCTCTCACTGCAAAATCCTTTGCGAATAACTTTACCGTCGCGTTCGTGAGTAATAACTGTCAAATGGGTCAAATTTGCAACTCAAACTCGCAAAATGACCGTATTCGCGCGTTATCGCGTTTGGATTCGATCGTCACCGTGACAACGTAACATAAACAAATCTCGCACTCACAAATTATGATTCACAATATTGACACTAGATGGCGCTGATCAAATGCCATACAAAACCGCGTTAACGCTAACGCGATCGAGTTGGTAAAAAAACTCAAACTACGGCCACTGCAGTGGGACGGATATAGGCTGATACAGTAGAGATACTTTAACTTATATTGGTGCGCCCCTCCATGCCTGCGTCAATAAAATACAATAGGCGCGTGACAAACGGTACAATCAAGTACCTTTCATTAATTAAAATGCCTGTCAATTATGGTCATTTCCAGTTTATAATGAAAATAAATTGTAATAAGGTCAAAGCGAATTTATTATTAATGTAAGATTGGCAGAACGTCAATCGGCTCCTCTCATGGTTCACCTTTGATGCGTCTTCCACACAATGGCCTGGCCACTAAAGGCGATGACGGCTGGTCGACTATCTCCGCCGATGTTTGGTGACGTCACTACAGATTATGCAATGTTGCTAAGTCTATTTACTAAAATCCAAATTTTGGCGTGACCAGTATTATTCCTCAGTATCAACAGTCAAAATGTATAAGGGTATATCGAGTTAATAAGGTATATCGAATTAAATGAACCACAAACTGAACTCGTAATTCGTAATACAGTTTAGGTATTGTTATATTTTCACGCAGTGGAACTCGTCTGTTTTAATTGTTAGTAAATTATATTAATCCCTTATTCCACAAAAGTTCCAGCTGGATTTGAATTCCCGCAATTGGAGTATTTCTCAAATATTGACAACTCTGGTAAAAAATTAACATTGTATTCTTAGATTATATACTCGTCTAGATGACACATCACACCTCACCGCACGGCTCAAAAAAAGTCTACCAAATTTGGTAGACTCGCTTCTCACGTACGTCAGTGTCATTTGAACTACATATGGATAACGTGCTCCCGAAAAATAATTAATTATGCCGGTTTGTGCTGTCGAATTGTATCGCAATTGTGTGGGAAAACTGTATAATAATACCAATAACACTTTCTATCGGTAACATTATTGTTAAACCACTATTATTTGAAGAAAACATGAACTTTTAATTCATTATTTTGAAGATGAGTTTCATTGGCCAGTGTTGTCAATTTATTACTAGGAAGATTTGTTGAAACTATGGGAGAAACTATAAAACACAAATATCATTACATAATATTTCGATCAGAATAACAACAAGAAGAATGGCATTATTTATTTAATGAGTAAATAATACTTACCTACACGATATTAATGAAACCCACGACGACATGCGCTTCATAGTAATTTTATTAACTCTTTGCCTTGCATGTGTATTACCATTCAAAATTTCACAAACGGAGTACTGCTATTGTCATCTTTGAAGAAACAGCGAGAACTTATTTAAGGTCCTAATAATATTTTTAGACTTCCTACGGATTCCGTACTAGCAAATTGCTGGAGAGACATTACACAGCGGAAACGAAAAGAAGACCATTCGTAGCCTCACATGACTTCAGTTGTGTGTTCCGAACATTTTACTTATGATGATTTATATTTTACATAAATACAGAAATCAGATAACAGCCCAGGCAATAAATCCAAAGAGTTAATTCTATTCGGAAACAAACACTAGGAGATGGGTTTAGATCTTTATTGTTTTTACTAAAATGCGTTATAAATATAATTAATAGTATGATTACTTTAAATAAAGAAAAAATATTTTATTTAACCTATTTTGTATATCAAATAATGGGGAAAAGTTAAGTTAATAATCTGGAGTAGGCATCCCTAAACACACACACCTTGACAGTTGGATTACAATAATTACACGACCGGTACTCACACATATCAACGAAAGTGAGGACACTTTTAGCGCATCGTTTGTTGACATTGCTCAATCTAGACGAGTATATAATCTAAGATTGTATTCGTGGTTTTTCCGTGTTTGTCGGCAGAAATCGGTAAGTTCGAGTGAGAATAGAAAGAGAATACCCATCATTACATGTAATCGTGGCCGATGATTTCAGCGAACAGTAGGGCGATTCACGTTAGTTCTTTACGCGCCGATCAAGTTGCGGTGCGGTTACAATTAAGTTTACGTTTTGGTACAAAATGGTATTCTTGTAAATGTTTAGCTGCGCGTCAACAGTACGTTAACAAATTTCATACGTCTGACGTATGAAATTTGTTTGACATTCACTTAAACGCGCAGCAGTAGAATACACTAAAGCGCTCGCGTGACGCGAACTTGACGCGAGCATATTACGAGAATACGAAGAGGGCTGTTTTGATCGAAATGTAACTGCAACTGCGCCGCAACTGAACTTATTTAATTACGTGAATCGCCCTACAGAAAGCCTGAATTATTGCTATTTATAGCATTAGCAATACTTCAAGCTTTATACTAATGTTTTAAAAATTGAATAATAGTTAACCTTTTGTATTTTACTTCCTGAATTAAGTTTCTCCTACAGTATGCATAATATTAAAATTATTACTAATTGTTGCATTCTGATGACCACCACTTATAGAACGTACACAACACTTTCACAAAAACAAGGAAAAAATACACTTAGAGAAAAAACAAATCAAGGAACTGAAAAAGAGCTACAGATAATGATGAAAGAAAATGTACTACTCTGTCAAGAAAGTACCGGGCAAAGATCCATAATACACAAAATAGTAGTTATTCATCCAAATTTATCAAAGTATGCTTAGGCTCTTAGAAACGATACACTTCTGCCAACGAATAATCCAATGATCAAAACATTTTTTCAATGCTTCTTCAGGAATGGAATTCAGTTCTTGTCGCGAATTCTTCATTATGTCTTCTATCGAATGAAAACGTGTGCTACGAAGTGGTAATTTGAGTTTAGGAAAAAGAAAGAAGTAGGCTGGAGCCATATCTGGTGAATAAAGTGGTTGCTCGTTAGTATTTGTTGAGGTTTTGGTCAAAAATTCGTTCACAATGATGACCTTGTGTGAAGGCGTATCATCGTGATGCAAAATCCAAAGAGTTTTCTTTCCACAAATCTGGCTTTTTTCGTCGAATTTCTCTCTCTTAAACGCCGCATAAAACTCAAATAATTTTATCAATCTCTCTCAAACTTAGTTAATGGCCTACCAAAACGAGCCAAATCTTCCATCACATCTCAACCGTTTTTAAATGTTCTGTGCCACTCATAACCACGTGTTTTTATAAAGTTGATTCACCATAAGCCTTCTGTAACATTTTCAGTGACCCCGAGCACGAAATTCCATTGGCAATGCAAAATGTAAGACAAATTCTATGTTCGATGTTTTTGTCCACTAGGAAATTCGCAATACATACTAGATATGATATAAAAAAGACAGCACTGTATTTATTCTAATTATCAGATGCAATTGAAACTAGGCGCCAAAATGGAAAACAGTTGTCAATCTAACATCAACGAAAAAAAGGAAAAAATGAATTTGGAACCATAAACAAATCATCTATTCCCGATACTTTGTTGACAGAATGTAAATCTAATACTAAATAAATTTAAATCAAATCAGTGAAACAATGAGATCTATAATATAATAATTGTAACAATAAAATAGTCTAATGCCAAACTATACTACATTACTTTTTGCTTGAAGAGCGATAAAGAATTCTAAAGATGTCAATTCTGAATCACGGGATTGGACTATATTGTAATGATGAAAAAGGTGATTGAACACCTTAATTGGTTTTAGCAAAAGGAATATAAAAAACCTTCTAATTTTGTACCTAGGGTAAGAGGGAGGCACATGTTACTTGATTGACTAAGAAAATATTCGTAAATTTGGACATTGCAATAAAATGTTGAACAACCATGCGTCACGTGTTCTGGTTTGTTTACATTTAGTAAAGTACCTACACCGATGGAGTATAGATACACAGTTCCCTGTAAAAGTTCTGTTAAAAAGTGGCACCGATGCATGACATGAAAAAAAGTAAACAAAAAGATCACATATTCCAAATATATTAACACAAATTCCACCTTATTCCTGGAGCTTAAAGTAGCTTTTCACATAATGTCTAAAGTTCTGCGACGTTTTAGAAGCAACGGTCGGTGCGTGACTGAAGGCAAAACAGTGCTTAAAGCACTCTTTTGGTGCCATTTTCTAAGCGCTCATGTTGTATCTAGTGTATATTTGATCGAAGACTGGTAGTCTACATTCAAAAAGTAGTGATACCAGGTTTGTTATGTTGCTTCTTCCGCTGTCTTGATTTAAAGGGTTATTTTTGTCTCTTAATTAACTCTTTTATTTTCAATTTTACACCAAAAATTGTAATTAAGTTGTTAATTAGAGTCTAGACAATGGAGTTTTGTGATTCCATAAGGCTTAAAGTAGTCGGATTTTACCTCCAATGCAGCATGGTGACTATCAGTATTGCACAACGGATATATTATTTCACTAAGAATGGGAACACTAAGGATACAGAAGTTTAGGATCCTATAGAGTTATACTATGTAAATGAATATTGAAATAAAACTATTTACGGATTTTATCGCGGTTTTGGTAAAATTTTTACATTTCTTAACTTTCCGATACGTTTCGATGGCTTTACAGGATTCATCACCGCAAAAATCACCGTTTCCTACCCAAGACGATTCGCAAGGCTATAGCTAGATAGGCTAAGAACCATTGGAATTCTGCTCAATTTTGAGGAGTTCTATCTACTTCCGAATATATACATCAGATCTTCTTTCTTCACCATTGAACTAATGACAAGCACTGGTTGCTGTTATTTCTTGAGTCTCATCTTCACTAGAAGAATCTAACATCATAATAACAACAAACGCGTCGGATCATGTCATTATTTCTTTCGCTCCCTTTGGTCAATGTCAAGTGCTAACGGCACGCGCCATTCGCCGGCACCGCCAATTTCTGTCTTGTCTCATTTTGTATTACATCCGCATCCGCATAAATATCCGCATAGATTATTGCGGATGCAGATGTCCAAATCTATGCGGAGGCTCCGCATTTGCGGATGCGGATGCGAATATTTGCAACATCCCTGCTTCAGACGGTTGGAAACAGCAATGACGCAGCCGTCGCGTCGCCTTCTTTTTTAAAAATAACCCAGTGTCAAAACCGAACCAAATAATTATCAATTCCAATTTTAATACACTTACTTAACGAGACTATATAACCGCTCACTATTACATTCATTATTTTGGTATAAGTTCGTTTGTTTTTCCTTTTTATTGTGCCATTTGTAAGTTTAGCTTCGTCTCTTTTAATGATCTTATCTTTTATTTGTAATTAACTAGCGGCCCGGCCCAGCTTCGCCCGGGTACAAATAGATTTCTATACAATAATATGTACGTACTAGCTTTTTCCCGCGACCTCGTCTGCGTGTTTATGTTATCATAATACGGACGTAAAAGCAATACATTATATAAAAATGTCATCCCTCATTTCACCCCCTTAGTGCTATTTTTCTAAAAGGAGTTCACGCCATTGTTTTTCGTTTAAAATAAGTCGTGAAATACGAATATTGATATCAATAACTTCAGTGTTTCGATTTTGCATACAACACTTCAACCCCTATTTTAACTCATTTAGGGTTAATTATAGGAAATAAAATATGCAGTTACTCTTGTTCCTAGATGAGTAACCTAAGTGTCAAGTTTAATATTTGCAATTTAAACTATTACAATTTTCTATACAAAAGTTTTTAACCATTTTCACCCTCTTAAGGGTAGAATTTTCAAAAAGCCCTTCTTAGTGCTACCCTACGTCACAATAGGAACCTCTGTGCAAATTTTCACGTTCCTAGCTCCAGTAGTTTCGGCTGTGCGTTGATACGTCAGTCAGTCAGGTTCCTCTTTTATATACAGGGTTACAGGTTAAGTCGACCTAGATCCGTTAAGAGGTTGTAGTTTCCATCTTTCCTGACTGATTTGACTATGAGACCCTGTGCCGTTTCCACGAAATTTGACTGTGAAGTTTTTTCTTCAAAATATCGTTTTTTTGTCTACTGGTCCATTTTTTTTTTGTTTTCTTGCCTTAAATTTATTTTTATTTGCATTTTTTGTGTGGTGTATAAGTTACTTTATTTTACTCAACACTAAAATTACACTTTACTGGACCGGCTGGGTCGTGGGAGACTGTTGAAGTTGCAACTTAAAAGAAATTCGTTAATTTTTTTTTCTTTCCTAAATATTCCAAAAAATGTCTATGACGATTATGCTGCATATGTATTAAATAATATTTAAGTTTAATTAGCTATCCAGCGAGGTATAACAAGCTATATATATATACACTCATTTGCAAAAAACACGGGCGGTTTTGATTTTAAGAGCGTATACACCTTGCGCGCAAAGTCAACTATAGGTATTTCTTCGTTAATTTCACGCACACATAAGCGACCAAAGCTGTGTGCGTAGAGCTGCCGCGTCGGCTCGCTATACAAACGGCTCAAACAACTTTGATCCGTGCGCTTCAAATATTCATTTGAAATGTAACTGTAATATAATATCATAAAAATATTTTATTTGCATTATAAGTAGACAAATATTACTGTGCAAGCAAAGAATAATACAAGTTTAGATACTAATCATATTTTCGTTATTATTACATTGTTAAGTTGCATTCAAATCAGTGTTCAATCAGCAGATACTACGGACGTTTTATTAATAATTTCGTGTTCGATCACATAAATAGTGTTAGGGGCCTTACAACCCCTTACAATTACGAAATATATTGAATTTTATATTACAATACATAACATTATTTAGCCTCGGAATTAAATCCCATTATATTACCTGAAACATAATTTATACTCACTACAAAATCATTGCAGGTAATAAAAATAATTAAATATTTTACTACCAAAGTACTAAGATGTGGTAATCGCAGTCCGCGCGTGGCTATTTTCACTACGCGCGGCAATAATCGACTGCAGCCAGACCGGAGCGACGAGCGATACGTCCTCCCTCTAGAAGGCCTTGCGGCGGTCTGATTTGATCCACGTCGGACAGCGTGTTTTATAGTGGTTTTTAAAATATTTGTAGAAAACATGAAAACTAATTTTGTTGAAATATAAAAATGGTAATTTATTGATAAGATGTTCTTCTATTATAATATGCAATGGCTATAAAAAATTATGTACGATAAGTTGGTGAAAAAAAATATGTTCTTGACGAGAGTTTCTGAATAATTTCGCATTGTTTAAATTTTTATTTTTCAGGAACTAAACACAAAAAGATTATTTTTCTCAGCAAAATCCCTCCATAAGGGTCTTATTAGTCTGATAATATTTTTATTTTCATCTTATATTTAGTGGTTTCGGATATCTTAAGCTTCTAAATTGCCATTTAAAGCCTAAATAATGAAACTTGTGTTCAGTAATCCTTATAGTACTCACAAATTATCGATCAATCTATAATGTTTTCCGCCAAAATCCCTAGATGACAACCTTTTCTAAAGTTAGTACTAATTATTTTTCCTTTAAATTGTTTATTGGTGGCTATTAACTCATTTGAAAAGTCCTGTTTTTAAGCCAAAAAGCGCGTGCAGGGTATAAACGCTCTTAATTCTTCTTTAAAAAAATACGGTACCAAAATGATTTTAATCATTTGTACATGTTACTGGCCGGTTTTAAAAATGCCGTGGTGTTTAAAACAGTACGTTCTAAATTCAAATTTTCGTTTGATGCTCGTTTTTACAGAAAACCAAATATCGGTTTTCATAACTTTTAGTCAATTTTTATGAATTTATTTCATATTCTTAATTGTCAAAGCTTCATTTATTGCTGTTTAGCTGTCTCAATAATGTTAGAGAAAGTGGTAAAAGCTACCAAAATTATTGCGCTGCTCGAAGAGGGTTGCAGCCAATGCTTCGTGGCTCAGAGGCTAAGTGTGAGTCGCTCGACGGTTCAAAGGACTTCACACCTTATGGTGGGGGCTCTGTTATGTTTTGGGCAGGAATTAATTCAGTGGATCGTACAGAGTTAGTCTTCATTGAAAACGGCTCACTGAGTGGACATCGATACATAACGGAAGTTCTAATTCCTCATGCACAACCCGCATTGGCCGCTTTAGGCGAAGACTCAATTTTTATGGACGACAACGCTCGCGCCAACCGGTCTGGCGATGTGGTTGCGTATGTGCAAGAGGTCGGCATTCGTCGTTTGGATTGGCCAGCTCGAAGTCCCGATCTCAATCCTATAGAGCATGTCTGGGACGTTCTGAAACGACGCGTGAGATCAGTACAACCGGCTCCGCAGACCATCAGAGAGCTGAAGAATGTGATTACCGCGGAGTGGGAACGCATTCCGCAAGCAAGTATCCGGGATATCCTCGCTAGCATACCCAGACGAATTCAAGCTGTGATTTCAGCTAGAGGGGGTCACACTCGATACTAAACATTTATCTGCTTTTACTTTATTTAAGAAAAAACAAACAAAAATCTTTGTTAACTTTTACTTCACGAGCATATGCACTACTAGCGAGCATACACTACTAGTGAACTTTAGCATTAAAACCCATAAATTTTATCAAAATTTTATGATAATACTGACGAAAACGATTACTTGCTTATTAATTTACAAAATTGTGAAAGTAAAACTACCTATAATTATCAAACAAACCAATAGTAACATTTGAAATGGTTCATTGCTTAGGTGCCCGTTTTTTTTTGCAAATGAGTTTATATATAGGTATATAATCGTATTCTGGATTGTAAAGTAGGCCCGTGCCCTGCAGTGGGACGTATATGGGCTGATACAGATATAATCTATATACAGGGTTACAGGTTAAGTCGACCTAGATCCTTTAAGAGGTTGTAGTTTCCATCTTTCCTGACTGATTTGACTATGAGACTCTGTACCCTTAACTTAGCCGTTTCCACGAAATTTGACTGTGAAGTTTTTTCTTTAAAATATCGTTTGTCTACTGGTCCATTTTTTTTTTGTTTTCTTGCCTTAAAGAACAATGATAATCCTCCATACATTATTTTGTTGTAATTTTTTTTAAGTGTATTGAGATGAAAAATATTTTAAAATATAGATTTTGAATTTCTTAACAATTATTTCTTAAGGTTTACTATTGTAGCAAGCCTGGGAACAAAGATATTCCACTTTAAAGGTTTACAGATTTTCTTTATCTTGTCAAAGTCTGTAGGTAGTTAATTTTATTTTGTTCCATTTATATTGGCGTAAGGCAAATAAAAATGAAAAAATATATTTTTCACGCAATTTAAACACCGATTACTTATTTATTTTACAAATGTAATAGTAATATTATGTCCAATGAAGTAAACGGTAAAGAAAGGACAACTATATATAGGTATTATTAGTTGCACAATAGCGCTTTTGGGCGACAGAAGTAAATTGTTATTACTTAATTCATTAATCAGTGATTATTTTGCTGTTCTTAGTTCTCTGCGCTATTTTTTTATATTAATTATCTGAGAAAGATAATGAAAGAAAGCCAGTCAAGCTTATATTTTAAAAATGGCAACATTGGAATGACATAACGCCTCTCCAATAAAAATAAAGCAAATATCAATAGAGTTGTACGAAAACTGTGTTTTTGTAATTCAGGCTTAGTTTTGCCGTAAACTAGGCACCAAAATTACTGAGAAAATTAATTATTAATATTTTTATAAATTAAATTTATAGACGCTTTAGAATTGCATAACAATGATTTTACCAATGTACTAAATCTACATTGAGCATGAATCTGCAGAAATCCAGCCTCCTCACAGGATCTCCTTCTTCGATAATTTGTAACGGCGTGTAATGATAGGAAAAGAGACCGGCAGTATTGAATGTAAACCACACTTTCCACTGTGAGAGTCCATGTTCTCGGGCAACAATATTGATTGAAGTAGTTGGATCCAATCTAAACCGTTGAACTATTTCTTTGTCTTGCTCTTCATCATCATTACTGACACGTGGTCTACCCATGTCTGTTCTTTGCCTCGAAACAGCCAATCTCTAAGTCGTCGGTAAACTCCGTCAAAGACAGTTACATCCGGTATTCGGAGGCTTGGATAACGTGATTTGTATTCATCACGAGCTCGGGCTGATACACAATATAATATATATCAGCTGTACCCGCGACTTCGTCTGCGTGGAATTTAACAAAAAAGTTAATTCGTTTCTTTAGTTTTTTTTTTTTTGGTTTTTGCATTTTTATTTTAATTATCAACCTTTGTTACGAAACCATACCGCGATCTAATTCTACGGTGGCACCATCTCTTAGCGAGCGGCGGTAAACTCCCGTTACACATTTATTTTCAGTTTTTTCTATTAACTTTATTGAAAAAAATCTTTATATACAATATTTTGTAAATGTGATACTGATTCGTTGATGGGAGAATGGTGGGTGGGAGGCACCTGACGTGGCGGCCCAGTGGTGGCATGCGCGTGAGCTGCGCGCGGGCATTGCAACATTACTTTATTTTTCTAAAATATATGTAGCCTAAGTTACTCCTTGTTATATCAGCTAACAAAAAAAATCCCGTCAAAATCAGTTGAACAATGTTCAACTACAATAGTAGTATTGTTCCAGTATATACTGAATAGCTACAATCAGTACAAATCATTGTATAATTAATTATATTACATTATATATTTAGCCCTACAACTATTTAGAGAGCTTGGTTATATGGGGTACAGTGGGCTGGAGAAGAGCCAATTACCTGCTAAATGTTTTGATTCCAAGAAGCATACATATATAAATTATTGTGTAGAAATCATTTAGAGTGTGCCTTTATACTGTGCATAATATATTATTCTCTTCTATGATTAATAATATAAACTCATTTGCAAAAAAAACGGGCACCTAAGCAATGAACCATTTCAAATGTTACTATTGGTTTGTTTGATAATTATAGGTAGTTTTACTTTCACAATTTTGTAAATTAATAAGCAAATAATCGTTTTCGTCAGTATTATCATAAAATTTTGATAAAATTTATGGGTTTTAATGCTAAAGTTCACTAGTAGTGTATGCTCGCTAGTAGTGCATATGCTCGTGAAGTAAAAGTTAACAAAGATTTTAGTTTTTTCTTTAATAAAGTAAAAGCAGATAAATGTTTAGTATCGAGTGTGACCCCCTCTAGCTGAAATCACAGCTTGAATTCGTCTGGGTATGCTAGCGAGAATATCCCGGATACTTGCTTGCGAAATACGTTCCCACTCCGCGGTAATCACATTCTTCAGCTCTCTAATGGTCTGCGGAGCCGGTTGTACTGATCTCACGCGTCGTTTTAGAACGTCCCAGACATGCTCTATAGGATTGAACCTGGTTCTGGAAAAAAACCATGTACCCAACCACGGGATGATCGTTTTCTTGTGAGTCGCGCATTAAGAAATCGCAAGTCTTCGTATGTGGGCCTTAAGAACAACCTCGAAGAAGTAAGAAATGTGCATATTAGTCTATGGACGGTCAGGAGGAGGCTTCTCGCGGCCAATATACGCAGTCATCGCCCGGCCCGCGGCCCTAAGTTACTCCGTGAGCACAGAGTTGCCAGGCTTAGGTTTGCTCGAAATTGTGAGTCATGGACTCAAGAAGACTAGAATAGGGTATTGTTCTCCGATGAAGCCAGGATATCTTTTTTTTTTTTTTTATTGCAGTGAATGGCGAGACCAGCATGCCGTTCGCCTGATGGTAAGCGATGCGACCGCTCATGAGCAGTAGCAAAACCAAACAACACCTTGAATTACAAAGCAATGCTTGGCATTCCACTGCGCTCGCCATCCTGAGACATAAGATGTTAGGTCTCAATATGTCCAGTAATTACTCTGGCTACAATGTCCTTCAATCCGAAACACAACAGTGCATTTAAACTGCTATTTGACGGGAGAAATAGACATTGCGGTGGTACCCACCCAGGCAGCCTCTCACATATGAGAGACCTACCGCCAGTGAATATCTCTGTTCGGTGAAGATCGACGTCGGCGAGTGCTTCGAAGACGCGGAGAACGCTTTGCAGAGGCTTGTTTTTAAGAAATCACACCTTATGGTGGGGGCTCTGTTATGTTTTGGGCAGGAATAAATTCAATGGATCGTACAGAGTTAGTCTTCATTGAAAACGGCTCACTGACTGGACATCGATACATAACGGAAGTTCTAATTCCTCATGCACAACCCGCATTGGCCGCTTTAGGCGAAGACTCAATTTTTATGGACGACAACGCTCGCGCCCACCGGTCTGGCGATGTGGAAGCGTATGTGCAAGAGGTCGGCATTCGTCGTTTGGATTGGCCAGCTCGAAGTTCCGACCTCAATCCTATAGAGCATGTCTGGGACGTTCTGAAACGACGCGTGAGATCAGTACAACCGGCTCCGCAGACCATCAGAGAGCTGAAGAATGTGATTACCGCGGAGTGGGAACGTATTCCGCAAGCAAGTATCCGGGATATCCTCGCTAGCATACCCAGACGCATTCAAGCTGTGATTTCAGCTAGAGGGGGTCACACTCGATACTAAACATTTATCTGCTTTTACTTTATTAAAGAAAAAACAAACATAAATTTTTGTTATCTTTTACTTCACGAGCATATGCACTACTAGCGAGCATACACTACTAGTGAACTTTAGCATTAAAACCCATAAATTTTATCAACATTTTATGATAATACTGACGAAAACGATTATTTGCTTATTAATTTACAAAATTGTGAAAGTAAAACTACCTATAATTATCAAACAAACCAATAGTAACATTTGAAATCGTTCATTGCTTAGGTGCCCGTTTTTTTTGCAAATGAGTTTATTATGTACAGTATAAAGGGACACTCTAAATGATTACTACACAATATAAAATACGCTAGGCAGTTTAGAAGCACATTTAGTTAATATAGGATATGAAAACCTATATTTGTGTACATGTAAAAGCTTAATTAATTAGCAGTGCGTGGTGGCCTGTTGGTAAACGGACTAGACGCGACTGCCAAGTGCCAACATGTTCACGGTGGTCGCGGGTTCGAATCCCAGGGCACACCTCTGACTTTTCGGAGTCATGTGTGTATTGATAGTCAATCACCACGCACTAAAACGGTGAAGGAAAACATCGTGAGGAAACCTGCATACTATAGGGATTCATAAGAATTTCTATGGTATGTAAGTCCGCCAACCCGCACTAGGCCAGCGTGCTGGACTATATGGCCTAACCACTCTCAATCGTATTCTCGATTGTAGAGTAGGCCCGTGCCCTGCAGTGGGACGTATATGGGCTGATACAGATACAGAAAAGCTTAATAGTTATGTATACATTATTATAAGTAGAAATTACCTGGAGATTTGATCCTTATATGTGTGAAATTTATAACTTCTATCACTCCTGCGATCGCATAGAAATCATTCGCAATATGGCATTGTTGTTGTTAGTTGGGAATTTTCATGCCACGATTTTGTAGTTTAACTAACTCTGCTGCAACTTTGTGTTGTACAGTCGGCTGTTCCACGTGAAATACATCTCCAATAATCTTCTGGTAACTGCCTGTCGTAGA
Organism: Hyles vespertilio; assembly: GCA_009982885.2. NCBI lineage: Eukaryota > Metazoa > Arthropoda > Insecta > Lepidoptera > Sphingidae > Hyles > Hyles vespertilio. The sequence goes on from CM042816.1 coordinate 24,051,433, forward strand.
ATATCATAAAGCAAGTAACAGTTGGTCGCAAGTTTTTATCAATCGACTTCGATTTGTAGTGGGTTCTATTTTGTCTCCAGCAAGGAACACAGATGCAGAATGGATGCAGAACAGTTTCTTTCTTCAGGCGGAACCTGAATTTGTTTGAATGTTTTCTTCTGTGTATTTGTCAAAAGCATTGAGGTTTTTCTTGATTGACTCGCTTTGATGAAGCTATATCCTCATCAGACAGCGATGAAACCGACGCGAGAGTCATTTTAGTAAATTTTATGTAGAATTGAAAAAGTTAAGAATGGTCGCAGGCGGAATTAAGACGACGGCTGCTTAAAACTAGAAATTCGTAAAAATTTGACTGTTTGACAGCTGTCAAACTCTTAAGTTGCTTTCGAGAATACGAATCGGATGAATAATGCCCCGTTAAATATTTAATTCTTAAGTGGTTTAATCGTAGTTATAATATTTAACTGGAATCAATTTAACAGGTTATTAGAGCTAGTTAACCGGAGTTAAAAGTTAATTGGCTTTCCAGTATTTGGGCAAAAGCCTGGTGACAGGACAGACAGCGGAGTCTCAGTAATAGGGTTCCGTTTTTACCTTTTAAGTACGGAACCCTAAAAATAGCCGTGTTTCAAATCCGCGTTAATTAATATTTACACATCAAATATAGTATATATTTTATAGCTTAATGTAATATTTTGAAAACCTAGATGTTCGTAATAAATTAAATAATTTAAATTATTTTAAATTGTTTTATTTAACGAGAGGCTCTGTTGCCGATAGTTAACGTAGATTATAGTGAAGTGACAAGTTGAAGCGTTTTTGCGGTTTGAAAACTATTTTTGTTTACGTTTTTTTTATTAGAAATTGTTCTTTATTTTACTAGAATTAATTTTTTGTGTTTATAATATAGGATCTACCTATAAAATAAAATTTGTCAACTTCCCTATTTTTCGACCATCATGAAAATCTTGTCCGTAGTTGTATTAAATCGATTGATAAATGAATGATTGCGTATTATGTTACTTTCGTCATAACGCTCATTGAGCACATGTTTCGATTACTACTATGATTTGATTCGTGATCTCGCCACACCAACACGGTTGCTCAACTGTTCCGCTTGAAATGGGTGGCGCGACTGCGCTCTATTTACAGTTACATATCAATAACCAAATCACGTAAGTCAATAAAACATCGACGCCCTAATTACGTGAGACAAATTTTTTTAATATAAATTACTTGGCATTCTAATTTCATGATAGATATTATTAGGATGTGTGTCGCGGGGAAACGCTAAGTAAATAATAATTTTGAGTGTTGAGTGTACACCTCTACGTTAAATGTTTTGATGTTGACTACGGCATTATAATATTATGTTTGATATTATATTGTCGTGTTTTTTGGACACTATGTGTATGCGGTTACCTTGCACGGGGATGTTTTTTATAATTATAATTAGTAATAGTATTGGCATCACAGGAACGTTTTAACTTTTACGTCCAATCTGTATATCCTATCTAACTTAAACAAGAGGTTAGCTACCATTACTATGTCGATACAATTCTATGCTTCAATAAACAAAGATAGACTACATACATATAATATATTAGTGTTGCTTAGCTAATTTTAAATATACGCACCATATGTATGTCTCCCTATCTTTGTTAACTGAAACACAAATATATTTAATGAAATTTCTACTTAAAGATAGATAGATTATAGAAACCGGCTATTAATGAACACTTGTACTCGTATATCCATACATACACACTCGCCTGCCTGTGTGCGTGTTCATGACGGAAGTGTGTTTATAAGTTTTCGTTATCGGTCTCGATAGCGTCGACCTTCGCCAAGAATCGCGCGATGTGACGCGCGCTCCGCGCCCCTCGCCTCCGCCGCCTCCGCACCGCAAGCCCCAAATAGCGTCGCGGACCCGTGTCGCCGCGCGCCCCAAGCGCCGCGCCGGGCTATTCATGTGACATTAAGTTGGGGTCGGACTCTGCCGTTTCTAGTGACGATGAAGCCCTTTCACTTGCACGCATATGCGGTACGCAGCTGTGCTAATGTTGATGTACTGCCCAATATTTATTTTAATCGGTATGACAACAATAATTGTTTCCGAGCCAGTGTAAATTAAACAATCTATATTTATTATCGGGGAAGGGTTGGATTATCCTCGTAAGCTTTGACTCTGGTTTCCCGACACGAGACCCTTTGTTAGTGCCAAATGAGTGACAAAATTGGTGGTGGAAAAATGATTGTGTCAGCCCGGGTAGCGATTACCGTCTACGAGTCGTAAATACCGCCATAGTGATCCTCGCAAGAGGATCACGTTCCAGGACCAGCCCGTGCTATACCGGTTTTTCGAGGGATTTGAGTTCGGGCATGAGGTTGTACCGTGTGAGTATTTTCAGTTCGCTGTCGATGGGAGAAGTGTTGATCCGCCGACCGACCAGGGAGACCCGTAGAAACGGTTGCTCAGTACATGGACAAAATGGTGGCTAAACACCACGAGAGGCTGTCCCACCATGCCGTGCATAATCTTGGGTAGGTCCATCGTACTGGTTGGTGACCGGATGAGGGGTCACGGCGGCCCATCCCGGGAGTGTACGGGGCCCTTACGTCCGGTAGATCATCTTGGTTCCCTGAGCCGCATCTACGTGTGCCTTTAAAGGTCTCACAATGGGGACGATGAGGTGACTCGGCTGTTCAGGTACCATCAGTGGTCTCGAACGTCATAGAGCGAGATCGGTAGAGTTGCCAGCTAAAATCGGTATATTTCTACCCAAAATCGGTATTTGAAAAAAAAAAAACGCAATATTCAATCTAGTTCGTTTATTTTTTTAAAAACTTACATACTAATTTATAACAATCACGCTTATGTATAATTATTTATTATGGTACCAATATTCTTTGGCCATAGCCGAGGTAATCTTGGAATTAATTTCAAAATTATAACAATTAGCTGTATTAAAGAGTCGTTTTGAATGTAATAGGCTAGTGATTGTTTCAGTAGACAGTCTATTCCGCTGTTTTGTTTTTAAAAGATTAATATGTGAAAATATGCGTTCAACGTTAGCGGATGAATGGGGAAGTGATAAAATATTAAAAATGAAATTAGATAACAATGGAAACATTGTTTCATCACCACACTTTAATAAACTAACTTTATTCCAAAATAGTTCTACATCATCAGGAAATGTTTTGATTCGTTCACAATTTCTTAATATGCGCCACTCTGTATCAATTTCCTGAAAATCATTGCTGTGAATAATATTGGTAAAAAGCCTACTCACAGGAACTATCGAAGTAGTTTTACCAATTTTAACATTTTTTGGATCAATAATGTCTAAACCTTTTATTGGGTTGTTCTTTAATGGAAAACGCGTGGTTATTTGTTTACAAGCTTCGATATAAAAATCTAGGCATCTGCATTTAAATAAATTTACTTGATCTGAGTTTATATTTTCTGAACTACTTAGTAGTGTATTAGATGCAGCAGCACCATAGTATACGGCGTCAATATCCATAAAAATTCTGGGATTCTTAAAATCAACATTTTCGATTGGAGTGCTACTTAAATATTCTCTTTTTAAAAAACAATCAAAAATAGTTTTTAATGTTCCAGTTATTTTTTCATATAAATTATGAATTTTCGGGTGTTCCGCTTGCATTTCTTTATTTAAATCGGTAAATAATGGTAATACAAAATTTAAAAATTCCAAAAATAATATCGTAGTTGGATCTTGGAGCTTTAGTAATATATGTTCTGCAGCTAAAAGATGATCATTGTTAGAGATTTGATCTATAAAAAATAGTTTTAGAGCAGAGAGTTGTTCCAATATTCTTTTCACTGCTGCATGTACTGATAACCAGCGTGTTTGAGTGGGGTGGAGTATTTTATGTACTTTTAAGTCGCAAAACATTTGAAAATTTTTAAACTCTGCCACTCTTTTTGGACTAGAAGAAAAGTAATTGTAAATGTCTCTAACAAGATCCTCTATAAAGCGTGGCAATTTGGTACAAGCATATGACGCGCAAAGATGAAACGAATGGCAGGCGCATTTAAGTATAAAAATGTTGGGAATTTCATTTTGCAGCAACGTTACAACAGAATTATTACGTCCCATCATTACGTTTGCCCCATCAGATGCAAAACCTATTAGATTATTTTGAAATGGAATATTATTGCTTCTAAAAAAGTTTACAATGTGTTCAAATAAGCTTGCTGCATTAGCTTCTTCTAATGGAATAAGAGCTAAAAAAGAATCTTTAATACGATTAATTTTCGCATATCTCACAACTAAGCACAAGTGTTTGGTTGTACTAAGATCAGTGGTCTCGTCAATAATAAGCGAAAACTTAGTTTGCCTTAGATCTTCACATAAATTATTGAAACTTTCTTTGCCTATAATATGATCAATTATGTCATGAGTTTTGGTCGAAGAGCAGTTTATTTCTTTTGCTATTTTTGAATCAGGACAAACGGCTTGCATCAACTTCGGTAGGTGCTCCATAATAGTGAATGGTAGATTGTGTTCAGCAACAAACGAGGCTAATCTTATTTCACCTGAAATTAAAAATAAATAATTAAAACTACGTAGGTATATTTAGCAGCGATTAGGGTATAATTATATGCACTGCTTATATAAATCGATTAGTAGAAAACAAAATAATATAAAAATCTAAGTAGTGAAATAAATTACTAAAAAAATTACCTTGCTTAACCAGTATATCAGATTTTTGAGTTTCGGTCACAGTAAATGATGATATCTTCGGTTGTGATTTTATATTCTTTGATGATACTGAGTGTGCTTGTGAAGAACTATGTTTCTTTATAGCGTCTTTTCCTGATGTGATGTTGATATCTTTATTACAACTCTTACAATAGGCATAGCTTTCGCCTTTACGGCTATCTTGCAGCCAACCTGGAAATTCTTCTTCCCATTCTTTTCTATAATATTGTATATATTTTTTTTCTTCTTACACTCGTACTTGTGCTTGGCTCCTCGTCAGACATTTTATATAACTTAATTACTTTCTGATTTTGTAGGCACTCTTTAAGTTCTACAAAGTTACTTCACTCTTAGTCTTCAAAGTTAAGAAAATTAATGAAAAAATAAAACCGAATTCCTGTTTATATAGACTAGACAGGTAAATTCCCGAGCGAGAAGCCCCCTAAAACATCGAATTGTAGGACACAAGGGTATTCCCCAAAAAATATGATTTACATTCTGCACTAGTTCCATGAAGTGCGTGGTGGCCTGTTGGTAAACGGACTAGACGCGACTGCCAACATGTTCACGGTGGTCGCGGGTTCGAATCCCAGGGCACACCTCTGACTTTTCGGAGTCATGTGTGTATTGATAGTCAATCACCACGCACTAAAACGGTGAAGGAAAACATCGTGAGGAAACCTGCATACCATAGGGATTCATAAGAATTTCTATGGTATGTAAGTCCGCCAACCCGCACTAGGCCAGCGTGGTGGACTATATGGCCTAACCACTCTCAATGGTACTCTCGATTGAAGAGTAGGCCCGTGCCCTGCAGTGGGACGTATATGGGCTGATACAGACTAGTTCCATATTATTGAGGGCTTCCCCGTAACATTAAACATACATGAAAAGAGTTGCCAGCTTGAAAGTGTGAAATCGGTAGAAAAATCGGGAGAATTTCCATATATACTGTGAAATCGTAGAAAAATCGTTATATTTCGGTATTTCGGTAGAACAGAGCTCATATCGGTAGAAATACTGAAAAATCGGTAGGTTCGAGACCACCATAGCCAGACGGGTGTTAACACAGTGTGTGCAGTGATAGTGCAGTTCCAAAATAGTGGTCTGAGCAGATTTAGCACATCACGAGTTGTGGCTCTGCTCCTATATGACTGATCATGCTGGCAGACTTGCCCATGTATTCTTCTCTGACTCATGGCTTAACACAACTGGTTAACCAGCCCACCAGGATCCTAGATGTGGCGAGTAATGCGCCTTCTCTGCTGGACCATCTCCTGGCGAGTCACCCAGCCGGGTATTGTGTGTCCGCTAGTTCACCTTTTGGCACTTCCGATCACTGCCTGGTTGGGTCGTCAGTACCTTTCGCTTCACTTACTCGTTCTGTGCAGGTTAAGCGGATGGTCTGGCAGTACTCGACGACAGATTGGGATGGTATGCGTGAGTATTTCGCTTCCATCCCATGGAGACTGTGCCGCTTTGAGATCCCCTGAGATTTGAAAGACCCTTCAACAAGTGACTATGGAAAATTGACAAATGGAATACTACATTCCTTCCTCTAAGATCGCTAGTACGGGCCGCTGACGCTCTTGGTTCAATCGTACATGCACTGATGTCGGTAACAAATAGGCGGCATATAGCGCTTGGATCAGATGAAAAAAATCTCAATATCCGTTCCCTCAAAGAAGCTTACAACCGAGCCAGGGGCCCACTATATTCAACGAAACGAAGTTCGAAACTTCGGATGATCGAAGTTTATATACGATACGAATGTACCTATACGAGGGGCGATCAAAAAGTAATGATAATAAGTATAATAAAACAACGATTGTAGTTTAAATTTAATTTATATTTCTACATAGTCTCCTAACAAGTCGATACATTTAGTCCAACGTTTCTCCAAACCTAAAATACCCTTTAAAAAAAATCTGTATCTTGACTATCCCAAAATGCCTCTACAGCATCCATCACCTCGCTATCATCCTCAAATTTCTTGCCCCTGAGGTGTTCCTTGAGCCTAGGAAACAAATGAAAATCGCTGGGGGCTAAATCTGGAGAATAGGGCGGGTGTTCGACCAGTTCGAAGCCTGCTTCTCGAATGGCAGCGATCGAAACTTCGGCTCTGTGTGCAGGAGCGTTGTCCTGATGAAACAGGACTTTCGCTCGGAGTTTGCCCCGTCTTTTTTCCTTTATGGCGTCTCGCAGTCGTCTTATTTGATCAGCGTAGTAGGAGCCCGTAATAGTAGCTCCCTTTTCCAGGTAATCAACCATTATGATTCCCTGAGCATCCCAGAAAACGGACGCCATATCTTTGCCCGCCGAGCTCGAGACTTTGAACTTCTTAGGAGTCGGTGAGGATGGCCTTTACCAAGTCATCGATTGTTGTTTGGTCTCAGGATCAAAATGATGGATCCATGTTTCGTCTATGGTCACAAATCGTGACAAAAATAATTCTTGGTCAGCCTGGAACTTTGCAAGATTGGCTCTTGAAATGTCAACTCGCTTTTTCTTTTGTTCGTCCGTTAACATTCTCGGGACCCAACGCGCGGAGACCTTCTTCATATTCATTTTGCTGGTCAAAATGCTTTGGATGCTGCCATATGAGATCCCTGTGACCTCAGCTAAATGTCTGATGGTTACTCTTTGGTCTGCTAACACGATATCTTCGATTTTTTTCACGTTTTCCTCAGTGAGGGACGAGGTTGGGCGTCCCTCGCGATGTTCATCTTCGGTGGATGTTCTACCCAGCTTAAACTCTTTGCACCACCGTTCCACCGTAGAATATGGAGGAGCAGAGTCCCCCAGTGTCTCCACCAAATCCGCGTGTACCTCTTTGGTAGACATTTTTTTCAAACAGAGGTACTTGATGACGCATCTCACTTCGTGTTTCTCCATTTTCGTGTTGTCGCTCCGACTGCTGGTATTCAAATGAATGTAGCTCCTCCAAATCACGTCCTATTAATACAATTTTTTAGCTGGGAAGTGGTAAAGGACTGAAGAAGCGAAATGTTTTTTTTTTTAATTTTTATCTTTGTTAGAATTACCCGTTTATCATTACTTTTTGATGACCCCTAATATACTTATGGTCGTTATTGACTTATTGTCGTAACCATAAACTTATGATTACGTTGTACCTTATACAAATTCGAACTTTTACAGAGTCGATACATTCGTATCGTATATAAACTTCGATCGTCCGAAGTTTCAAACTTCGTTTCGGATTAATATAGTAGGGCCCCAGGCCTGCACGAAGGCCTACTCTAGAGCGTATGTCCAGCGCGTCAGTAGGATTGGGCACGCGTTGACCAATCACCCAACTAGCAATCGTGCTTATTAGAGTTTGGCCAGGGTCGATCAATTCAACTTCTGCCGTCTAGTGTTGTCACCGCTGAAGTAAACTGCCTGTACCTGCAAGGTTCGCTGACTCAGAAAGGCGCAAAAGAAAGCTGCCATACTAGCAAAAGCTAATTCCCACCTCGTGGACCGTGGTTACATGACGCTGCATACACCGCCTGATGCCGATTTCTCGATGGAGGATATTCGCATTAAGCAGTGTGATGTACGGCGAACTTCCGGCTTTCTGCATGGGTGTAGAATGCGTGTCGTCGTTAACGGACATGCATCGACGCAGCAATCGAATGAAATCGGACATGCATGCTGTCGCCAATCCTATGACAACATTCATCACTATGCAGATGACAACACGGTTCATGGCCGATACAACTACGGGCACTCAGGTTACCTGGTCGACACTATGAAGGGACGCGCATATTTTGCCATTGAGCTTAACCAGACTTTGAATCTCATTTGTACTTGAGGTTCCAGAAATATGGATGAATTAAATGCCAAAAAAAAACTAGATGTATACGGTCACAAGCAAAAAAATCCAGTTCTCTCTCCTCCCGATTCTTCATGGTGCTCCGCTCTCAATGCGGAATAACATGACTATCCTTGATGTAGATATCCGCAGTGGTCTCAATCGATGGAATCGCATCGAAGGCGTAATATATGCTACATCACTCACGGTTGAATCCTGAACGGGGTGCGTCGGTTTTTCACGCCCGGTCGGTTTTGCCTGCCAAATAATCGCTTGTAGAAAGAGCAGGTCCGGATAGATATGGAATACTGCTAGCATCTCTGAAATAGATCAGTCCAGTGCCTGCTCGATGCTTTCGATGGACTGCAGCGGCAGGCCAACGCGTGCTGGGTTGCGAAGCCATAGCTTCATGGTTCTAACCATATTGGCACGAACCAAAAGCTTCGCAATTTCTTGTCTAAACCGCACTGTCAAGCTGTGGAATTGTTTGCCGTCAGGCGTGTTCCCTCCTTCCTCCAATCCTGGATCCTTCCACAAGAAGTATCTTAGCAGGCCGGCATATTTGAATCAAATGGCGCGGCGCAGCCGTATGATGCCATTCGATACTCTGCCTGGATGGCATTTGCACTTACCATCAAGAGCAGTGAAGTCATCATGCCGAGCCAAAACCATTCTTTTTCAACTCTAAGGAGATAGATTAATGTTACGTTTGTATACATTACATAAGAACTCGTGTAATGGTGGTGCGGTCGAGACAGATATGTTGGCACGAGCCAAGGCTAATTGCGCTCGGTCTTGTTGTCCAGTGTTCACTATATTGAGCAAGTTGCATAAAATCCGTCCTCTGGTTGTGTGTGCAGGCGGAGGAGTCCGGGCTCTTGGTTGTAGGTAAAAGTGTTCAGACCAGTCCTCGAGGGAGTCATTCTCCGCGCGTACATTCTGCACATCGCCTCACTCTGCTAGTGCTTGCACTCTTTGTATGTGAATGATGCCACCGTGTGCCTGTCTCACTGTTTCACCACCGTGAACTCATCACTAATAAGTGATTAAAAAGCAATAGCTTTTTAATCGTCGATTTCATTATTTTCAGGTAAGCAACTGATCGCGGTGCTATGTTAGTAAGTAAGCCACTTATAGATCGCGTTGGTTGCGACCGACCGCAGCTGCGGAGAGCACTTGAGATTGCGCCTCAAGGGCCGCATGCGCAGCTTCAGGCGCGTATCCCAGTATTTACTATTTGAATTGAAAATCTCCATTTGAGGACCCTATGAACTTCGGTGTACACAAATAACACATGTTTTACAATAATGTACAAATGGTTAACCTATTTAAATCTTATCCTTGTCGACTATGGCCAAGTGCAAATAGAGATTTTAAACCTTTCTAAGGCTCAATTGCACAAACTAACTTTGCCAATACCTTTGCCCTTGAAACTGTCAATTCCATACATTCGCAAGGTCAAATACATCTCAAATGTATGGCGATGACATTTTCATAGGCAAAGGTATTGGCAAAGTAACTTGGTGCAACTGAGCCTAAATGTTTAATTTTCGACAAATTTTCAGACTTGTAAGTTATTGGCCCTATATGTATGGGAATTGCGTTTCTCCATTCGCATATTGTTTCGCAATGCTGCTGGAAATTTTGAGTTGAAATTTTGTCGTGATTGCCGTTATGTCGTGGGTGCGTTGCAAAGCGCTTCCCGTTTCATTGTTTTGATTGTGGTCTTCGTATTCGATGGACGGCGCTGATGGTGGCACTGACCGCTTCCCCGAATGGTTTGAGGTTTCTCAGCGCACGTGGCACACCAGTCGCAGTTGGCGGAACGCACTGCTCTTGTAATTAATATTAATGGAACTTTGTCACTCGTCGCCACTGTGACCACAACCGTGCCGCTGTGCATGCTTTAATGAAAGGCTGACTGTTAAACAATACAGCACAGAGGGTTGATATTAATGGAAAACTTTCTCGAGGATCTGCGGTCACTATGAGAGTACCGCAAGGTTCAATAGGCATGATGACTGATTTTGAAAAACTACTTCAGAATGTTCGTTTACAGTAACAATACTTAAAATGAATTTAATATTTGAGAAAAAGTAAAGATTTGCGCGAAAAATTAAGTTTTAAATTTCACATTGCTCAAAAACGCCGTAATAGTAATGGCGTCCTTGTGTGACGTCATGCTTTTTTAAATGCTTGCTCGTGCAATGTTTACGTTTATATTGTAATATATACATTTTATTATTTTTAATAGTGCCGAGTTTTAATGTGGATCGATGATGTGTAGTTCCGCAATGTAATAATACATCGATACAAATTTCGAGCAATTTGTTTATTAATGTTTCAACGGATAAAACAGTTAGAAATATATAGCTAAAAATGGAAAGGCAAGATCCAGGATCTTTAACTTTAAATTCGAAGATTAATTTCCGTGAACACTATTTTGACGGAAATAAACTTTATTAAACTTTATTTACAATATCCATAATGTTTGACGTGTCCAGAAAACAACATATCAAAATTTAAAATTATTGTATATAAATAGCGATAAATATCGGAGCTACGATTCCTTTTTTTTCCTTTCGGTATTATTATCATGCCAATCGCTGTGTATATGAGTATTGAAAAACGTTATTAATTTTCCAATTAAACAGTGATGATATTTCATATATCGCATTGTTCCAAATTTTGAGCTATTTGCGATGAATCCTTATTCCATGAGTAATGTTCCTTTTTCGTAGGTAGCACAAAACTGATAGCATTACTATTTATATTAGACTAGCGGCCCGACCCAGCTTCGCCTGGGTGCATATATTTTTTGATTCCACTCCACACCAAATACATGTTGTTTTTCGTATAAACTCTTGTAAACCTAAACTTGACGTAGCTATCCTACTGTCCGGCTCAATCCCGTCTCATCCGCCTGTTCAGTCTCTTCCCAATCTGTCCCGTCCCTTCTCTTTATTATCCATCCCGTTTTATAACGTGCATTTACATTTAGTCCTAACAAATCTGACAGCTATCCCAGCCCTCTCCCGTACCTTCCATTCTATTTTACTTTATGTCCCTTCTCTCCATATACATCCATATACATATACATATAAAGATTGCCTTATGAATTTTTGACATTAAAAACTTTAACGTTTTATACTATCCATTCAATATTCCTTCCCTTATTTCAGCACCAAAATGCTGTTTTTCTAAAAAATATTGCACGCCATTACTTTTTGTTAGTAATTCTGTATCAGCGAGCCTCCTCTACAATTGACTACCGATTGAAAGTGGTTAGGCCATATAGTCCACCACGCTGGCCTAGTGCGGGTTGGCGGACTTACATACCATAGATTTTTTTATAAATCGGCTATGGTATGCAGCAGAGTTGGGCATTATTCGAATGAATCGTTATCTAGATAATTATTCGAATGAAAATTTATTCGCACCAAAATTATTCACGAATGAATCATTCGCGAATAATTTATTCGTGAATAATTTCCTCACGAATTATTTATTTATGATTTATTCGTTATTCTGAATAATGTTTTTGTTGCCCATTTTTCATAGTGTCTTGGTCTAAGAACGAAAACATACAATGGGCTTCTTTGGGACTAATTTCAGAATAAGCGAAGGTTAGAACTATTAACAGAAAAATACATTAAAAATTATGCCATTGTCTTTTTAAGGGATGAAAAAATAAGAAATCCACAACATTATATAAATAAAAGAGTTTAAATTATTATTTTAGTAAAAACTATGGATTTACCACCCAAAAATGACGATATTTAAAAAATCATAAAAAAAAATTGTCGCGTTTCTAGGCGAAATTTTTAATTGCATTGTGTTTGTAGCCACTAAAACTACCACCCGGCTTCGTTTTCGGTAGCAGTCTTGAGATACCCGGTATAGTCCTGATACACTAAGATCGCGTCAAAAGTAAATCAAAAGTATGGCCAACAAAACAAAAACTATACGCGTGGTCACGGTGGTTCAGTATTGTGGTCAGTATTCAATAACAACCGAATTCAACAGTAAATTTTCACGTTCTAGTAATTTATACTCTCTTCTAATGTGTGTCTAGATTTCGAGAATAATCCGAATATTAGATCTATATATTTTATTGGCTAGACGAGCGTGCCGTTCGCCTGATGGTACGTATGGTGATACGACCACTCGTGAACAGTAGCAAAACCTTGAATTACAAAGCAATTCGTGGCATTCCACTGCGCTCGCCATCCTGAGGCATAAGATGTAAAGTCTCAATATGTCCAGTAGTTACTCTGGCTACAATGTCCTTCAATCCGAAACACAATAGTGCGTTTAAACTACTGTTTGGTGAGATAAATAGATTTTGCGGTAGTACCTACCTATGAGAGACCTACGACCAGTATATGGCAGCCATTTTTTTTCAAATCTGACAAAAAATATTTTTTTTAGGATGACGTTCCAAATGGAGTATTTCCAATTTCCATTATGATAGAAATGTGTGCGTTGTGCGGAGTGGAGACGCCGCCGCCGCCGCTTACGCTGGTACACATGTAGGTCCCACACCGACGCCGCCACTCGCGACCATTGTTACCCGTGCGAGTGACCCCGGCCCAATCAGAACGAGGTCACCTCGCGCCGTGCCACCAGCTCCACCAACACCGCGCCCTAACTCGCCTCATTAGCCGAACCTAGAGGTGGATACAATACCACCCAAAACGTAAATACAATTGCAGTTATGATGATTAACATCATAAAAAAAACTTATGATGATATGGTTAACATCATAAGTTTTTTTGTGGCTGATAAAATATTACTTTGCTGCTCTTTAACTCATTTAAAATACGGATTACCGACTGCGCCAAGGGTCAGCATGATAAGTGGCAACCGAAAGTCATGTAGCAGCGCGCAGTGCAGTCGCTCGCCGGTATTGCAAGCCGCTAGGGCTCTGCAAGAGCGATGTGCAGCTCGGCTTTAATCTTTGGCGAAATCATGTCACGACTCACAATACTCTTATACAGCTCCTGTAGTAGAGGTCCAGAGAGTGAAGTTCGGGTGGTCAGCTTGCGGAAAAGGTTCACCGCGTAAGGTTAATGAAGCTTTTGAGGTGATTAGTAAAGGTATCGTTGCAGTCATCGTTTAGCGTGGGAGCGAGTCAAGGTGAAGCGGTCGATAAACACGGCGAGTGGGCGCCGCGGACGCGAACACCTCCCCCGCGCACCCCGCACAACCCGCACGCCCCGCGCTTACATCACCAATGGGTTGTTTAGTGTAGAAGCTCGACTCCACTGCGGGATTCGAGCACTGCACATCTAACATATATGCACCATTTTTTTCCACAGCCTTCTTGATTTTGTTGGTTGCATGTCGATGGCCGGCTGATGAATGAGATCCGTGGGCTCAACGCTCGCACCGATTCAAATGTTTGTGTGATTCACAATTATTTTTCGGGGTATTTGTTTGAGCGCAAAGTCTCACGTTGTTACTGGTACTCTCCCTCTCGACACCACACTTGTATCTTAGTGTGGGGCTAGGACTAACTAAGATTGTGACTCCTGAGTGTATTTATTTATTTAAATAAATTTAGTGTGGACATTATACTTTTGTAAATCTTTGAAAACATTGATTAACTGTTCAGTGGTGGTTTACACTTTCTATTGAGTTTTTAACAAACAAAAGATTTTATTCTGAGGACACAGATTTCTTTTAAAAAATCTATGAAAAACAAATTTAATTGAATTTATCCTGCATTGAAACCGCTTGTACAGTTTTGTAGGACATTGCATTGGCTTATAAGTTTATCCTGTGTTACAAAGAAATATAAAGTTAAATAATAATGTTAAAAAGCAGCAAAGCAGCAAAAAATGCGTTAGTAAATTACTTACCATTGTTGAATAATATCAGTCTACCAAATAGAAAATGGAAATTCCATGTTGCGTTGTACTTTGCATTTGGCTCTCGCGTCTTAGCAGAACAGCCAACGGTCAACATGTTACATGTGGTGTTGGCTGTTTAATCGACAATTGACAGACATGATTAACCTGATCGAAACTCGATGTACGCAGGCTGAATTCGAAACAAGACATTTGCAAAGATCATTGTGAATGGTTTCCCACCAGCGTGACTCGGGTACCGAGCTCGCGTTAGGGGTGGGTCCTAATATCCTACTGACAACTTTTTAAGACTTACTCACCTAATAAAATGGACCAACAAAGCTGTTAGTGCACGTCGCGTCGGCAGTCGTGTCACTACTGTACCGCGTCACATGGAGAGGGTGCTCACTGATGTCAACACTTATAAGCTACACCGACCCTCTGCATATTATCATAATATACTTAGGTAGTATTGTTTTAATTGTCGGCCTTGTATTATTGATGAACTAATTAATTACTTAATTAAATAATTACATTATTAGAGATATAAGAGACTCCAGTTCACATCCGAAACAAATTATATCGCGTACTAACTGTTTTATATTCAAAATCAACGTCAAATATACTACTTTTCCCATCTCATCCCGTTCTGTCCTGTCTTATTCGTAATATATTTATATTACGCGCATACGATATTTGATCATTATTTGGCTGCAGAGAAATTTAAAACTGTGAAATCAAATTATTTAAGGGCAAGTTTACTAACTATATTAAGGTGACCTAATAATTAATTTCTGACTTTCGTATTTAGAATATGTTCCGATAGGATCAGATACGATGTTGAGACCAATCGGACGAATAACTAAAATATTCAAAATGGCGGTCAAAATGTTCAATTCTGACTGAGGTTCAAAATGTACTATTCTGACTATCAATTTGGAATATCCTAACGAAGGGTCCTTCAGACATCGATTTGGAGACCAATCGGACAACGAGTATACAGCGCATGCAATGGAAGTCTGCAAAACCAACAAAATTTCCCCGTTATTACTAGATTTTCCACTACTGCTTTTCCCCTATTAGTTTTAGCGTTAAGATATAACATTCATCGACATATTAAATATCTAATATTTTTTTTCAATTCATAGGTACCTGCAGTTCAAACTTGGTTTTGTATGAGCCGCAAAGAATTCCTGAAAGTGTTCTGGCAGTTTGAGATTTGGTCTTGGCATCTCTTAGGGGAGCTATCGACATACTCGGCTCGGTCGGCTCCGGCTCGTTTCCCCGTCTCTCAGCGTGATTCGTGACTTGTGAAGGAAAGGGCGCTTTGCTACTCGCGTTACGTGACGTCAATCTCGTTAGGATAAGCAGTACTGCTGAATACAACGTTGCAATGTACATCATCGTTACGTCAGTTTTCACACACCGTTCATGACCTTAACTAGCCTCAATAAGCACAAAACCCTTATGGCGAGTGGTGAGGTTTGTTGGTTTATATCAGTTCATTACTCATATTCTTTCAAGTGTATGCAGTTGGTAGTGATTTTGTTTGTTGAGGTGGACCGTGCAGGGAGATGCGGCGGCACGACGTGCTTTTATTTCGTGTTCATAATCGTGTCCAATGTGCTGGCAGTGACAGCACCTCGTCGGCCGTTCATCTTGCACTGAATGTCACTAGTTAACACTGCTTCACTCTTTACGACAAAATATGTATCTATTACCACAATTTTTTTACTAACCACGATTCAGCCAGATCTCGGGCCTTGTACGGGTGCATGTGCATCGTTTTCTCAGTTGATATTTCACGAGGAGCGAGTAGAGCTTGACAGATGATTGCAGATACCAGAACTACGGATAAGTAAAACGTATGTGTGAGCTGTGACCTTGAACTTATCGACGCGGCCGCGGGCGGGCTCCGGCCGGTCGAGTTCGGTTGCACAACGACTCGCGCCAGTTTATGACCGCTCGCGGCTCCTCGCGGTGCGCATTACTCACTGGTCACTACGCAGTACGTAATACGCACTATGCACCACACAATATGTTGTGCATACGCAGTACACATTCCGGTCTGCGCTTTAGGCCCACCGCCAAAGTGAAACGAGTGCCGAAATGTGCACCTCACGGATGAGATCTGTTATAGATATCTAATCTACTTGATTGCCTCATTGATCTGATCGACTTTCGGAATATATCGTGTAGGCGAATATATCGTAATTCGTACTGTAGTCGACGAGTGCGAGAGGGATAGCTGGCGGCGATGCGGAGTAGTGACGGTGGGGGCGGAGGCGGCGACGCATGCGCCCGCGCCGCGCTCCCCGCTCGGCTCTCAGTGCTAACTACTCACTCACTAGTCAGTCGTCAGTAGTCACTGCTCAAGCGCTCAGTGCTCAGTGGTCGTTGTCATGTGTCACGCGGTGGTGCTCGGTGTGTTATTTTCATTGCCATCGTACCTGTATTCGGCCGTTCCGTTCAGGTGAGGTTCGAACGTGGCCCTCCCCGTGACCCTCCTTACGTGCCTGTTTGTGAACGTTTCGTGATTGTTGTGTAGTATGGTGGTGTCCTCGTAGCTGTGTGTGCGTGACGCTAGCTGCTAGTGTCGGCCGGTCCGCGTCGCGCCTCATCGTGCTCTTTTAGATTTGTTCGTTCTTCTTTGTAACAGTCGACTTTTTAACAAGGTGTTAAATTGAAACATCGATTGTGTTTCACTAACGGAACGGGCCGATGTGGCTTGTCGTTGTGTTTACCCATTTCGGTAGCGGCGGCGATTCCTCGATGAGTAAGCTGGCACGTTGCGCATACAAATTGTGTGATTGTTAATTGTATCGCGAGTCATGGGCGCGCTCGCGCAGCGCGCGGCGACGACGCCGACGCGGTGACCCGCCGGCATGGAGCGCTGCTTGGAGGTGCTCGTACTGTGGCTCTGGTTATTGGTGGACATCATTCTCGGGAAGTTAGTATATGTAGCTAACGTTAGCAAAAGCGCGCATTCCGCACAACCGACCACACGTCACCTTCGCGCTCTATACAACGTGTAACAGGATTAATTCACAACCTCAGACACCCCAACTTTAAAATATTATTGCAATCATAGTTTATGCTATGAAATCGTACTATCATAATTACAAAATCTTTTATTTATGAAATTAGTTATACCAAATGTAGGCACTTAACATGGTCACCTTACGAGTTACAAATAAGAGTGTACTACTACACACGCTCGCCGGACACGCACACATGTACACAAGACACATTCACACGAGTACCTAACGCCGGTCGCCGACCGCTGCGCCGCGCCGGCAGAAACAGCTGACAATATACGAAATACAAATTACAAATTACGTACGTAACTGATTACTGGGTGGTTTGGTAAACAAATTATTATTTATTTAATCTGTAAGCATAACATTTGTGTTTTAACTATAAAATCTAAATATTTTACTTACTAGATATAATGCGTACGAACCCAACATAAGACAATATTTTGCATGAATCGGCTATAAAATATTAGTAATTTCACTTCCCCTAAACTTAGTTCCTACAGGCGGGCAGGATACGGGCGTCATTTATTTTGCATTATTATTGAATAAGATAATAAGATAACGCAATATCTAACAACGAATACTAGATTGGGAATCACAACCTAATCACAACACAAAAAAATACAACAAAATTAACTTACGTGTTACATGGCACTCATGAGGCGATTTCTTTTTAAAATATGTTCGACATGTCCACCACCTTGATACACTTTGATGCACATTTGCGTAATTGTTCACGTAATTTATGTAAAACTTCAGTGTCACTCTTCACTTTTAGGAATTTGCTCCACATTACCCTCCTCATCCTGGATCCTCCACATTAGTACTTTCACTGAAGTATACCAGAGATTTATTACGTCCCCACAAAAAAAGTCAAGAGACGTCAAGTCAGGGCAGGTGACCTAGGAGGCCATTGCACAGGTTCGCCGCGACCTATCCAGCGCTCTCCGAACTCAGCATCGAGATACCGTCAGACATGCCAATGATACATTATCACCACACAGTGCCAAAGTTCTCACCATTTCAGTGTATTTGAATATTCGAATACCGATAAGACATCGCGCGCGAAAGTTATCGAAATATCTACTTAACACTTAAACACAAGTAGACACAGATAACTGCGGTGCACGACTAGATTTTTTTCACATATTCGGTGCCCATTTAGGGATTGCAATAACGGGATATCTGACACACCGGGATTCCGCATACATTGTAGCAAAATTACAAACCGAATTTAATCACCATTTTAACGTTCCCCGAAATTATTTTTCATAGAAATACCTATTTGTTGTTTCTTTTCATATTGATTTTGTTACATTTAATTTGTTTCATTTAAGTGCATGTATTGCGCGGGATTTGGATCGCCCGGCCTTGCAAATACCGGGAGTAATTTTTTTCGCGGCGCAACCCTATACCGCCGCGCGCGCCATCGTTTGTCGGATGGATCAAATTGCATTAAACAATAGCTGCATCCTGCTCTATCTAGTTGTAGTTAAATATGCGGAAAAGAGAATATGATAGTTATTTATTTTGGTAGCTTATTACGTTTATTGAGGCCTATCGTGGTGTGCGTTTGATTAATGATAGATTGCTTAAATAAACTTTATGACTATCGAAATAAAGTTCATTTTTGTTCATTATTTAGTTTATTAGAGTATTCGTTTAGTGATTCATTTAAAAATGATCTTATGTGCTGGAGTTACGTTTCAATTTCGTTTGTTCGGAGTACTAAACGAAGGAGTGTCTGTAATTTACTTGGTCTTAACTAATTATTTTGAAAAAAAATACCTACCGAAAAAAATGTTGATATCGGTTCAGTAGCTGATTCTGAACGTACTACTTTCCGCTTTTACATTTAAATCTGTTACATGTTGTATACGCTGCATACTTTATAATTATTAATGTAGAATGAAAAGAGCGGCGCGAGTTCAGAGCTCTGCGCTAGTGGCGCTGACGGTGCGACACCGCTCGCGCCTGCCGCTCAGTGTTCGCATTCTGCCGCTCCCTCATGATGTAAACATCGCGTAATGTTCACGCCGCGCCGCGCTCGATGAGCCCTTATCACCCAGCGATAATTTTTTTCGTAAGCCATTATAGTCCCAGAGATGACGACCAAAACCATGTATCATAGCAATACGGTCGAAACTGTATAAAATCGTTAGATTGTGTAATTCTAAACCCGACTAGGTAGGTAGTAACGGTCAAAAGTGTAGCAATTGCATGTGAGGCTATTTCTGCTGTGTCCAAAAAAAAGGCAGTCGGTATTATAGCAACATGTCTGATATTGGAAATGTACATAGATTTTATAATTTTATGACGAATAAGTTGGTTTTCAGACATTTTGCGCGTAGTATATAGCTGAAGCGAATTTTTGAAAATGTCAACAAATTTAGCCGACCTGTATCATAGCAATCCGAATGAAATGTTTTTCTACCGTTCGTAAATAAGGCAAGATTGCAAAAAAAATGTTTTCAGACATTTTAGATGTCGCATGTACTCCCAAAAGAGAAAAGAATGTTTTGGAGTCCCTTAGCGGATGCCAGAGCGCTTCTTACGTTTCTGCTGCGGTGGGAATGGTTTTTTCGCATATTATACTCTTGCCACTCTCTTACTATACATAGTCACTCACCAGCTGTCCTAACCGTTGAAATAACGCTCACTTAAAGTGACAACAAACTACAAGTAGCTCAGGCGGACGTGGATGTCGCTGGTTGTCCGAGGGCTCGCGGACGTTTTATTTCTTCTATTCCCAATGATAAGGCATAGTTTGCTCATCTCCCATTGACGAAGTTTTCGGGATGGAAGAGTAGTATTTTAAGAATTCAAAATTATCAATTATAATAGACGTTTTTAAAAAATAATAATAAATAAATACACCCAACAGTCACATACATAGTCCTGATCCCACACTAAGATCGAGTCTTGTGTCGTGAGTATAACTACGAGAGACTTTTCGGTCTCACAAACACCCAGACCCGGAAGAAATATTTGTGGGCCGCACAAATATTTCTCCCGGTGCGGGGATCGAACCCGCGGCCTCTCGTTTCACAGGCGGCGTCTAACCTACCTGCGCCACGGAGGCTGTCGTATCTATGCTGTATAGCATAGATACGTTGTCCGCGCTCTATTTTGGCAAGACAAAAGCAAGGTGATTGCCCAACTTGCAATCAGTCACGCTTCAATACGGTCGATATCGAAAAGTTGTCTGATAAGGGAGGTGCTACACTGAATTCTTCTGATATATTTTTTTTTTACATCTGGTTAATTCATTTCATCAATTTCAACAATTTTCAGACAGATTGCTATGATACCGATCGGTAAAATTCCATAACATATTTAGAATGGTCTCAAAATTTGTTGTATCCGAATTTTCTTCTGAAAATATTTTTTTTCGTATGAACTAATCCTAATTTGCCCGTAAAGAATATTTTCAGACGGATTGCTATCATCATATTTTTTTGTCTCATTTTTAATTTTTCAGAATTATTTTTTGGGTTCGCGCTACACTAATAACTTCTGAAAAATATGTTTTCGGTATCTTATGGCTATTATATAACTACAGTCAGAAAATCAGACAGATTGCTATGATACAGTCCGGTAAAATTTGCTGACATTTTTGAAAATTCAGTGCGGTCAAACGCTACGCGAAAAATGTCTGATATTAGTATTTTCGAGTTCGAAATAATCAAATCTATCAATTTGATGCGGTTGTGGCCGTATTGCTATGAGACAAAAATTTTGGTTGTCATCTCTCGTACTATTAGCGATTGCTCGCGATTTAGTGACGTTCAAGCTGAACTTCTGTAGCGCTATTAGAATATTATTACGAGATGTAATATACCGATTAATAATATATACAACCCATTTCCAATGTATTTAACCTCATACTGAAACTTGCGCTATGGTATTGGATATTGCGTTAGAGAGCAACATTGCGCCTGTATACGGTGCCGCATGGTGTGTTCAGCTTCTCGGTCGGCCAGGGAAACCGAAACGTACTTGCAAACATTTCAACTTCTTCTTTTTCATGCACCATGCTACGTCTCATCATATGGGAACCGTAGCGTATCTGGAACTAAACAATTTCTTTCTGGATGCACATTGTAGATCGAGTGTTGGTCCCAACATTGCAGATACCTAGTATGGCCGACGGCGTCTGACTTTGTTTTATTCCTGCTGCGTATTGGTCAGAAGTAGTATTTAGTGACTAATGGCACCTAATGGCATATTCATAAATGTTTCGAATGTTGGTGCTGTGAGTTGCATTTCTTCAATGTTACATTCAGATGATCACTTGACTCTGAATTTGCATAAATACAGGTAGCGAACTACTACCGAAAACGAAGCCGGGTGGTAGTTTTAGCGACATCAGACACAATGCAACAGAAAATATTGCAAAAAAAGTGACAACATTTTTGTACATACATAACACTTTACTGGTGGTAGGTCTCTCATATGTGAGAAGCCATCTGGGTAGGTACCACCGCAATGTCTATTTCTCCCGTGAAACAACACTGCTTAAATGCACTGTTGTGTTTCGGATTGAAGGACATTGTAGCCAGAGCAACTACTGGACATATTGAGACTTAACATCTTATGTCTCAGGATGGCGAGCGCAGTGGAATGTTGCTTCTGTTCATGAGCGTTCGTATCGCTTACCATCAGGCGAACGGCTAGCTCGTCTCGTCATTCAATGCAATAAAAAAAAAACTATTTGTTCACCATTAACACGACATGACTCACCTGCACTAACAATAATTTACAGCCAAAATGCTCGAGCTTACCAATGAAATTGCAAGTGCGTTTCGAACGCGGCTCACAGTAAATGTTGTGAACATTGATGCCCGGAGTGTAAGATGCGGTGACGTTGTTGCAGGAAGGCGCGGCGCAAGGAGCGCGAGGGCGAGCCCGCCGGCGACCCCAAGCTGTACCTGCAGGAGGCGCTGCTGGAGCGCAAGCTGCCAGAGCTCGACATGCGCCAGCTGGTCGACCTGCCGCACGGCCTCGACTACAACGAGTGGCTCGCCTCGCACAGTCAGTATCCTCTCTGCTCTCTGCCTCTACACTCTACACTCGACACTACACTGCCAACAGTACTGCGCGACACGCACCACGGCTCTAGTAAATAGGTGAAGCGAAATATAGCCTATTGAAGACCTTACGTCTCGTAATACTTTCTATTTCATTAGATTAGCCGTCGTTAAAAAACCGGTTTCGGTTCTCTCCAACGATAAAAACAAACCGGAGCGTGGCTCGCGCCCCCCACGCTCGCTCCTTCATCATGCAACGATTACTTTATCACATGTCGCCTATTTATAGTTATTTTATTAAAGTTTATTTTAATTTCGTTCATCTTTTGTGGAGACCATTTAAGTAACGAGTTTGTTGAGTATCTTTGGAATATCTCAATCATTATGATTCTCAGTCATTTAAAAAAAAAAGCTATGTTCAGTCGAATTGAGAACCTCCTTCTTTTTTTGAAGTCGGTTAAAAATAGATTGAGGACCACCACCTTCCCCTTTAACAGTGACATTTAATCATTCACTTGTATATACAGTAGTAATGCAATAAGACAGCCTTTTGTACTTTCAATTGATGTTATTTCTTTATATTGTGATGTTGTATTTGTTTGTGTACAATAAAGATTACATAAATACAGTATAATATGTTATATAGATAAAATGTATGTAGTATTATTACTCTTATACATATAAAATTTAAATTAATTCAATTAGACTGTCTCGTGGCGCAGTTGTACTCGGTACGGTTACAGACAGGTCTCGGGATCGATCGTGGCTCGGGCAAAGTGATAATCTATTTTTCTATTCATTAATTATCAGCCCGGAGTAAAAATTTGTTCTCGATATTTCGATAGGCTCATCCCCTATCACATCGAGAGACGGAAATACATGAGGAAATGAGCTGTCCTGGTTGCACCTCTGCCTACTACCCCTTCTGGGAAAAAGGTGTGAGTTTATGTATGTATGCATAATTTCTAATTGATTTGCTTTCTTTTCACTATTATTATTATTTTAATAACAAATAGCTCAACTAAGATTGTGTTAACTGTAAAAAAGTTCTAAAACCTACCTCTTCTCTTGTACCCCCAGGTACAGGCTGTACCTCCAATTTGAAGGATATATTTTTTTTGTTTCAGATAAATTTTATGCACCCATGCAACCCTAAATATGTTTAACAGCAAAATAAATCAAATAATCAAAATTAACTTTTACCCGCGACCACGACTACTAAAGACAGCCAGACAAAAAAATACGAACAGTTTCGGTGTAGGTGTCGTGTCAATAACGATATGTAGTTGGTCATTTTTTTTTCACTTTGCAAACATACACAATTCAAATTTATTTATAATATGTATTTTTTTTATTGCAATGAATGGCGAGACGAGCAAGCCGTTTGCCTGATGGTAAGCGATCCGACCGCTCATAAACAACATTACACAACATTACAAGTAGCAACATTCCACTGCGCTCGCCATCCTGAGACATAAGATGTTAAGTCTCAATATGTCCAGTAGTTACTCTGGCTACAATGTCCTTCAATCCGAAACACAACAGTGCACTTACGCAGTGTTGTTTCACGGAAGAAATAGACATTGCGGTGGTACCTACCCAGATGGCTTCTCACATATGAGAGACCTACCACCAGTAAAGTGTTATGTATGTACAAAAATGTTGTCACTTTTTTTGCAATATTTTCTGTTGCATTGTGTCTGATGTCGCTAAAACTACCACCCGGCTTCGTTTTGGGTAGCAGTCTTGAGATACCCAGTATATGTGAAGCCGGGTGGTAGGCCAGTCAATAAAGCCTCAAACCCCTGAGTAATTCGTAACTCGTTCAAATTTTGAGGGTTTGTTAAGGAAGGTAAAATAACTTACCGTGTGATTTTGCAGCGTTCTGGGGTGTACGGAAAGGGTTGAAAAGGGGTGAAAAGTGTTTTTTGTTAATAACATTGCCAAAAAAATTACTAACACGCTGCAAATTTGTAACTATGTTGATCTCACCATTTTGTAACATGTGTTAAATTTGCGGCGTTTTGCAACATACGGAACATTGTTTATTATCAAAAAACAATAACATTTGTTAATAACATACCCAAAAAAATTACTAACACGCTACAAATTTGAAACTATGTTGTTCTTACCATTTTGTAACATGTATCAAATTTGCAGCGTTTTGCAACATACGGAACATTGTTTATTATTAAAAAACAATAAAATTTGTTAATAAGAGGGGGTAAAAAAAATTAGTAACTCGTTGTAAATCTGTTATTACCTTGTTTACACCTTTTCAAAACATTTTTTAACTTTGCAAAATTACTGTTTTATATTAACAATAGTATCGAACAATAAATAAAATATTTCAATAATACTTTTCTGAAAGAAAATTGATAACGTCAATAGAATGTTATCATTATTATTTAATCAAAGTTTATAATAAGAAATTTTCATTGTTGTTATAGTACATTAATATTTTTCATAATTTTGAAATAAGAATAATCATTTTAATAAGTAATAAATCTTAAAATAATAGTAATGTAAATATAGCAGTGAAATTATAGTTATACAACAGAACTTAACAAAAAATTTTGTATTTAAAAATCATAAAATATAAATTTGGTTGAAAGGAGATGGGCCAGAAATGTATGGACCTTGGGCCGTTTGTAGTACATTACACCAAATATACTTAGTGAAATTGGCATTCGATTTCTGTATGAAATACTATTATACGTTGCATATTAGCTTCATACAAAAATAAATACAAAGCCAAGAACAGCAACACTACAAGGGGACAATATGGAGTCCTGAAACGGCATGTTTGACAACCGATGTCAAAACTTGACATTTATGAAATAGAAGTCGTAATTCGTATTATTTTTTAGTATTTTTTTTAGTCGTCTGTGCTATAAATTACTGTACTCAATATAACTCGTAAATGTTTTTACGTCAACGGAATTAGTATCATACTTTATTGATCATCTAATATAACATAATGTCTATACAATAAATTGCAACAAGTCTGTCAGAATCTCGTCATGTTTATAGTTATTTAATATTAAGAAAGTGTACCTACATCTGGCCCTAAGTGCGGTGCATAATACCTGCTAAACAACCTATTTAAATAATCCACAGTAAAAATCTGCTAGGCATGAGATATAGCACGGCACAGACTGATCACTTGTCGCGACTGCTATCATATGAATAAATAATCATTTTATTATTAGGCATATGCACTTAATAAGCTCTTAGTGATTATAGTCGATACAAATGAATACGCTATAAAAATGGAATCGAATCTGATAGCAGCCATGTTTATTTCTGTACCTTAATGTCTAGTAAAAGAACTTACTAGCAATTATTTCTGTACAAGCTAACATTTTAAACATTATATTTGGTCTACCCCTAGAAGTCTAATATACTTTGGTATATTAGACTTCTGCATACTTAAAAATAATATTATCCTAAGGTCTAAGATATTATTTTTCAAATAATGTATTTGACATTAATTCTAACTGGTTATTTCTGAGCACACATAAGGAAAAAGTAGGATTAATTGATCAAAGAAAACTAAAATCAAACAAAACTTGAGGACAATACAGTAAAACCAGATCTTGCTTTATATTTTTTATTTAAATTCGCCTAAAAATAATCTCCAGTCAAAACATCTATGAACAATGCCGGTGCTCCCATATTGTACTATTGCCTAGCCCAACCTAAAGGCTAAATACCACAGTATGATCATGGTATGAGTACAGCAACCCACTGTCCGGTGTCCAGCTATGTTCCTTTCAACATGAAGCACTTGTGGGTGTTATATATGTCCAAAAGAATCGAGATTGATACAATCTTCTTACGGCGGAGTTGGAATAAAATCTTGCTCATTGTCTACAGCTTGATTTATTTGCAGCCAGCAGTTTGTACAGATAATTGTTTGTTCTGATAACTGGAACAAAATAAAAAAGATTTAATATTGAAGATATCGAAGAATTATGATGAATAAATAACTCTTTGCAGTCACATGTGTTCCCTCCTTCCTATGATCCCAGGTCTTTCCGCTATTGTTTAAACAGGCATCTTAGCAGGCCGGCCGGATAATTGTATGAAATGTCTTGGGACAGTCGTCTGATGCCATTAGATATTCCGTCTGTACGGCATTTGTGCTTACCATAAGACATAGTGTTGTTATTATGGAAATAATATATTATACATAACACTAGATCTGAGTATCCAGAGCGAAATAAAAGAAAATGTAATTCATTTAACAATTTAAACAACAATATATAAAATATCACTTCTTACATATTTATGTACTAGTAGACTTGTCCTGTGGACACAATGCAATTCAGCTCTAACATGAATACTTTTGTAATACTCCTTACCTTGTATAAACCTTGATTAATTGGCATGAAACATACATTTTCAGTTTATGAAGAAAAAGAAAATAGAATACTTACTTCTTGTTCTGCCATTTCAGCAATAAAACGTCTTGAAACACTCTACACGAGAGTGAATTGGCATCCCATGTAGTTAATAAGATTCTGTTCAATGATAGAAACCATTTCATATAAACAATTGCAGAAGTGCAATTCAAGCAAAGCGCCACTTTTGATGTACTGAAAAGCAGAATTGTGGGTTAGAAGAGAAATATGAACATAGAAAAACATAAAAGTATTACTTACATGTGGCATTCTAAAGTATATACATGTTTACTCACCAAAATACGAACTAGTAATTGCGTTTAAACGTCAGGATATATCATCTGCGAGAATCAGAATCCATAAAACAAAGCCAGGTCAACAGAGAAGCAAATACACATTTGCGAAATATATGCGAAAAATAAAAAATAATACGAATAACGGCCACAGAGATTTGCAATTGCTGTCAAGTTAAACATTTTCGTTCTTAAACTAAAATCATGTAATATAAATAAAATAATAAAAGTGACTTCTTTAACAACATATATTGTCTTTTAAAAAGCGAAGAATGTAGAAAAAGAAATATAGACAATAATTATAATTTGTAGGGGATATTTGTATGAAGACATATTCAAGTTAAAGAAAATGGGTTCGCGCATTTTTGAACGAAATGACAATTAGGCATCATGGAGGACAAATTATCGAAGAAAATATTGCTTCTGTACTAAAACAATCATATTTTTGTATAAAGCCCCCTGTTGTCCAAGAAATCTAAATGTATTTTATTTGAATTCCACATTTTTTTCTAGAATTTGTATTAGACGTACACAAAACGGCCCAAGATAAAACATCTCCTTTAAGAATAATTTATTTGGTGTTTCGCTTGTCTTCGTGTCCATCAGGTCCACCAGAAACAACTGTAATTAAAGGAAATAATGTATTAGAAATTTTGCAACACATTGATGAGATTCAATGTTAATGTAATGATTTCAAGAATACTAACATCTCACAAATTATTCATCCTCTAATATTCGCCTTTTTTTCCTGGTCGTTGGTCCAAGAATTTTCTTTAAGAAAGTATAAAAGGTGTAAACAACAGATTTACAACGAGTTACTAATTTTTTTTACCCCCTCTTATTAACAAATTTTATTGTTATTTAATAATAAACAATGTTCCGTGTGTTGCAAAACGCTGCAAATTCGATACATGTTACAAAATGGTAAGAACAACATAGTTTCAAATTTGCAGCGTGTTAGTAATTTTTTTGGATATGTTATTAACAAATTTTATTGTTTTTTAATAATAAACAATGTTCCGTATGTTGCAAAACGCCGCAAATTTGATACATGTTACAAAGTGGTAAGAACAACATAGTTCTAAATTTGCAGCGTGTTAGTAATATTTTTGGATATGTTATTAACAAATTTTATTGTTTTTTGATAATAAACAATGTTCCGTATGTTGCAAAACGCTGCAAATTTAATACATGTTACAAAATGGTGAGACCAACATAGTTATAAATTTGCAGCGTGTTAGTAATTTTTTTGGCAATGTTATTAACAAAAAACACTTTTCACCCCTTTTCAACCCTTTCCGTACACCCCAGAACGCTGCAAAATCACACGGTAAGTTATTTTACCTTCCTTAACAAACCCTCAAAATTTGAACGAGTTACGAATTACTTAGGGGTTTGAGGCTTTATTGACTGGCCTACCACCCGGCTTCACATATACTGGGTATCTCAAGACTGCTACCGAAAACGAAGCCGGGTGGTGGTTTTAGTGACTACAAACACAATTAAACTAAAAATTTCGTAAAGAAACGCGACAATAATTTTTTATGATTTTTTAAATATCGTCATTTTTGTGTGGTAAATCCATAGTTTGTGCTAAAATAATAATTTAATTTAATCTCTTTTATACCTTATATTATTTATAAATATAAGGATATACACTATTATTTTAGGAAAAAAAATGCATTTACCACCCAAATATGGTAATAGGAAAAAAAATTGTAGCTTTTTTTTTGCAACTTTTTCTGTTGCATTGTGTCTGAAGTCGCTTAAACTACCACCCGGCTTCGTTTTCGGTAGCAGTCTTGATATACCCTGTATATGAGAGACCTACCACCAGCAAAAAATGTAAATATAGATGTCAGTATTTTGGGGGTTATAAGTGTAGGTATTAGAATAAGCACTCACTTCCAGGAACTAACTATTGTATATTTTGTAAATTAACACTTAATACATTCACAGACAGAGTAAAATTATAACTATGCGATTCGGAGCGAGATGTGCTCGTGACGAGCGATGGCAGACTGTGCTCTTCATCCAAATAAACCGACCCTTTTATAGGACTACCCGAATGAGGATCGGTGGGGATAAATCTTACAGAAAATATATTTAAGCCATAAAATAGGGTCTATCCTTTCAACTAAAAATTAAGGTCTGCCCAAACATCTGGGCTATTGTCCAAACCGAAAGGTTTACCCAAACATGTGTACTATTGTCTAAAAACATAAAATTTGTTGCAAAGGATTGCCGCCACTAAAGAACTTAACTATAATAATACAGTTTTATTGCCCCGGCATGAACGGGCCATTACAATTAGGAAACAATAATTTAGAACAGCATCTTTTTAACTAATATTATACAATAAGGTACACAAAAATTCTTATTTAATAAAACGACTCGCAGATGTTTTATGGTTAAACATCTCCATTCATATTTAAAAATGAAGTGCGTGTTTAAATAATGTTCAAATTACAAATAATAAGCGTGTTATTTTAAAAGCTAAATCTAAGTTGGCGTATTGCTACCGCCACAGCACCCCCCTACCAGTGAATGACAGTTCACGAAAATCCACATTGGAAATAGTCCGGGAAGCGGACGCGCCTTCCGGACCTTGTTCGCTGGTGTGCATCTGTTTCACGATGTACATCTTCAGTGTCTTGAGTTGTCCGTTGCCTTGGTGCTTGATGTTCTACGTCACCTGAAGTGTTTTCAGGGTCAGCTAATTCATAGGCTGGTTTAAGACGGTCAATGGAAATTGTAACGTCATGACCGCGGACGTTAACAACAAACGTCTTCTCCCCGCGCATGACAACCTTAAAAGGGCCCTCGTAAGGACTCTGCAGGGGCGCTTTTGGACCCTCGCGGCGCACGAAGACTTGGTCAGTGGTGCTGAGGTCTTTAAAAATGAACATTCTTTTCTCGCCATGCCGAGATACTGAAGTCGGTCGCAGCTCTTGGAAGTGTTGCCGTAGCTGTTTCACAAAGTCCGCTGCACTATTGCTGTTGGTGATTGTCATCTGTTGCACCAAAAACTCTCCTGGAATCCGCAGTGGCTGACCATATACCATCTCGGCGACCGTAGCCTCTAAATCTTCCTTCCAAGCAGCTCGGATGCCCAGCAGCACGGTAAGGATAATTTCAGTCCAGCGTGTATCCTGATGACATTTTATAGCCGCCTTCAGCTGACGATGAAAACGTTCCACCATACCGTTGGACGCCGGATGATAAGCCGTAGTCTTGAAATGCGTCGTGCCTGCCAGTTGATTGAGGTGCTTGAATAGGTGCGACTCAAACTGTCTACCACGGTCGGATGTGATCCTTAATGGTATGCCAAAGCGTGAGATCCAATGGTTGTAGAACGCTTTAGCCACCGTTGTTGCTTCCTGGTCTTGGAGTGGTATTGCTTCTGGCCAACAAGTAAAACGATCTATCATTGTGAGACAGTACCTGTAACCTTCAGATATAGACATTACGATTATGTCTATATGGATATGCTCAAATCTGGATGTCGGTGGAGCAAATGATCCAACTGGGGCAGATACATGTCTGGAGATCTTCGCACGTTGACAATCGATGCAGCTGCGAGCCCATTTTCTGCAATCGGAGTTTATTGACGGCCAAATATAACGCTGGGTCATAAGTTTGACTGTAGCATTGATTCCGGGATGCGAAAGTTGAATGCAATTCTCCTAAACGGCGTGGTGATGAATGGTCGAACAGCTTGTGTTGATACGTCACAGGTTATGGGGATGTCCGTGCCTGGAATCAGTATACGTTTCAATTGCAAAGACGTATTTTCTTTTAGCAATTTTCGAAGTTCTTCGTCGTCCGCCTGCGAGTCAGCGAGTGCCTTGAAGTCTAGAGTTGTTTCGAGCTCTTCTACACGAGACAATGCATCAGCGACAGGGTTATCTTTTCCAGCAATGTGACGAATCCATCCATCCATCCATCCATCAGCCAAAGGAAGTCCACTGCTGAAGATAGGCCTCCCCCAATGATATCCACAGAGACCTGTTGGAGGCAGCCTGCATCCAGCGACGTCCCGCGACCTTTACCAGTTCGTCGGACCATCTTGTGGGTGGACGTCCTACGCTGCGCTTTCCGCTACGTGGCCTCCATTCGAGCACTTTCCGACCCCATCGGTCATCAGATCTCCGCGCTATGTGCCCTGCCCATTGCCACTTCAACTTGCTAATCCGGTGGGCTATGTCGGTTATTTTAGTTCTCCTACGGATCTCCTCATTTCTGATTCGATCTCGTAGGGAAACCCCGAGCATAGCCCTCTCCATAGCTCGTTGAGTGACTTTGAGGTACCTCATAAGGCCCATAGTGAGAGGCCACGTCTCGGTGCCGTAAGTCATCACTGGCAACACACAACTATCGAAGACTTTCGATTTAAGGCACTGAGGTATTTTGGACGAGAAGACGTCGCGTAGTTTCCCGAACGCTGCCCAACCGAGTTGGATTCGACGATTGACCTCTCTCTCGAAGTTGGACCTGCCTAACCGGACCACTTGTCCTAAATAGACATATTCGTCAACAACTTCAAGAGTCGAGCCCCCAACACCGATGGGGGTGGGCACAACATGGACATTCGACATGATCTTCGTTTTGTCCATGTTCATTTTAAGACCCACCTGTTGGGAGACTCGATTGAGGTCTTCGAGCATAGTGCTAAGGTCTTCCAGCGATTCTGCCAAGACTACAATATCGGCAAACCGAAGGTGAGTGATATACTCGCCGTTGATGTTGATGCCGAATCCTTTCCATTGCAAGAGCTTGAAGGCATTTTCCAGCGCGGCAGTGAACAGTTTCGGAGATATGACATCTCCCTGTCTCACGCCTCTCTGTAGTGGAATAGCCTTCGTACTCTGATCTTGTACTCGGACCGACATGGTGGCGTTGTTGTATATATACACTTCAACACTTCGATGTACCGATAGTCGATATGGCACCGCTGGAGAGACTGTAGCACAGCCCAAGTCTCGCTCGAATCAAAGGCTTTCTCATAGTCCACAAACGCTAAAAAAAGCGCCAAGTTATATTCCTCGGTTTTTTGTATAACTTGCCGAAGCGTATGGATGTGGTCTATGGTACTAAAGCCTTTTCGGAAACCGGCTTGTTCGGGAGGCTGGAAGTCATCAAACCTGCGTTCGAGACGATTTGTGATGACCCTCGAAAACAACTTATAGACATGGCTCAGGAGCGAGATGGGCCTGTAATTCTTCAGCAAAGTGTTATCACCTTTTTTGAAGAACAGTACCACCACGCTCCTGCTCCATGCCTCTGGCGTTGAGCCCTCGAGGAGAACGGAATTGAAGAGCCTCTGAAGGACTTTCAGTACCGGCGTTCCGCCCGCTTTCAGAAGCTCTGAAGTTATTCCGTCCTCGCCCGGCGCCTTGTTTTTAAGTTGTTTCAGGGCCATCTCAATCTCACACAGGCTGATGTCCGGGATATCATCGCTAAAGTGTCGGCAGCAGGTTTGGCAACCGAGGTGTGAAGCTGTCCGTAGAACCTCTCGATCTCCCTTAATACCTCTGCCCTCGTCGATACCACGCGGCCGTCTTCCGTCTTCAGCCTAGACAACTGGCTTTGCCCAATAGACAAGTCTCTTGCAAACACTTTGGAGCCTCCGTTCCGCTCGATTGTCTCCTTAATGCTCACAGTATTGTGAGCACGGACATCGTGTCGCAAGGACTTCCAGATCTGTCTATTGAGCCGCCGATATGCTTCGGCGTCAACGGAAGACTGCAGCGCTAAAGATCGACGTTCGGCCATGAGGTCAAGAGTGTGGATCGAGAGTTTTTGTGGTCTATCTCTACGGCGAGGTCTAAAATACTTAGATCCCACCGTATGGACAGCTTCTACCAAACCGCTGTTTAGCTCGTCCACTGCAAGGTTTTCTCCTAGACAATCAAAGTGATTTGTCAGCTCGAGTTGAAAGCTCTCGGGGTTTTGGATATGTAGGTAGGAGTAGGTCGGAGCGTAGATTTCATCAAGCGACGCCTTTCCGATTGGACATTGATATTCAGTGTGCCCCTAACCATTCGGTGATCACTGCCGGTTTTCACCCTGTTGATCACAGAGACATCTATGAATATCCGTCTATTCGTCGTCAAGATGAAATCTATCTCGTTTCTCGTAGAACCGTCAGGACTCAGCCAGGTCCATTTCCTGTGAGGCGGCTTCTGGAAAAAAGAGTTCATCGCAAAGAGTCCCTCTTTTTCCAGAAAGTCGGCCAGCCTCTGACCTCTGGGGTTCCGTTGCCCATGTCTAAATTGCCCCACTTTCAACTCTGCATCGCTTCTCTTGCCCAACTTTGCGTTGAAGTCCCCCATAACAACATTGAAGTAGGTTTTGGAAGTATGTATGGCCCGATTTATGTCCTCATACATCTTCTCTATTTCTTCATCTGGATGTGTCGAGGTCGGCGCGTATACCTGTATGACCTTCAACGAATATCTTTTGGATATTCTGAGTATAAGGTATACTACCCTGCTCGACACACTTTCGATGGATACGATGTTGTTGATGAGAGACCTGTGGACGAGAAATCCGACACCTCCTCGGGACTGTTGGTCGTCCCCCCGGTAGAAGAGCAGGTTACCAGACTTCAGGTTTATCGTATCCTCCCCGATTCTTCGGACTTCCGATAACCCCAGAATATCCCAGTGTAACCCGCTCAATTCTTCTTCCAGTTCGACAATCTTCTCGTCTGTCCTCAATGTGCGAATGTTGTGTGTTACCAGGGCCAGTCGTCGGGGGTGGTAGCCGGGGCCAACCCGGGTATTCTTAGCACCCCCTGCCCCACCGTAACCATGAATGCTACCATAGCCAGGAATAGTGGGGCTGCCGGGGACTGGGGGCTGGTCTCAATATGTGTCGCTATTAAGGGGGGTATTTGCCAATACTCGCCACGCTTGGCAGGCGGGTTGGCGAGCCCAGTAGGGGACTGGCGTTAATGACGCTGCTGCCCGCCATTAACCGGGGAAAGGAAATAGGATTTGTGGGTAGAGGATGTTATAGGAAAGGAGAGTATGGCCTGAGGGAGTGGATACTGCAGTCACGGACGGGAAGTTAAGGTGACTGCAGTAGTTCGCAGTGGCGGTACTTCCATACAAGCCCAAAAGCCCGGCTTGCCTTACTTAATACGCATATACTCAATCCTAAAGGCAAATTAGTACCTTAAATAAAATACATTCGTTTATGCAAAACGTCTATCATTTTTAAATTTACCGCGCGTAATGGAGCCCCGCGCCTGCGACGGAGCACCCGCGTTCGCAGCGCCGCATGGCCGCACCCGGCAACTCGCCTAAGCGAGCGCCGAGGTCAAAAACGAATATAAAATTATTTCATTCAAAATCAACGCTGGTCCACGCGTGACGCAATATCTTAAAAAGATGGAACACACCAAAGTATTATCTATCTTTTTCTCTCTCGTGTGCTTTTACCTGGCTTCTGGCGTATATTGCCCTCTCAGTCGCACCTATGGGTGAAATGCTACTACCATGACACTACGTACCTATACATATAGCTATTTGTTAATGCAATTTGTACCAAGCAAAATGCCCGGCTTCGCGGAGTGAAGTTGTGCACTTGACATGTCATATTATGATCCAAATTTATCGAAAAATATGTATGTTTTGCTACAAGTTATATTGGATAATATATAAAATAAATTTATATTTTTTGAGACCGTATTATGATCTAAATATTTTTATTAATATACCGGGTATCTCAAGACTGCTACCGAAAACGAAGCCGGGTGGTAGTTTTAGTGACTACAAACACAATGCAGCTAAAAATTTCGCAAAGAAACGCGACGATTATTTTTTATGATTTTTTTATTATCGTCATTTTTGGGTGGTAAATCCATAGTTTTTACTAAAATAATAATTTTAACCCTTTTATACCTTAGATTATTTATAAATAAAAGGGTATACACTATTATTTTAGGAATAAATGTATTTACCACCAAAATATGGTGATAGGAAAAAAATAACAAAAAAAAATTTGTCGCTTTTTTTTGCAACTTTTTCTGTTGCATTGTGTCTGAAGTCGCTTAAACTACCACCCGGCTTCATTTTCGGTAGCAGTCTTGATATACCCTGTATAATTAGAATACTTAATTTGGAATTGTCCATCATTTATGACCTGTGGCTAGCTTCACGCTTATTATTATGTCTTTCGAGCGGACGATTAACCAGTAACCACTGAACATCTACGTTATATTTTCGTTTAATTATAGTATTTTACGTTTATTACGTATAATAATGGGTGAAAATGTGCCTTGTGATGGTTTGAAGTGTGTGCAATTGCTGATCAGCGAGGAAAAGGTAAATTCATTACATTTCGTAGACAAACAACTACTCGTATCTGGTCGAAAACCTACGTCTGATTTGTTGTTTATTTCTCGAAAGTAGTGAAAACTATAGAATACAATTTTATAGATCGGTGCACATAACTACATAGATTGCTGGATGTTCTCATAGTAATAAATTATACTGTCGGTGTTGTATATTTTTTTCGAACGATGTACTTACATTTTTGGAATTGTTCCGGCTATAGTGATTTAAATAATTAAACTGGTACTTTGCATTTGCATTAATATATTTTCAAAATTCCGGTAAACAGCGTATAGAAACCTCTTTATGCGTCATATACATAATATGTGATGAGATTTCTTAACATTATGCTCGCATAGACAGTAATCTAAGGCTCAGTTGCACCAAGTAACTTTGCCAATACCTTTGCCTATGAAAATGTCATCGCCATACATTTGAGATCTATTTGACCTTGCGAATGTATGGAATTGACAGTTTCAAGGGTAAAGGTATTGGCAAAGTTAGTTTGTGCAATTGAGCCTTAGTGTTTTTCAGATATTCCTTAGCTTCCTTTCAGGGCTCATGATGAATCAAAAAATCACATGCATACACAAAAACATAACGTGAATGTATTAACAATAATTTCTGGCCGCGAAGTTAAACACGGCGCCGTACTTGTGCTATTGCAGTGTCGTTTATTAATTTACAAAATAATTACAATATAAAGTTACGTATGCATGCATGCCCAAAAGTAATTTAACTTACACATTAGTTTTACTCATCTATTTAAAACTAATGATGGGCCCTTCAGTATTTTGGCAATATTAAATAGATGGCCGTGAAAATCGCGCCATCTATTAGATTTTTTCGAAACAACTTGTAATAGATTTTTTTATAACGGTGATAAAGATAGTTATTATTTTATTGGTTTTTATCCTAATCTTATATAGATCGTGTGGTAGGTCTAGGACTGCCGGTCGATGGCGCAAAGTTGACGTCTCGGATTCGAATCTGGGGTCGTTTTCTACATATTTTTTTATTTAATTACATCGCATAGGCTCGCCCCCTATCGCATGATGAACACGTTCTTCTTTCTTAATACCATTTTGCTCCTGTACCAATACATATTCTTACTAAAAAAAATATTGGGCTTGCCCTAGTCCACAACTCTAGGCACGCCACTGGTAGCTCGGGGGCCGAGGTCGCGTACTCGTAGCACCTATACTAGGGCAGGTCATGATCACTAGATAGGAGCATCCCAGACCAAACCTTGAAAACTGGCTGATGAAATCTAAGTGTCGAAATTGGCGTGGTGAGCATTGGTCTGATTTCTTCCGAAATGCGAAGGTAATGGGCTTATGATCAGTAAATAGTGAACTTTCTCGCTTCTATCATGTGTCTGAAGTGTTTAACAGCAAGATATATAGCTAGGAGTTCGCGGTCATAAGCTGCATATTTCTGCTCGGTGGGGCTCAATTTCTTCGAGAAGAAGCCCAGCGGTTGCCAATGATTATCCACAAACTGCTGCAGCGCTGCGCCGACGGCGTAGTCCGATGCATCACACATTAATGCTAACTGTGCGTCGGGCTGAGGATGAGCAAGCAAGGTAGCCTCCGCGAGACTCTCCTTGCACGCGTCGAAAGCCTTTGTAGTAGCTGGTGTCCAGGGCACAGGAGCATTTCCTTTAAGGTTCCCCTGGAGTAGGTCGTTAAGCGGTGCTTGAGTTGCGGCTGCACCTGGTATGAACCTACGGTAGAAATTAATCATACCGAGAAATCCACGTAGCTTTTTGACTGTGTCTGGTAATTTAAACCGTTGTATATCGACAACTCTGTCTGGAAATGGTCGAGTACCAGTTGCAGTTACCATATATCCCAGGAAACGAACTTCTTTTTGACCAAAGATGCACTTGCTGGGGTTGATGACGACGATATATTTTTTAAGACGATTAAAAACAATTTTCAAATGCTTGAGGTGCTCTTCATGTGAAGACGATGCAATTAAAATATCATCAATGTACACGTAACAAAAGTCCAATCCCAGTAGCACTTCGTCCATGAAGCGCTGAAAGGTTTGGGCTGCGTTACGTAATACAAAAGTCATGTACATAAACTCGAAGAGTCCGAATAGAGTAATGATGGCTGTCTTAGGTATGTCTTCCTCTGCGACTGGTATTTGATGGAATGCTCTTACTAAATCAAGAGTGGAGAAAATGGTCTTCCCGTGCAGTCCTTGTGCAAAATCTTGGATGTGTCGTACCGGGTATTTATCGGGTTCTGTCCGACTATTGAGTGCCCGATAGTCCCCACATGGTCTCCACTCATCTCCTTTCTTGGGAACCATGTGTAGTGGAGAAGCCCATGGACTTTTTGATGGCCGACACAATCCTAGTCGCAACATCGCCTCAAATTCTCTTTTAGCGGCGGCCAACTTGTCTGGAGCAAGAAGACGGGGTTTGTGCGCAACTGGTGGGCCTGGAGTCGTAATGATGTGATGTCTTGTGCTGTGGCTTACTGTTTTAGGTGCGCCATCCGGACGAATAATATCTGGGAACTCCTGCAGAAGCTCATGGTATGGTGATGAGCCATTAATGACTTTGATGCTTGGTTCCTGACACTCTGTTATCTCCGTCTTGTAGGTAAGCAGGGTGGAGGAATCTATCAAACGTCTACGTTGCAGATCTGGTAGGAGTCCATAATATGCCAAAAAATCAGCACCTAAGATTGGCTTGGACACATCAGCTATTATGAACCTCCAAGTAAAATCTCGTCTTAGGCCAAGGTCCAACGTTAAATTAGCAATTCCATATGTAGCGATCACTGTCCCGTTGGCCGCAGAAACCTCGTAGTTGGACTTTTTATGCGGGCCTTGGATACGATGACGGGGAAACACGCAGATGTCAGCTCCGGTGTCCACGAGGAATTGGATTTTGCTGGCTCGATCACAGACGAATAAACGGCGTGATTTCTTAGGGCAGGAGTCGTTTGCCGTCATTAACGACTGCCCGGAGCGTTTCCTGTAGCCTTGCTGCATAGTGGAACACATTTTGTTGCCTTCGTATCAAACCGCCAGTGATACCAACAAAAATCACGTGGACGTGGACCGCGGCTTCTGGAACGTGAGCGAGATCGTGATCTGTTTCTATCTCGCACTCGCGCACGTGAAGTGGGATCGTTGATTTCTCGACGTAGCAAAGCAATCTCGTCCTTTAAACTGACGTACATCTTTTTCATGTCTTCCGATACTGATTCCTCTTGTTTGGTGGAAGTAGGACGAATTCCGGCCTCTGCAATAGCTGAACGCATTGGCAAGTATTCTAATGCTGCATCTGCAACTTCCGCAGCTTTCTCCAACGGTTGGTCCTTAACAGTTGCTAGGATGGGCTGTAAGACCGTTGGCAATCGTCCTTGCCAAAGTGTAAGGACAGTAGATTCCGACATATTCTCACCCGCTAGGTTTCGTAGACGTCGAAGAAACTGTGACGGCTTATCATCTCCCAGGTCTTCGCGTTCCAGCAGCTGACGTGTTCGCTGACTCTCCGATGTACCACAACGCTTTATCAAAATCGCCTTGAACCTTGTATACGGAGCGTCTTCGGGCGGGCTTAAAATGACATCACGCATTGTGGCTACGATGTCGGTATCTTCTGTATTATATTATAAGTGCGTATATATTATAAGTGCGTATTTTGATTTCTCCGAGTTTATGCGGGCGGCAGTAAACGCAGCTTCTACCATGGCGAACCAAACTTTTAAATCATTCGATTTGCACTCTGGTATGTGTGGAGAACACGACGCAACCTCCGGGGCAGATTGTTCGCTAGCGCTTCCGGTGTTCATTATACTGCTCACTTTTTCTATGTTTTACTCAAAAACAATGTCTCTTCCACGGAAAACTCGCGTACTACAATTAAACTTTAATACACTACACTCAAATCACTCTTTTTGATTCGGCGTCACCACTTTGGTGGTTATAAGTGTAGGTATTAGAATAAGCACTCACTTCCAGGAACTAACTATTGTATATTTTGTAAATTAACACTTAATACATTCACAGACAGAGTAAAATTATAACTATGCGATTCGGAGCGAGATGTGCTCGTGACGAGAGATGGCAGACTGTGCTCTTCATCCAAATAAACCGACCCTTTTATAGGACTACCCGAATGAGGATCGGTGGGGATAAATCTTACAGAAAATATATTTAAGCCATAAAATAGGGTCTATCCTTTCAACTAAAAATTAAGGTCTGCCCAAACATCTGGGCTATTGTCCAAACCGAAAGGTTTACCCAAATATGTGTACTATTGTCTAAAAACATAAAATTTGTTGCAAAGGATTGCCGCCACTAAAGAACTTAACTATAATAATACATTTTTATTGCCCCGGCATGAACGGGCCATTACAATTAGGAAACAATAATTTAGAACAGCATCTTTTTAACTAATATTATACAATAGGGTACACAAAAATTCTTATTTTAATAAAACGACTCGCAGATGTTTTATGGTTAAACATATGCAGTCATATTTAAAAATAAAGTGCGTGTTTAAATAATGTTCAAATTACAAATAATAAGCGTGTTATTTTAAAAGCTAAATCTAAGTTGGCGTATTGCTACCGCCACAGTATGAATACCGCTTCTAAAATTATTTATGATACTTGGTGTATTAAGGCGGTCCAATGCGAATGATAACTATGCCCGACAGTTGACCGTGCCTACCGAAGCCCAAAAATGTAGCGGTAAAACTAAACATTGGCGACGCGGTTTGTTTAAGTATAAAATGTTGTTTTTCAGCTCTGGCGCTGTTCGACCACGTGAACCTGCTGTACGGCACAGTGTCGGAGTTCTGCACGGCGGCCACGTGCCCCGACATGACGGGCCCGGGCGGCCGCTCCTACGCGTGGTACGACGAGCGCGGCAAGAAGTCCCGCGTCGCCGCGCCGCAGTACGTTGACTACGTCATGACCTACACGCAGAAGACAGTCAACGACGAAACCGTATTCCCCACTAAGTACGGTGAGTTACTGATCGTCATCCTTCATATACTACACACCACTTACCGCAGACTGATTCATTTCACTTTTAAAAAAAAATAAGTCCAATAATAATAATTGCTAGAAAATATAAAAGGCATAAAAATATAACATACAGTATAATATACTGGGTATCTCAAGACTGCTACCTAAAACGAAGCCGGGTGGTAGTTTTAGTGACTACAAACACAATGCAACTAAAAATTTCGCAAAGAAACGCGACATTTTTTTTTATGATTTTTTAAATATCTTCATTTGTGGGTGGTAAATCCATAGTCTTTGCTAAAATAATAATTTTAACTCTTGTATACCTTAGATTATTTATAAATTAAAGGGAATACACTATTATTTTACGAAAAAAATTATTTACCACCCAAATATAGCCATAGGAAAAAAATAACAAAAAAAATTGACGCTTTTTTTTGCAACATTTTCTGTTGCATTGTGTCTGAAGTCGCTTAAACTACCACCCGGCTTCGTTTTCGGTAGCAGTCTTGATATACCCTGTATAAAAAAATCCTCGTTATTGTCAACAGCACTATCATTGTCGGATAGTTACATAAAATTAAATCTTGTTTACTAAATATCAACTATAGCTCTCCAACTATCCATAGAGCCGGGGCAGATGTGTAGTGATAGCTGTCTATTAAAGACCAAGTCAGATAAAGAATTTACAAATAAAAAGTAATACAACGCTGAGTGTTGCAAGACATAGCCCATAACCCAATTTTAGAATCTCAATTTCAGGAGATCTCGAAATTATACCATTTTCTTTATTATAGTTTTATAACATTGTATGATATTTAATAAAATAATTAAACAAGGCAAAATGAATAATAAATACTTTCATGGTCTTGTAAATATTTTTAATAATTTTGTTATAATATTCCAAGTTTTTCCTTATGTTGTGAATACTTTTATTATATGTTTGATGTATGAATCTTCTTTAGGCATTTTGAAAACCAGTTTGTCTTTGCTTTTAGAGGATTTTTTATGTATATTCTATTGCGACGAATTACGTGTAATATTTCGACGTATATTATTTCGTGTAATGTCTACTTATGTTGAAAACTGTAAATTATATATCATAACGATCAAGTCTTATTCGAAAGAAATCGAGCAAAAATAGCTCAACTCGTATTTTATAGATGTGACGCAAATGGGAAAAAATTATAATTAATGCTGGCAACGATAATTAATAAAATATCATATTATATTTTTACACGATAACGATATGTATTAATTTTAACACTAATATTACGCGTTTAAATTGCGCTGAGACATACGAATGAAAAATATTTTTTGCCTCCTTGGCGCTTTCACAGCCCGCAATAATATATTGAAACTGTAGCGTATAAAAATAGTTATCGACATTATACATTTCACTTTATCTTATTATGATTTTAAATACTTGAAACATGCTAAAATATAATAACTGGTTTTTTTAAGAAGTGTGAAACGTCAGATTTGTTTCATTCACTCATTGATTTGTCAAAATAAATAAAATGGCCAACTACATATCCTTTAATACACGATACCACAGAACAGATGAATATGGTTAGAAGGGAAATACAAGCGTTTGACGCGTCGCAAGGTGGTGCATAAAAAGCATAACTGCCGCGGAACCATTGACGTAAAATATATGGACGGGGCGGAGAGCGGGAAAAGTGTTGTCACGAAAGTGGTCTGCAGACCAGTGTAGCGGTTGTGACGTCACAGCGCACCGGTCTGTTAGTCGTCGTAAAAATGCACAATTGTATCGTGCGTGGGTGCAATAAATATGATCGAACATTCACAAAAAATAAAGATAACATTTCTTATCACCGATAAGTAAAAAAGTCAATATAACATTTATTTTAGCATTATTGAAAAACAATTTCATGGCCGCCATCAAATCATTCGGCGTATGTATTCTGCACGACATAACTTTGTACTTTGTAGCGGCGCATATTAAGGAATGCGTAGACCTAAGCTATAGTAGAACTGATGCCGTGTAATTATTTGACATATTTACCACTTGATTTACATATTTTTAATCCGTAGCAAATTATACTACTAAAACTACCTATAATGCAAATTAAAATGTGTTCCATTTAATAAAAAGGCCTACTAAGACGTTACAAATTTTAGATTTATTATTTTTTATTCATTTTATTTTAATTCTTTAATATGATGTTTTTTCTGTTATCAATTTGCACACTATATTTCACATATTATTTTACATAACTAATATATAACATATTTAATGTTAAAAAATATTTTTCCTGATTTATGGATATTCATAGAAATCAAATCAATTTTTTATAATTTAACGTTTAAATAACTACGACGTAACAAAGTTACGTCGACGGTCGGATCCTTTAGCACACTACGTAGTTACATGAAAATCTAACAGATGGCGCGACGTTCACAGGCGTCTTTTTGACGTACCCAACGTACTGAAGGGCCTATCCTTAGTTTTTAAATCAATGCGCGGAACGGATGATTTGTCAAATCAGTCGTTGTCGAAATGCCTTGGAGCGTGGTGCTCCTGCGAAATAAAGTAAAAATGCAGATTTGTGCTATTTTATCTTAAAGTTCCAATACTAAAGCGTCGTATATCAATAGAGGAAGAATTTTATACCACTATTAAACCCGATTTTATTGATTTTCACCTTTATTTCCAAAAATTGCGATTTATAATTACGACATTTTGAAGAATTCGATAATATGATAGACGACATATCAAAAATATACATTGCTGATTACGCGTACATACAATGCACGCGAATGCCAAGTTCCTACGCAATGCATACGACTCGATTTTGTTATGTCAACTCCGAAATTTGTCACTTGTCACCATTGAGTTACACAACTGGAGGGGACATCAAGACCAAATAGTTTGGAACATTCGCAAGAGTACATGTACCGTTAGGCTGTCAGTCGTCCCTGACGTTTCAGCGAAGACGGACCTAATTAGGTGTAACTATAATTGGTCCATAAATGCCGTATTGCATGCTAAAAACGTGCAAAAGCCATTCCAGAATAATAGGAAGAAAAGATGGAGTCTCATTCCATAGGTAAATCAACCATAATTGAAATAAAAAAGCACGAAATTAAATTTAAGAAATTAATTACCGGAGTCGTTTTGACAACCGCCATTTTTGAATGAAATTATAGATTAATAATAATGTAGTGACAGATAGGTAAAAATTGAATTTTTCGTATAGGGATAGTGGATATTGTATGTGATGATAGATGAATATAGTAGGGTGTGAGTAGGGTCCCA
The DNA here is from genome assembly GCA_009982885.2 of Hyles vespertilio. Taxonomy (NCBI): domain Eukaryota; kingdom Metazoa; phylum Arthropoda; class Insecta; order Lepidoptera; family Sphingidae; genus Hyles; species Hyles vespertilio. The sequence goes on from CM042816.1 coordinate 24,095,227, forward strand.
GTGCTGCTGTATTGCTCGCAATTTGAGATAGTTACATAAAGTAACTGTGTTACACGAGAATTATTTATATAACTGTCGAATAATGAACGAATTCTTGATTAGTTTATTTATTTCTATCAAAGTTTTGCTATGAGGTCATAATTAGACACTACAATAGTAATATTAGAAGTTTGCGGTTATAGTGCTCAAATAAAGTCACTTAGTTATTTTTGTAAATACATTTATTTTACCCAAAATTGGGATAATATTAATATATAAGAAATAAATATAAATGATTTGATTGAATTATGCTTTTTTATTTGACATCACGCGTATATAGATGTAGGTAGAAATTTCTGAAGTGTCGCATCTGGAACAATGTCGACTTAATCTATACTTCGCTGTCATATTGAAATGAGCACAATTTTTCTTCTACGTGTCCGCTCCAGTTGTAATACCTCAATGCTTGTCACACAGTGTTGTAGTTATGTACATAGTAACTATATCGATGTAGTTATAGATTTCGTATACTCCTAAATCAGTTTTCATAGGCATTAAACAAAGAAAATTAAATCAAATCCTTTAGTAATTTTAAATTGTAGAACTCGTAACGTTTGATAACGTTGACGACCTATCCATATGTTTTAATGTCATAACTCCGCCAACTTGAGAACAATATACATTTGTCCTGAATATACTTTATAATATTAATTCATTCGTTTATAGGTTTCCGAGAGTGAGTCGATAAAGGCAACTGGTAGAAACAACTGGATTCCTACAAAATCCAGTACGATTTGTTCTAAAAGCGGCCGTCCAAAAATCGAAAGGTAATTTGTTACGTAAAATTGTGGCCCGGTTAGATAGTGAGGGTCCGTGGTCTCCTCTATACCATGAATTTAAAGCGAATAGGTCAATCAATTTGGCTTATATTGAGAATTTAAAAATTGACAACAACTTCACAACTAGTATTGAGGGGACAACGGAGGCTCTGTTACAATCGTTAATTCCGGATGATAATATTGAAAATGATACAGAATACCATAAGCAGATTAGGATGTGGGCCATGGAGGTACCGAACTCTTCCGATTCAAATCTCGCGGCGTTTGATGAATTTAGCGAAATTGTACGAGCTTTGCCCCTAAACAAGGCTTCCGGTGACGATAAAATAACTAATAAAATGATCAAAGAAGCGTGTAAATCGGCCGGCGATGCATTACTCACTGTTTATAACAGATGTATTGCTGAAGGGGTATTTCCGCGGGTATGGCGTACCGGTTTCATTCGTATAATACCCAAGGGTGGCGATAAATCTCCACATGATCCTAAGTCGTATAGACCTATTACACTCTTACCGTCTCTAGGTAAACTTTTAGAACGTCTTATCGTCCCTCGATTGCTACCGGGTGGACCAAAGTTTCACGAAAAGCAGTTCGGATTTACAACGGGTAAGTCAACTATCGACGCGGCAATATCGGTTAGAAGAGCTGTAAGTACATCGGCGCGTAAATATGGACTCTGTATTTTCCTGGACATATCCGGTGCTTTCGACAACGCTTGGTGGCCGATGCTGCTTCTTAAGTTGAAATTACGAGGTTGCTTTAAAAATACATATTCACTTATTTACTCGTATTTCTCGCACGGAACAACAAAACTTAAACTTGGACACTATGCTGTGTCGAAACCACTTACGATGGGCTGTCCACAAGGTTCGGTTTTAGGTCCTTATTTGTGGAATTTAGGGTTCGACGATTTTCTTGCAATTCCCTTGCCGTCAGGGTGTTCTTTGACCGTATATGCGGACGACGGCCTCTTGCTTATAGAGTCAAATAGTAGGTCGGGATTAGAAATTATGTCGGACGCGTGTTTAAAACTAATATGTGATTGGGGCCATCGAAATCGCTTAACCTTTGCACCACAAAAAACGTTCCAATTACTTCTGAAAGGAACTTTAAAATCACAGCCGCGAATTAAATTTAATAATATTAATGTTAAAAAAAAGGAATCGGTTTGTTATCTTTGTTTAATTTTAGAAAGGAATTTTTCCATTCTTGAACATATTAAGAACGTCGGGGAAAAGTCGAAATGCTTTGACAAGAATATCAAAATCAACGTGGGGGCTATCTTTCAATACACTAAAAATCATCTATGGAGCAACTTACTTAGGATGTATTTGTTATGGATCTCCCGTATGGGCTGATAGGGCTACTATCGGTGCTGTGCGAAGAAAACTGCTCCAGAGCCAACGTTTGGCGTTGATATTCTTGTGCAAGGCATATAGAACTGTTAGTACCGAAGCTTTGCCTGTCCTAGCGGGTGTACTTCCAGTCGACCTGGAGGTGCAACGTCGCGCCGAGATGTATTACTCTAATAGAGAGAATATGGATAAAAGTTTTTTCACCGTACGTGAACTTTTAAAAGTTGACAGATTATTTAAACCGGTTTCAGTGACAGTTTCAGGACAAATGTATATAGCGAACTATTAGATGAATGGCAAAATAGATGGGAGGTATCTTTGAAGGGCCGGCATCTATACCAATTTTTTCCTTGCGTACGTGATCGTTTAACAAAGACATGGCTAGATGTCGATTATTGCGTATCACAATTTCTCTCGGGCCATAGTAACTTTAAGTCTAAACTATACTCTTTTAACACGTTGAACGCCACGCGGCCCACCGGTGGGCGATTCAAGCAAACCCGTTCGGGCCAAGTGGAAATCATCAATTCCATCATTTTTCGCTAAAGTTAATATCAACACAAAACAATAAAAAAATACTAAATTTGCATATTTAATTTGATTAAAACAATTTTTCGTGATATTTTCTTAAGAAAATACCACGTAACAAGCCACGCGTTCCACCGGTGGGCCGCGTGGCGTTCAACGTGTTAAGCTTGCTGCGTCGCCTGCGTGCCCATGTTCAACTGCAAATTGCGAATATGAACAATCCGCGCATCATATACTTTGGGAGTGTAGTCTTTGGCATAATGAGCGTAAAACCATGCTGGATAGTATGCAAATATCATCTGGAGTTGTATACTACATGGACCTTGTAGAGACTAGAAAGAACTTCCGTGCTTTCCGGCGTTTTTGCCATACCTATTACTGGATTCAAGCATAACAGTTCACATAATAGGTCCCATTTAAATGTAATAATAATTTGATCCGTGATGCTTCACAGCTGGCTTCTCCGGCTGTGAAAGTCTTTTTGCGAGGTTATTTACCTTTTCAGTTCAATGTTTTGTCACCCGCTTTGCTCGGAGGGAAGTGGACAATAATTTATTTCCAACTCCTCCTATTAATTTAACTTTCTGATTAATTTCGTTGCGGGTTAAAGACAAGTTAGACATTCCCGGAGACTCGCCGAGCTTCAATGCTCGGTGTCATAACTTTGCGTGCCACTGTTGATCCTGGCTCACAGGAGTTACAGTGGTGGGTGTGAGGGCGGGACAGTCTCTTACACCCGCGCACGCGTCCCTTTCGCCCGAGAGTACTGTCGCGTACGGAAGTTCTCACACAAATTTGTTTTTCTGAGAATAACATGGCTCGGCAGCCAACTTTAAGAAGACAAGAGAGAAGGATGGTCTACGATGTCTTTAAAAAAGTAAATTATGTTAGTTAAGGTGGTTTTAATTGTAACTAAACTAAATAAACCTCAGATTAGTTTTTATTTTGTATATTTTTAAAATAAAAACAAAACTAATTGTTTTGAATGTTTGTATAAATTATTTGTTTCCCAAAAAAACGTAAAATTACCAATCGATTAAGAAGTTGCATTTATTTTTATTTTTTGCGTGCAACAGCAAGGTAACACTTCTCACTACTATTGTACCTGCGCAGACGTCAGCCATCTTTGTTCAACTTACGCGCCTGGGATTATACTTAACTAAATGTAAACAAACCAGAACACGTGACGCATGGTTGTTCAACATTTTATTGCAATGTCCAATTTACAAATATTTTCTTATCAACCAAGTAACAAGTATTAACAATAATTAACAACAGCTTATAACAAATAATAACTAAAACAGAGTAAAGAACAACGATGAACACTTCCAAACACTTCACCACTTCACGAAAACAGTAAGTACATTAACGCAATGAATAATAATTGGCTGCCATAGATAACATAATATGATGATGCTTAGTTATCCGACCTAACGCATTACCTTCCATTAAAATGGTCGCATTACGGTAAAGTTGTACTTCTAGATTTTGTAGCATAATATTTCTTGTAACTTTTATGAAAATGTTTTGGATGCCTGACTGTTTGGGTCTTTTTATAGACAGATTGCATTATGTAAAATTAGATAATTTAATTATTATCTTACATAATTTAATTGTTTCCAAGCTCACACATTCACAATTATAATCGTTATAATAAATTTGAACATGCAATGTAGTTTTACATTTACGTAAACTTTTTTTGTCTTCAATTAATTTAGAATTGTGAAATAACCTTTTTTATGGTTTGTTTACATTTAGTTAAGTACCTAAACCGATGGAGTATAATTAAAAAACTGTATCAGGAAAAACCATTATGCATGTTGATAAAATATATTCCGGTCTTATAACAAAAACATATTTCCATAATTTTATCGATTACTTTAAATCAACTATAGCAAGCTTTCTCTTTTGGATTTGTAGAGGTTTTGTGTTTCGAAAACGACGACGCTGGTTTTCATACAATTTGACGGCTATTGCCTTTCTAACCATATTCAACTGTTCTGTGCACGATACCTATAATGAAAATTACAGACTTTTTTGTATGTCTTCTTGTTCCGGCTAATCTCTGGAATGGCTGAACCGATTTTGACGGGACTTTTATTGTCAAATAGCCGAAATAATAAGGAGTAACTTAGGCTACATTTATTTTAGACAAACTATGCCCAAGTACTGTCCAGTACCGCGCGCAGTTCACGCGCATGCCACCACTGGACCGTCACGTCGGGCGCCTCCCACCACTTCTCCCACCTAGGAATCAATATTACAATTACAAAATATGTATATAAAGAAATGGTAATAAAAATAAAAATGCAAAAACCAAAATTAAACTAAATAAACTTATTAACTTTTTTGTTAAATTTCACGCGGACGAAGTCGCGGGTACATCTAGTTATAACATAAAGAGATGCCCTATTTTTCTACTACGTTGATTTATATATTTGCTGGTGAAAACAAAGCATTCACCGGGCTAACGACAGTTCCCAAGCACGCGGACCACGCTGCACACCTGGAATATAAGGCTCTCTAGATCGTTGGAGGGTTGTTTTTTTTTTAATTTTTTATTTTTGATTCCCTTTATAATCGTAAACACATAGGACCTATAGACTATACTTAATATAATTTTAATTTAATTAATTTAATTTTTATATTAATTTAATTTTTTACATGTTTGGTACTTGGCGACTCGAAAAATTAATCAATCGCGAATTAATCAACGTATACAAGTACAATGAAATAGATTTTCTTTTTTACTCTGTTCTCGTATTGTAGTCCTAGCTATATTATTATCTTTTTTGAATCAGGTTTTTTTAAATTATATTTAGTTACTTGTGTCTTGACTGGTACCTAACCAGTCACCATCTAGAAATTTAGAAACTTGTTTAGGTTAGTCACCGTCTATTAATAAAACACTTAATAATATTAACATAATGTAAGAATACATATAATCAGTGCATACAATAAAAAGTATTGTAATAAAAAGGAATAACAAAACAATATCATACTACACAAACATTTACAGTACGACACAAACAAGGAAAAAAATAAAGATAATTATTGAGGTGTTCCTTATGTAATTTAAATGTATTATTATGATTTGTTTTATGGAATATCACGCGGCGGATTTTTATTACTGGCCATCCAAATAACATAAATATTTGCCTGCAATACGTCAAATTTTCTGGAGTCAAACGGTCACGGATAAGGACAGGAGACAGATAACTGCATCTCCTTTTTATATGACGGTTTTGTATAAATCTCTTTCGTTATTGTGTAAAAGAGACAGAAGGTGTGTGTGTGTGTGTATTAGCACCGCGCGTAGGTTCAGTTCGTTGGAGAGTGAAGGTGAGGTATCGGGCCTGGCACTTGCAGCGAACGAGTTCCCGGCGCAGTTCGAGAGCGTGGTGCGGCGCGTGGTGCGGCTGCAGTTCCACGTGGTGGCGCACATGTACGCGGCGCACTTCCGCGAGCTGGCGCTGCTGCGCCTGCACGCGCACCTGCACCTCACGTTCGCGCACCTCACCGCGCTCGACCGACGCTTCTCGCTGCTCGACCACAAGGAGACAGAGGTCAGCCGCTTGCACTCACTTAACTGTACGCGTGCTCAACCAGATATCTGATGGATTAATGAAATACGAAAAACTAAAGGACTCCAGTCATCATTAACTAAATATATTTTTCTTTCTTTATAAATCTAATTAAATATAAGTACAATAGTTTGTTTCTTTGAACGCACTAATGTCGAGAATTCTAGTGTCACGAGGTTACTAAAGTTACTATTTAACTCTACGCATTTATATTTTGTTGCGTACCTGTACTGACGGCTCGGCCCGGGTTCGAGCTTACTTTTTGACTACAATCCATATCAGAATCATATCATGTTGTGTAGCTGGTTTATGTTGAATATCATTCTCTACTGCTTATTCTATTCCATCCTGTTACATCCCGTCCTGTCCGTTTAGAACTCTTTAATAGGCACAATCCTTTCTTACATAATTGTTAACAATGCAGCACAAAATTAATTTTCTAGTTAGAACCACTGTTCCTGAGATTAGTGGACACAGTCAAACCAACTCTTCAGCTTTTAAAATTAGTATCGATTTATTTATATTTCTCTCTTTTCATTGTGGTTCGGTTAAATATAAAAAACTTTTATGTTTTAATGTCTGTTGTTAAAATGAAACTACGCTATTCAGTGATCAGTAACGACAAAATTTATTTCTTATTCGAATGACACGTTCCTATGACAGTTCATACAATGTTTACGCATAGTTTCGATAGATGGCAACACATGTATTTTAAAAGCTTTATTTTGATATAAATTCACCACCCCCACTTATCAAAATAAACTAATATTTCAATATTATTACAACATAAATCAAGTTGGAGTGGTATGCAAATCAACAAAGTACAATACATATCTATTACCCTTATCTATTTAATACTTCTGATGCCTAATACTTCTAAAAAATAGTAATGCTTTACATTAGGTAAACTTTTGGTTAGCAGATCAGCTGGCATCTTTGAAGTTTCTAAATACAACAATTTAACAATTTTATCTTTAATGCAATCTCGACAAAAATGAAATCTCACATCAATGTGTTTGGTACGGTTGTGAAATAAGTTATTTACTGACAATTTCAGTGCACCTTGATTTTCATTAAAAACATTTACAGAATACAATTCTCCTGTTATTTCACAAATTAAAGATCTTAAATAAATTGTTTCTTTACATGCCTCTGTGATACTCATGTACTCCGCCTCAGTGCTAGAAAGGGCAACTGTACTTTGTTTTCTACTTGCCCATGAGATAGCACCCCCAGACAATGTAAAACACACTCCCGTATATGATCTTCTGTCAATAATATTATTTCCCCAGTCAGCATCAGCAAAACCTTCTAATTTAGTATTACCAACTTTAGTATAAATTAAACCATAATTCTTTGTCTGCTTTAAATATTTTAAAACTCTTTTAGCGTATAACCAATGTTTAGTTTCATGACAATTGTTAAACTGACTTAAATATACAACGGAAAACATTATATCGGGCCTTGTCAATACAGCCAAGTACATAAGACAACCTACAAGTTGTTGATAAGGATTACTGTCATTATTACTTTCTGCTTTGTTTAAACTTAACTTAGTTTCCATAGGAGTATCGACGGTTTTACACTGTAACATGTTAAATTTCTTTAGCAATTGGTTTACATAATGTTCCTGACTTAACTTGACAACTTTATTAACTTTGTCTATACATACATTCATTCCTAGGCATTGCTTCACTTCTCCTAAGTCTTTAAGTTTAAACTGTGAAGCTAAAACACTTTTTAATTGCTCTGTCTCTACAGGATTATTAGAAAAAACAAAAAAATCGTCAACATACAATGCTATGATAGTTTTACAATCATTAGTACTACCTTTCGTATACAAACAAGGCTCAATTTGAGATCTCTTATAACCTAAAGAAATAAGGCTTTCATCTACTTTTCTGTACCAGGCTCTTGAGGATTGTTTCAGTCCGTATATTGCCTTTTTCAGTCTCAAAACCTTACCATCATCTTTACAATTTGGAAAACAATCTGGTTTCTGCATATATATAACCTCCTCAAGATCCCCATTCAGAAAAGCAGTCGTTACATCTAGATGTTTAACATCTAGGTTCAACTGAACGGCTAATGCAAACAAGAGTCTAAGTGTAGTGTGTCGCACTACAGGAGAAAAAGTTTCTTCATAGTCCACTCCTTCTTTTTGCATAAAACCTTTGGCCACCAGCCTTGCACGAAAACGCACTTTATTTTCACTGTCATATTTATTTTTTAAAACCCACTTACACTTCACTATATTACTATTAACTGGAGCGTCTACCAGCTCCCACGCATTGCTATCCTGAAAACATTGTATTTCCTCACTTACAGCATCAAGCCAATTTTTTCTTTCAGGTCCTTTCAGCGCCTCTTCCAGGGTCAAGTCACTAGCATCATCAGGCATTCCTCCATCCATGTGCATACTTGAAAAACCATATCTTTCAATTGGCTTCCTGTTACGTACAGGTTTTGAAATATATTTAACTGGTGTTTCTTGACTACTCTCCGAGTCACTTTCACTCGGAACATAAGTTTCATCAGCTGAAGATGTAGTGATGCTTTCATCCCCTTCTGTGATAGTATGTTCATCTGAAATTGAAGTATTCTGCTCGGGTTCTTCCACTGGTACAGTAATTTCACAATGTCCATCATGCTCCATAATTATAACATCTCTGCTGGTTGTTATCTTTTTATTTATAGGATTATATATTCGATAACCTTTAACATTATCAGGGTATCCAACTAATATTTGTTCTTCGGATTTCTTATCCCATTTTTGTCTCTTTTCTTTTGGAATATGGACCATAACCTTACTGCCAAATACTTTGAGATGTCTTATATCTGGTTTTCTTCCTGTCCACATCTCATAAGGTGTTTTATTATCTAAGCCTGTTGCTGCAATTCGATTCTGAAGGTAAACTGCTGTATTTGTTGCTTCAGCCCAGAACTCTTTGCCTAATTGAGCATCAAATAATAGGCATCTCGCCTTTTCAATTACTGAGCGATTACGGCGTTCACATAAGCCATTTTGCTCCGGAGTGTAGGAATTACTTTTCTGATGTATAATCCCTTCCCGCTGCAAATACAAATCAAAATCACTATTACAGAACTCAAGGCCATTATCACTTCTTAATCATTTTTTTTTATCTAACTGTTTTTCTACTTTAGCTTTAAAATCCTTAAAACAATCTAAAGCCTCGCTTTTGTTTTTCAGAAAGTACACAAAGGTCATTCTCGAGTAATCATCGACAAACAATAAAAAATATCTTGAGCCACCAATAGACTGGACCTCCATTGGTCCACATATATCTGTATGTATCAGCTCTAGTTTTTCATTTCTTCTATTGCCAACACTATTAAAAGGTAACCTGCACTGCTTACCTTCACAACAAACTGACCATGTCGACTTCGATATTTCAACTTTTTCTTTCAAGTCCATACCCTCTACTGCTGAGTGTGTTTTATACAAATAATTGCTATTTACATGCCCCAATCTGCGATGCCACATATTTCCAGAAACAGCTGAAGCTACAACTGCACTCTTAGTAACTCTCAACTTGTAAACTCCATTGACAATATCAGCCACAGCAACTAATTCACCGTTCTTATTGTAAACACTGCAGCCATTCTCAGTAAAAGTAACCTTATTTCCATTTTTCAATAGTTGGCTGACAGACAATAAGTTCGTTGTCAGGTCTGGCACACAAAGTACTCCCTTTATTGGCACTTCAAATTCAGATTCATCAGTCTTTGTGATAATATTTACATCGCCGGTGCATAATACTTGTAGTTTATTATTATTTGCAACTATCATTTCATCTTTCTCTTCGTAACATGGATCATCTACCCAATTTTCATTAGCCGTCAAATGTGTACTTGCGCCCGAGTCAATATACCAATCATGTTTACTAAATTGTCCGTTTAGAAACACAGCATTAAATGCGTTTGTTTGTTTTCTCACATTTTTCTTCCCATCCGACTGAGAAAATTCATTGTTCGTACACTGATTCCGGTAATGGCCGGGTTGTTTACACTTATAACATTTGACGTGTGATTTGACATTTGAGTCGCCATCTTTAGCACTGCCCATAGACTTGTTTTTATTCTTAGGTTGCCACCTCCGCGAACTTGCGAATGCACTCCCTTCACGACATGTGTTAACATCCGTTTCCGCCATATCGAGCAACTTGGTTTTAATGGCGTCCGTTGTGACGCCTATACCTGAATGCTCGATGGCCATAATCATTGGCATGTATTTTTCAGTCAATCCGGCTAACAGAAGACATCCAATCCACTCATCACTGATGTTGAAACCGGTTCCACTTAGTTTCTGTCCAGTTTGAATCATTTCAGTCACGTATGACGCCATGGAGTCACTGTTTTCTAGGCGAATTGAGGTTAAAGCACGCAGTAAACTTATTTTTCTCGTGAACCCCGAGTCGTCAAATAAACTCTTTAGTTTATTCCACAGTTCTTGAGACGTCGACACACCTTTGATATGAACGTACAGCTTCGAGTCAATAGTCATAATCAGTTTTGCTTTCGTTTTTTCGTCATCCTCTGCCGCAATATCTTTTCCCGTAACTAGCTTGACGCAGTGAAGCATTCCTTCAAGCACCAGGAAATTTTCGGCAGCGAACGTCCATTCCCCGTAATTTTCTCGCCCTTTCAGCTTGGGCACGTTGACAAGGTAGTTCGAAGTCATGATTTATCACGAACACCATTTATCACGAACGCCTGATTCCGTCAAGATTACGCTTTTCCTAGCTAAACCTAACAATTTGACTACTACAAAAAAAACTTTTAGAAAAAGCATGGGACTGGGCCCATAACCTAAAATGAAACTACGCTATTCAGTGATCAGTAACGACTAAATTTATTTCTTATTCGAATGACACGTTCCTATGACAGTTCATACAATGTTTACGCATAGTTTCGATAGATGGCAACACATGTATTTTAAAAGCTTTATTTTGATATAAATTCAACAGTTGTAGTAATTAAAACTACTTTTTGGAGACTGTCGCGCCCTTACAGCGACCACTGCAAGTCCTGTAAGTCGGGATCAACAGTGGCACGCATTTCAATGACACCGAGCATTGAAGCTCGGCGAGTCTCCGGGAACGTTTAACTCGTCTTCAAGCCGCAACGAAATCAATCGGAGAGTTAAATTAATAGACCAAGGTAGAAGCCTTTAAAAATAATAAAAAGTGAAAAAAAAAATAGTAGGATGAAACCCATTAGAAAAGGAGGGGAATATTATCAAAATGAAAGGAAAAATAATTTACGGGCGATCTGAGGTCGGGAAGGGGATGGGGGTGAGTTTTTAAGGGTAAAAAATGGTTTTTCTCGATTTCCGGCAAAACTAACAGCCGCTGCCAATAACAATCCCAATCCAAAATTTGCCGTTTTAGATTGACAGCTCAATCTTTTTTCTGATACTATATTGCCAATAATCAATCTCAGTAGTGAAAAAACTTTGGCAACATGACAAGAGACCAATCGAAAAGTAGAAAACAATCCAGATTTACTTCAATCTAATTTTTTCGATTGTCAAATGGCAAAGTTGTAGGTAATAAAAAGATCTAAAACTTTTTTTGTATTTACACTTTTTTCACATAACCTCAAAATTTATGTGAAAAATTCAATAAACCAAGTTTTTGGATTTTTATTTCTATGCATTACAAAAAAAAAACGAAATTTGGTGAAAACTTACCTTTTTATGTCCCAAATACGCTGTAATTTATTTGATAAAAAACATTTATTTTTTCACCTTATTTTGAATTAATATCGAAAAAGCACCCTAATTTTCAATCGAAAATTCACCTGTCAAAATATCAGCTTTTTATAAAAAGTATATATTAATATATTTATAATATATTTTTTATACATTTTGATATTTATTTCTTTAATTTTTTTTTTCATTGGGGTATACTCACCATAAAATAATGAAGGCATTATTAATTCGATTTTGTCTTTTCAGATTATCAGTATGCATGAATCTGTTTGTATCATCTATATATACCATTGACTTATATTCTACCGTTAGACGAGGCGCGTCATAGAAACTATTTGTCCCGTATTTGTCAAAAGCTCAGTAGCGACATCTAGTACGGTTACTTGAATATTACAAATTGTGATCAAAGATTATTAGACAGATGTAGATAGACAAGACAGTTAATGTCAATAATAGCTTTGCCTAAGATACTGCCTAAGTATAAATACCGTCATAGCAATAATATATTTGTAATGTTTTTTTTTACGTGAATAATTCATGGAAATGATGTAAATGAAATTAAATACTCTTACAAGTGTACAAGTCTGTCAAGCCGTCAATCAGTGTACAATCAGTCCGACATTTATAATAATAACATTTTTGAATTTTTAACAAGCTGATAAACTTTTTTCGAGACTAATAGACAAAAGGAATGGTACACCAGAAGTTTACAAAAATGACAACCGCATTTGGAATATCTGAAATCTTCGTATCGAAAATGAATTGAACAAATATAGGTATGTTCTCATGGTAGCCACTTATATCCATTCCAATAATTCTAGACAAATATTATAGAGATCTCCTTTTTTCCTAACCGACGCGGAAGAATATAAAACAATTTTAAATGATATTAGTCTTCAATAACAATGGGTTCGAATAGTCCATTAAGTAATTCATATTAAGAAATGGGGTCTAAATACTATCCACTGTTTCAAAACATACATACAACACACATATTTTGAGTTATTAATTAACAACATATTTAGCGGGATCTACGCTAATGGTATCGAAACACGGTTCCAAGAGTAAAGAATATATTTTAAAGGTCCACAAACAAGTACACACAGGGGTCACAAAGCGGGTTAGTAACAAACATGCACATGCAATATAGTAAATTATTCGCGACGCGCTTGGGCGGCCTCTCGCGCTTGTAGTCCTGGCGCGACTGGGGCAACTCCCGCGCCACCGGTGGGAGCGTTAGAGCGGGACGGAGGATCAGTGCGTTCCTAACCACGCATAAATCATATGTAACCCGGTGTTTGCCCAGGGAAGTATGTTCGCGTTACAACCTCCCCCTCTAACCTAGACAACGCGCCCCGCGTCTAGGTTAGCTAACGTTTTCTCGGCCTACCACGCCTACGCTTCTCATTTAGGGGTAACTGGACCTCCCCAATGTACGGAGTCAATTGTGACACATGATATTTTCCTAGGATTTCCCCACTACGCACGCCCTCTAATATGTAAGTCGTGGAACTAGCGGCCTCCCGTATTCGGTACGGCCCATCCCGTCTGGGTATAAACTTCGGTGTTTGACCTGGGCCAGCGTCGTTACTACCTTGAGTTTTCAGCATAATAAGGTCACCTCGAGAGTATTCCGGACCTGGTCGTCGTCCCTCATCAGCCTGATGCTTCTGGCTAGATTGGGCTTTCTCATGGACGTCCCTGGCTTCACACAACACTGCAGATAGGCGCCGCAGGTAAGGCGTAAGACTGGTGATGGCGTTGTCTTTCTCGACAATACCGCGCATGTCAGTGATGACGTCTGCGGGAGCGCGTATTTCGCGACCGAATGTCAGATAAGCTGGGGTGTAACCAGTGCTCGATGTAGTTGCCGAGTTCATTGCGAACCGTATCGCAGGTAAGTGTTCGTCCCAAGTCTTATGATCGGTACCCACTAAGATCGCGAGCTGCGGTTTGAGATCCCGGTTCTTCCTCTCCACCGGGTTTGCTTGCGGATGATACTTCGGTGTGAGTGACTGGCTGATGTTAAAAGTGTGGCATACCTGCTGCATAGCTTCACTTATAAATTGCACTCCGTTGTCGCTTATGACACGCCTAGGTACTCCATATCTTAAAAACACTTCTTCGATTAATATCTTGGCACATTCTGAACTGGTGGCCGTCTCATCCATCCATCAGCCAAAGGAAGTCCACTGCTGAACATAGGCCTCCCCCAATGATTTCCACAGAGACCTGTTGGAGGCAGCCTGCATCCAGCGACGTCCCGCGACCTTTACCAGGTCGTCGGACCATCTTGTGGGTGGACGTCCTACGCTGCGCTGTCCGCTACGTGGCCTCCATTCGAGCACTTTCCGACCCCATCGGTCATCAGATCTCCGCGCTATGTGCCCTGCCCATTGCCACTTCAACTTGCTAATCCGGTGGGCTATGTCGGTTATTTTAGTTCTCCTACGGATCTCCTCATTCCTGATTCGATCTCGTAGGGAAACCCCGAGCATAGCCCTCTCCATAGCTCGTTGAGTGACTTTGAGCTTCCTAATAAGGCCCATAGTGAGAGGCCACGTCTCGGTGCCGTAAGTCATCACTGGCAACACACAACTATCGAAGACTTTCGATTTAAGGCACTGAGGTATTTTGGACGAGAAGACGTCGCGTAGTTTCCCGAACGCTGCCCAACCGAGTTGGATTCGACGATTGACCTCTCTCTCGAAGTTGGACCTGCCTAACCGGACCACTTGTCCTAAATAGACATATTCGTCAACAACTTCAAGAGTCGAGCCCCCAACACCGATGGGGGTGGGCACAACATGGACATTCGACATGATCTTCGTTTTGTCCATGTTCATTTTAAGACCCACCTGTTGGGAGACTCGATTGAGGTCTTCGAGCATAGTGCTAAGGTCTTCCAGCGATTCTGCCAAGACTACAATATCGTCGGCAAACCGAAGGTGAGTGATATACTCGCCGTTGATGTTGATGCCGAATCCTTTCCACTGCAAGAGCTTGAAGGCATTTTCCAGCGCGGCAGTGAACAGTTTCGGAGATATGACATCTCCCTGTCTCACGCCTCTCTGTAGTGGAATTGCCTTCGTACTCTGATCTTGTACTCGGACCGACATGGTGGCGTTGTTGTATATACACTTCAACACTTCGATGTACCGATAGTCGATATGGCACCGCTGGAGAGACTGTAGCACAGCCCAAGTCTCGATCGAATCAAAGGCTTTCTCATAGTCCACAAACGCTAAACAAAGCGGCAAGTTATATTCCTCGGTTTTTTGTATAACTTGCCGAAGCGTATGGATATGGTCTATGGTACTAAAGCCTTTTCGGAAACCGGCTTGTTCGGGAGGCTGGAAGTCATCAAACCTGCGTTCGAGACGATTTGTGATGACCCTCGAAAACAACTTATAGACATGGCTCAGAAGCGAGATGGGCCTGTAATTCTTCAGCAAAGTGTTATCACCTTTTTTGAAGAACAGTACCACCACGCTCCTGCTCCATGCCTCTGGCGTTGAGCCCTCGAGGAGAACGGAATTGAAGAGCCTCTGAAGGACTTTCAGTATCGGCGTTCCGCCTGCTTTCAGAAGCTCTGAAGTTATTCTGTCCTCGCCCGGCGCCTTGTTGTTTTTAAGTTGCTTCAGGGCCATCTCAATCTCACACAGGCTGATGTCCGGGATATCATCGCTAAAGTGTCGGATCAACTCGGCTCTCGGGTCTTCGGCCGAGCTAACAGCAGGTTTGGCAACCGAGGTGTAAAGCTGTCCGTAGAACCTCTCGATCTCCCTTAATACCTCTGCCCTCGTCGATACTACGCGGCCGTCTTCCGTCTTCAGCCTAGACAACTGGCTTTGCCCAATAGACAAGTCTCTTGCAAACACTTTGGAGCCTCCGTTCCGCTCGATTGTCTCCTTAATGCTCACAGTATTGTGAGCACGGACATCGTGTCGCAAGGACTTCCAGATCTGTCTATTGAGCCGCCGATATGCTTCGGCGTCAACGGAAGACTGCAGCGCTAAAGATCGACGTTCGGCCATGAGGTCAAGAGTGTGGATCGAGAGTTTTTGTGGTCTATCTCTACGGCGAGGTCTAAAATACTTAGATCCCACCGTATGGACAGCTTCTACCAAACCGCTGTTTAGCTCGTCCACTGCAAGGTTTTCTCCTAGACAATCAAAGCGATTTGTCAGCTCGAGTTGAAAGCTCTCGGGGTTTTGGATATGGGCGCGAGTAGGTCGGAGCGTAGATTTCATCAAGCGACGCCTTTCCGATTGGACATTGATATTCAGTGTGCCCCTAACCATTCGGTGATCACTGCCGGTTTTCACCCTGTTGATCACAGAGACATCTCTGAATATCCGTCTATTCGTCGTCAAGATGAAATCTATCTCGTTTCTCGTAGAACCGTCAGGACTCAGCCAGGTCCATTTCCTGTGAGGCGGCTTCTGGAAAAAAGAGTTCATCGCAAAGAGTCCCTCTTTCTCCAGAAAGTCGGCCAGCCTCTGACCTCTGGGGTTCCGTTGCCCATGTCCAAATTGCCCCACTTTCAACTCTGCATCGCTTCCCTTGCCCAACTTTGCGTTGAAGTCTCCCATAACAACATTGAAGTAGGTTTTGGAAGTATGTATGGCCCGACTTATGTCCTCATACATTTCCTCTACTTCTTCATCTAGGTGTGTCGAGGTCGGCGCGTATACCTGTATGACGTTCAACGAATATCTTTTAGATATTCTGAGTATAAGGTATACTACCCTGCTAGACACACTTTCGATGGATACGATGTTGTTGATGAGAGACTTGTGGACGAGAAATCCGACACCTCCTCGGGACTGTTGGTCGTCCCCCCGGTAGAAGAGCAGGTTACCAGACTTCAGGGTTATCGTATCCTCCCCGATTCTTCGGACTTCCGATAACCCCAGAATGTCCCAGTGTAACCTGCTCAATTCTTCTTCCAGTTCGACAATCTTCTCGTCTGTCCTCAATGTGCGTACGTTGTGTGTTACCAGGGCCAGTCGTCGTCGGGGGTGGTAGCCGGGGCCAACTCGGGGATTCTTAGCACCCCTTGCCCCACCGTAACCATGACTGCTACCATAGCCAGGAATAGTGGGGCTGCCGGGGACTGGGGGCCTGGTCTCTATTTGTGTCGCCATTGTGGGGGTATTTGCCGTTACTCGCCACGCTTGGCAGGCGGGTTGGCGAGCGCAGTAGGGGACTGGCGTTAATGACGCTGCTGCCCGCCATTAACCGGGGAAAGGAAATAGGATTTATGGGTAGAGGATGTTATAGGAAAGGAGAGTATGGCCTGATAGACTGGTGGTAGGTCTCTCATATGTGAGAGGCCATCTGGGTAGGTACCACCGCAATGTCTATTTCTCCCGTGAAACAACACTGCTTAAATGCACTGTTGTGTTTCGGATTGAAGGACATAATAGCCAGAGCAACTACTGGACATATTGAGACTTAACATCTTATGTCTCAGGATGGCGAGCGCAGTTGAATATTACTTCTGTTCATGAGCGGTCGTATCGCTTACCATCAGGCGAACGGCTTGCTTGTCTTGCCATTCAATGCAATAAAAAAAAAAAAAAAAAGGGAGTGGATACTGCAGTCACGGACGGGAAGTTAAGGTGACTGCAGTAGCTCGGGGGCCGAGGTCGCGTACTCGTAGCACCTATACTAGGACGTATCAACGCACAGCCGAAACTACTGGAACTAGGAACGTGAAATTTCACACAGGGGTTCATATTGTGACGTAGGGTAGCACTTAGAAGGGATTTTTGGAAATTCATCCCCTAAGGGGGTGAAAAGGGTTAAAAACTGTTGTGTGGTAAATCGAAACCGTTAGAGTTACAATTGTCAAACTCGGCACTTAAGTTAATCATTTAAAGGGAAAACTAACTGCATACTTTGTTTGTCTGAAATTAGCCGTAAAGGGGTTAAAATAAGGGCTGAAGTGTTGCGAGACTAGGGTGATTTAATGACTGTCTAATGCACAGCCGAAACTACTGTAGCTAGAAACGTCAAATTTTACACAAGGATTTCTATTGTGACGTAGGGTAGTACTAAGAAGGGATTTTCGGAAATTCAACCCCTAAGGTGGTGAAAAGCATAAAGAGTTACAATTATCAAACTTTGCAGTTTAGTTAGCCAATCAAAGACAAATAACTGCATACTTGGTTTTTCGAAATTCAACCTTAAAGAGGTAAAAATAAGGGTTGAAATTTTGCAGAACCGAACTATCGGATCAACGCATAGCCGGAACTACTGGAGTTAGAAAGGTTTAATTTTGCACAAGGGTACTTATTATAATGTAGAGTTGCACTAAGAAGAGATTAATGGAAATTCAACCCCTAAGGGGGTGAAATGGGTAAAAAACTGTTGTATGTAAAATCGAAACCGTTAGAGTTACAATTATCAAACTTTGCAGTTTAGTTAGCCAATCACACCACACACCATCCCGGCGCGAACCAAACGGTTCTCAAATTCGTTTCTGTGCCGCACCGTCAGGCTGTGGTGTTGTTTGCCGGCGCACGTGTTCCCTCCTTCCTACAATCCTGGGTCCTTCCGCCGTGGTGTGAAGAGGCACCTAAGCAGGCCGGCATAATTGTTTCCATTGGCATGGGACTGCCGTCCGATGCCAATAGATACTCTGCCTGGGCGGCATTGGCACTTTCCATCAGGTGCAATGCCGCCACTATGCCAGGCCATTATAAAAAAAAAAAATCAGACAAATAAAAAAAAAAGTTTGACATGTTACAATTCTTAAACTACTGGTTCAAATTAAATGAAATTTTAAATATACCGTGTTTATACAATGCCTGCTTAGTAACTGAAAATTCAGGGTTCTTGCTTTAACCACAACGAAGTTATAGAGGGTAGAAAATGGTCTGAAACGCTTCGAGAAAAGGATGGTACGACAGTGCCGCTTTTTAGCTCGACTTGGAGGGGGCACTGCCGTGCCCCCAGATTTGTAATGATGTAAGAGCGATCGGCGCCAGAGGATGCGATTATATGGATGGGAACAATGTGCGCAGGTGCTGCGCGACTTGGAGGTGGCGCTGCGGCTGTCGGAGCCGGCCGGCGGCGAGGCGGAGGACGCGTCCCCGCGGCGCCGCTCGCCCGTCGTCACGCAGCCGCTGGCCACGGCGTGACGCGCGCCCCCGCCGCCCGCGCCCCGCACGCACACACCGCGACACACGCACCGCGCGCGCCACGTGCCTTACGCGACTTCACCGAGTGGACGACGCGTGTGACCGTCGCGCGAGTTAAAGAATTGTTAATTCTATTGTAAATATTTTGATCTGTTAAGTAGTTTTAGGTGATTACGATTAGTTTTAATTATAATTTGTGATTGCTTTGGTTGTAAATAAAAGTGATATTTGTTTAACTAATAAACTGAAAGCTTTAAGAGACTACTTTTTGTCGGTTTCCTTCTCGTGATATTCTGTGGCCGTACTCACCTTTCCAGTCTCATTGACCAACATCTACAGCCTATTTTTACTTTTGTTCTGATAATAGAAAAAATCGAGAGTACGATTGATTGATACGATGACACGAACAAATTAAATAATGCCAGAACAAAATACAAATAGCCTAGCTGTGGGACATTAATAGGCAGATACAAGTGAATCAGTTCGCAGAACATTGTAACTAATCACAATTGCCATATTTTTTTATCGTGCCGAATGAAGCATGCCATTTGCCTGATTATAAGTTAAGCGACCACTCATATACAAAATGGCTTATGATTTCACCTTTAAGGTGAAATCAAACTATAGTATTCCGTCTTATGCATAGAGCAAAGAAGCGGCCATAGATACTAGATGCGGCTAACTGGCCAATCAGGACAAGGAATATACAAGGTCACAACTTAAGCGTACGACTCATAATGTGCACGTGCATTGCATGTGCAAGGAATCCAAGATCGGTCTATGACGCGTTTCCCTAGTATTTATGGCCGCTTTACTCTATGCGTAAAGCTGGAAAACACACTATCGGCCTCATCAATAAACTCGGATGAGCGAAGGATTAACTTTAGGCATTGAGCTAGAGAATTCAATCGATTATTATGAATAGCTAGATAGTAATGACTGTATTTAAAAAAATCTATATTCTTCAATTTCTATGGTATGTAAGACCGCCAACCCGCACTAGGCCAGCATGGTGGACTATATGGCCTAACCACTCTCAGTCGTACTCTCGATTGTAGAGTAGGCCCGTGCCCTGCAGTAGGACGTATATGGGCTGATACAGATACAGATACAGATATTCTTCAGCCTGACATGATAATCCTGTTATGGCAATCCACTGATTTTAAAAGAAAATGGAATGGTCAATATAAATTAGTCAATTTTAAAAGTTTTGGCTAAAATTTAATCCCTCGCTCATTCGAGTTTATTAATAAGGCCCTATAGGTTTTTGTCTTTTTTTTATATATATTTTTTTATTGCCTTGTAGGCAGGCGAGCTAGCGGCCCGCCTGATGGTAAGCGGCTACCGCTGCCCATGGACCTCCGTAGTGCCAGGGGACCAGCACAACAAAGCCGCTGCCTACCTCGAGGAGAGTACTCTCCATAAACCTCGTTTGAAGAAGGACAGGTCATAGCGCTGAGGAAACACCGATGCAGGGAGTTCATTCCAGAGCTTGCACGTACGTGGTAGAAAAGAACGCTGGAAACGTAGTTCGGGAACGGTACGCCTCCAGCTGGTGGGAATGAACTCTACTGCGGAAACGTGTAGTGCGATGGTACATAGGCGACGGTGGTACCAACTCAAACAACTCCTCGGTGCCCTCCCCATGGAACAAACGATAGAACACACAGAGAGATCCGAAGTCTCTCCGCAGTCCTAACGGTTCCAATTTGTCCGTGAGATCGGGATCATTGACTATTCGAAAAGCTCGTCGCTGCAAGGAGTCAAGTGGGTCGAGCTGGTATTTTGGTGCCCAGAGGTGGGAGCAGTACTCCACGTGGGGCCGGATTTGCGCTTTGTAAAGCGTCAATCTATGACCTGACGTAAAGTACCGCTTGGCTTTGTTCAGGATTCCCAACTTCTTGCTCGCCTGTTTGGCTTTGTCCTCCAAATGACTCCTAAACTCGACCTTGCTTGATATTTAGATGCCAAGAATTCCAATACTCTCGGATCCTTAGAGAGTAACTCCTTGGAATTGCGGCGCCATGGCAAAGGGGTCCTTCTTCGCAGTGAACACGCAAACTTGTGTCTTCGAAGGGTTAAATTGAACTAGGTTCAATTCACCCCATTCGGAGGCCCGCCCCAGAGAGCTCTCGACTTCAGACACAAGTTGACTCCGTCTTTCCATAATGGAATCCCGAGAGTGGCTCCGTTGACCGATGTACCGCGCGTCACTCGTACTATCATCTGCATAACAATGCATGCTATCAATGTACAACATGTCATTGATATGCAGGACAAAGAGTGTCGACGATAGCACCGATCCTTGTGGAACACCAGCATTAATGGTCTTGGTCTCGGAGCAACAGCCGTCCACTACGACTCTTATGCTCCGACCATCCAAAAAGCTGGCGATCCATTTGCAGAGCCCCTCAGGAATTCCATATGCAGGTAGCTTCGCCAGAAGGGCGCGATGCCACACTCGGTCGAACGCCTTCGCAATGTCAAGGCCGACCGCAATCGCCTCACCCCCAATCTCCAAAGCCTCCGCCCAACGATATGCGATTGTGAACAAACTTCAGCAGCCTTACCATGAGCTCTTAATGCGACGCAATTTAGGATCTATTCTGAACCGCTTCGCGTTATCATACCATGACATTGTTTAGCCGATCAAATAAACTAATTAGCAAATCGTTCGCAAGTCGCGTTGTCATTCATTCAATTCGTAATTTCGTACCATGACTGTAGTGCGATTCACGTAACTTTTTGACGCGCCGATCAAGTTGCGGTGCGGTTACAATTAAGTTTACGCTTTGGTACAAAATGGTATTCTTGTAAGTGTTTAGCTGCGCGTGAACTGCGCGTGAGCTGCGCGTCAACTGTACGTCAGACGTATGAAATTTGTTTGAGATTGACATATACCACGCGCAGCAGTAGAATACGCTAAAACGTTTGCGTGACGAGAACTTGACGCGAGCGTATTTGATAGCGGTTATCAAAATTACGAGAATACGAAAAGGGCTGTTTTGATCGAAACTTAACCGCAACTGCACTGCAGCTGAACTTAATAAAATACGTGAATCGCCCTACTGAACTTCAAGACCTCAACTGAGTCGCATATCTGTCAAAACTTGCGATTCAATAAAAGTTCCTTTATTACCGAAACAGAATAGTTTCTGAATAAATGAGTTATTTCATGGTTATTTCAGTAAAATTCATGACGAAGGTAGGTAACGTTCAACAGCGGTTTTTGAATTATATTTCTGAGTTATGTGCATTGTATTAGCAGAATTTATATTTAATATTTTAGACGTCGCGTAATGAACTCATCAACAGCAATGCTTGGTATTCCACTGCGCTTGTCAGCCTGTGACATAAGATGCTACTCAGGCGAAAATGCCCTTCAGGTCGAAACACAACAGTGCATTTACACTACTGTTTGGCGGGAGAAAAGACATTGCGGTGTGTACCTACCCAGACGGCCTCTCACATATGAGAGACCACCAGACCAGTATTAAGTGATATTTAAGTAAAATAATACTACAAAAACAATTCAATATCACTTGAGCTTAATAATCAAAACACCCGCGTTCTGAGAATGTTACAACTTACAATCTTGAATTTCATATAAACATAATGCGTTCGAGAGAAACGTTCATAAGTTTGATACGCACTTCTGCAAGTTGGTGCGCATATACATATTGTAATCAATTAAACTTAATGTAAATAATGATATAATGTCAGCTACAAAACCGGGTACATTGCCGGGTTTGCATGGCAACACCGGCAGTCGAATAGTACACAACGTAAACGTTCCGTCCGTGAAGAAAATGTTATAAATTGTGGTTTAAGTGCAATAAATTGGGATTGTGATACATGTATTTAATGCTCTTTTAACAAGCTTACACGTGGAGTAATTTCTACAACCATACACACAGTATCCAGTGAGTAATAAGCAATTTTATAACGTAAAATTAGTGCAACGCTTCCTTGACCTACGACAACTCGCCACTCGCCGCGGCTCGCGTCGCATTCCACGCTATCTATTTCCAAGAATTTCTGGCGCACGCGCATTACAGCATTGATTTTTATTATTGCATGCATTTTGCTTAATAGCATGGACAGGCAGAAATCCTCTTACTCAGGCAGTAATGACGAAGCTGATTTGAGCAATATCACATTGAGAAAAAAACAAGATTGCAACTCCACCAGTAATTATATAACAATAGACACCTTAAAGTAAGTAAGTTATGTAAGTCCGCCAACCCGCACTAGGCCAGCGTGGTGGACTATATGGCCTAACCACTCTCAATCGTACTCTCGATTGTAGAGGAGGCCCGTGCCCTGCAGTGGGACGTATATGGGCTGATACAGACAGACACCTTAAAGGAAATTTTAAATGCCGATAGACAGGACATGAAAACACTTATCCAGTCAAGCATCAATGGTATATCTGAAAAACTCAGAAGCATAAACGCACAATGTACTGGCTACCAGGAGTCACTAACATTCGTGAGTAAGCAGTATGATGACCTTTTATAAGAGTTTGCAGATGTAAAGAAGCTTCTTGGTGCTACTTCTTTAGAATTAAAGAACCTTACCATACCACCTACCATGTCTTGAGTGGATATCTGAGCAGCCCATATTACGTAAAATAGGACCCATTGACGTGCAAAACGCAGCATCTGGGTTAATATCACATTGTTCGTACATAGGGCTGTCACAGTATAATATGTACAGGAATAGTAGTGACAATACCCTGGACCTGGTTTTTTCTACATTTCCTATAAATATAAAAAAGTGAAACGAACCCCTTGTTCCTGAGGATTCTTATCATCCTTCCTTCTATTTTAAAGCCAGCGACATTCTAGTTCCTTTTCTTAAGCCGTGCTCAAAAACCAAATACCAATTTAGACGTGGAGATTACTTAAAAATAAATCATTCATTTTTAAAACAAGACTGGAACTTTATCCGCACTGAGTACCACTTAGAAGATGCGATTGATAAATTTTACTACACCGTGAATAATGTTATTGATAGGTTTATCCCAAAAGTTCGTAGTGGTGGCATTTATTCCCAGTTTGGTATAGTAAAGCACTTATCAATTTAATTAAGGAAAAAAGTAAACTGCATGCGAAGTGGAAAAAACACAAAAATCCGTTTGACTACGTACTTTTTTCAGAGTTAAGAACTAGACAAAAGAAATTGCAAGAAGAATGCTATAAATCCTACACAGATTTCGCTCAAGAAAATATTAAATATAACCCTAAATTGTTTTGGAATTATGTAAAGTCTAAACGTAAAAATTGCTCTTCTTATCCACAACAAATGACATATGGTGAGTAGGGTTGTGTAGTTGTGTAACTACACAACCCTACTGATATCTGTTCTGCATTTAATGATTTTTTTCAAAAAAACTTTAATTTACCTTTACAAAATTATCCGTCAACCTCTCTTTGCAAGGAAAACTTATATTCTAATATAATACATGGTATCACAGTTATACCGGAAAAAGTGGAAAAGCTATTACGTAATCTCGATGTTAATAAGAGAGCTGGATGTGAATGGTTACCTCCTATGTTTTTTGTAAAATGTGCCAAAACACTGGCCAGTCCAATTTCATTATTGTTTAATCGATCTTTGCATGATGGACGTTTCCCGATTGCTTGGAAGAAAGCCCATGTTGTTCCCATCCACAAAAAAGGTCTTAAAACCTCTATTGAAAACTACCGTCCTATATCTATGCTAAATATTCTCAGTAAATTACTAGAAAAAACTGTTCACGCAGAAATATACTCTGTAATTCCACACTCAATAACTCCAGAACAACATGGGTTTATGAAGGGCCGTTCAACAGCTACTAACTTGGGTACGTTTATAGACTACGTCGCTACAAACATGGAAGGTGGTTCCCAGGTGGATGTGATTTACACTGATTTCGAGAAAGCCTTTGATCGTGTAGATCACATGATTCTGTTACGCAAACTGTATGAACTAGGTATTCGAGGAAACCTACTACGGTGGATGGAGTCATATCTGTGGAAACGATGTCAGGCAGTCATAGTAGGTGGCTTTCGCTCCGACTTTATCGAAATTACTTCCGGTATTCCTCAGGGTTCAATTTTAGGTCCCCTTCTGTACGCATCATACTTATACGACGTAGATCAATGTTTGCAACATGCTAAATTTCTCATGTACGCTGATGACACAAAAATATTCATGAAAATAAAAGATCACAATGACTGCATAAAACTTCAAGCAGATCTTGATCGACTTAGTGAATATTATGAACGAAACCGTATCGGCATTAACGTCAGTAAATGCCACTTTGTGTCTTTCACCCGAAAAAGAAGTCCCGTATCATTTAACTATCAAATATGTAAAAGTAACATAAAGAAAGAACAACTAGTCAAAGATTTAGGCGTACTACTAGATGTAAAACTCACATTCTCCGAACATATTGATACTATAGTTCAAAATTCTTATAAAAACCTTGGATTTATCTTGCGAGTTAGTAGACCATTCACAGACATAGTTTGTGTGAAATTACTATACAACTGTTATGTAAAAAGCATCCTTGAATACTGCAGTATTATCTGGAACCCTTGTTATATCATATACTCCCATAATATTGAAAGAATACAGTATAAATTTATTAAACACCTCAATTACAGGACACATAAACATTTCGACAATTACAGTGATTCCTGCAGCCATCACAAACTTATTAGCCTTTAAAACAGACGTACAGTTATGGACATGGCATTTCTACATGGCGTATGCAATGCATACATTGACTGTCCTGATCTCGCGGATAAAATGCTAAGTTTTATACTCCAAAACATCATACACGAAATCCGAGCTTGTTTGCAGTCCCTCACTCATCTACGAATTATGCACAGAATTCAATAGTTAGTCGCTTACAAAGAGTTTATAATAAGAAGTTTCTATCAATAGATATTTTTCACATATGACACACACGCACACACGCACACAGGCACACACACACACACACACACACACACACACACACACACACACACACACACACACACACACACACACACACACACACACACACACACACACACACACACACACACACACACACACACACACACACACACACACACACACACACACACACACACACACACACACACACACACACACACACACACACACACACACACACACACACACACACACACAGACACACGAGCACGCACGCACGCACGCTCGCACGCACACACACACACACACACACACACACACACACAGACACACACACACAAGTTTGAATTCTTTTGGAAGTTCTAGTGTTAATAAGCCATCATACATAATATTCCACAAAAGTGGGCCTAGAACTGAGCCCTGGGGTACTCCTCCAGTGACTTTTTATGTTTTCGGACCAGTCTTTGTGTCATATTTTAAGATCCTGTCAGAAAAATAGCTTGCAACCATCCTGCGTAAGTATTCTGGTACCTTCATTTCGTAAAGGGCTTTCATAATGTAATCCCATTTGGCGGAATTGAAGGCATTCTTAATGTCTAACGTTGCTACCAGACAGTACTTTTTTTTTTTTTTTATTGCATTAAATGGCGAGACGAGCAAGCCGTTCGCCTGATGGTAAGCGATACGACCGCTCATGAACAGTAGCAATATTCCACTGCGCTCGCCATCCTGAGACATAAGATGTTAAGTCTCAATATGTCCAGTAGTTGCTCTGGCTACAATGTCCTTCAATCCGAAACACAACAGTGCATTTAAGCAGTGTTGTTTCACGGGAAGTTTTCAATTTTTTCGTACCTCGATTGCGTCCTTAGCTGTATTGACGACAGCGCTAATTGCATTCAAGGTAGAGCGTCCTTTCCGAAAGCCGTATTGGTTGCTGGCAAGAAGCGGTTCGACTACTGCTTCGATCCTCCTGTGTATTATGCATTCGAGTATTTTGCCAACTGTATCCAACATGCAGAGCGGACGGTAGGATGTTGGCTCTTCAGGAGGTTTCTTTCCTTTGGGAAGGAGTACTAACCTCTGCTGTTTCCACATCGATGGGAATGTACCTTCTGTGAGGCAATTATTATAGACGTCAAGGAATATTGCAGGCGCTGCCTTAATGGCCGCTTTTAATGCAATATTTGGAAATTCCATCTAGGCCCGGGGCTTTCGTATTCCTTACTCTAGAACATGCTTCGAACAGCTGATGTTCTGTAATGGGTGGAATTTCTTCTGTTTCATATTGCTCTATCTGATGATGTACTTGCATTTGGCGAGGGAACAGCGTGGCAACGATCTTGTCTAAAAGTTTGGGACAAGTGGGCGATGGCATTGGCTGGCTTTTCAGATGAGTCATGACTACCTTATTCGGTTTGCCCCATGGGTGGTCTTCTACCTCAAGAATCAGCTCATTCCAACATCGTCTTTTGCTGACTTTAATGGCTTTGTTTAATCTTTGGCGGGTTTTTTTATACACTGCCACCAGTTCCTCATAGTTTGGTCTTTTCTTATAGCGTTGTGCTGCTCTTCTCGCCTTAAGACAATTTTTACGGAGGCTACTGATGTCCTCGTTCCACCAATGCATCGAAGCAAGCCGGTTCATAGCACGTTTCCTAGGCATGGTGGTGTCGCAGGCTTCTGTAATTCTCTTCATCAGATATTTTGCCATGTTTTCAGCATTTCCCTTACTGAATGGTTCTCTATTAAGAGCTACCATGAAAACTTTAAAGTCGAAGGCACTTGTCTTTCAACCATTTGTCATTATCTTCTTGTGCACTCTTCCAGTGCTTTGCTCGGCGGATATTTCCCAGAATAGTGCACAATGATCACTAGCAGTGTAGGTGTCCATGACCTCCCAGGAACTGTTTCCCTTAACTAGACTGCTGGAGACGAAAGTTAGGTCAACGATGGAATTCGCTTCTCCTCGGACAAACGTAGGTTTATCACTACTGTTTAGCAATACTACATCCAGGCTGAAAATTGCCTCCAGTAGTACCTTTCCTCGTGCGTATGTCTCCTTACTACCCCAGTCGACTGCCCAGGAGTTAAAGTCCCCTGCGATTGCAATTGGGTAATATTGGTTCGTTGGAAGTCAAACTCGTGGCATATGCAGATGATGTGGCCGTGCTGGTCGTTGCAAAGCACATCGAAGAAATTACCTTTGCCTTTGACGCTACCATCGAGAAGATTAGCCACTGGATGAACACAGTTGGACTGCAGTTGGCGGAACACAAGACTGAGGCAATACTCATTACTAGCAGGAAGCGGTTGGAAACCATCACACTGCAAGTCGGAGCACATGAAATCAAATCTCAGCCGTCTCTACGGTATTTGGGCGTGATGATTGATACCCGACTCAACTTAAAGCAGCAGGCACAACACGTGGGTGCCAAAGCGTCGGTGGTCAGAGCGACTTTATCAAGACTGATGCCCAACATAGGAGGCCCGAAGCAGAGAAGGAAGGCGTTACTGACATCTGTAGTAACATCCGTACTCACCTTCGGAATCCCCATCTGGGCTAAAGCGCTTAAAATACAGGAAGTACGAAGGAAAATTGCACCAGTATATCGGCTGAGTGTTTTAAGAATTGCCAGTGCTTTCGCACAGTGTCTGATGACGCTGTGAATGTTATTGCCGGGATGCTACCAATAGAAGTACTAGCCGAGGAACGGAAAGCTCTTTACCATCGTAAAGTAACGACTACACTCAGTCCTGGGAACTTGTCAAGGAGGAACGGCAAAATAGCATACGACGATGGCAATCGAAATGGGATACCAGTACAAAAGGCACATGAACCTACCGTCTTATCCCACAAGTTGATGTCTGGTTAACCGTAATCATGGTGAGGTCAATTACTACCTGACACAAATGATTTGGGTCATACACAAAACGAGGCGAAAATTTGTATAAAAAAAACATGGTCGGGATTTTTACGAAATCAGTCTCATTTAATATCTGGGGGCGCGGCCGAGCCCCCTCCAAGTCGAGCTATAGGCCGTAACATCCTTTTCTCGAAGCAATTCAGACCATTTTCAACCCCCCATAACTTCGTTGTGGTTAAAGCAAGAAGCCTGAATTTTCAGTTACTAAGTAGGCATTGTGTAAACACGGTATATTTAAAATTTCATTCAATTTGAACCAGTAGTTTAAGAATTATAATGTGTCAAACTTTCGTAATTTTGTCACTCACTGACTGACTGACCGATCATCAAAAGTCTAAGGCACTTCTAGCGGACATAGAACCTTCAAATTTAGAATATAATTAGTGTTTAGTGTCTAAAGTAAGGGAAAATTCAAACATTTCATAATTTGTGTCTAGTTTTCTAGATAGACCAACTGCGTGAATAACTTTGTAATCCCATATAAATGTATAGGATTACAAAGTTACATTTGCAGTTAATGAATCATTGTACCCGTATATAGTGGAATAATAGTTGTAGATATATATCTTTATACATGAGGCATAATAGGAGGGGATATAGAGAGGGAAATGGTGTATTCAGCCCATGAAACTGTACAACATTTCTCTAGAAAAACATGACGAAGGAAAACTTGCAAATAAATAGATTAAATAACTCGAAAATATCAATTACAATGAAAGAAAGAACATTAATAATCAAATCCGCTATATTTGTGATAAATAGATACCTACAAAAATAAGAAAAATCCATAAGACAGGCTTTAAGAAAAATCGTTAGTGATATTCTAGAAGTAAGAAGTACCGAAAAGGAAAAAAGTAGGATTCTACAAAAAGACGTGAGATCCCATCAAAAACATCCTGTAAAAAAATTCCAAGTCTCGCAGCTCAGGTTTTCTACCGCAAAAAGTTGTGAGATGCATGTAATACCAAGTCGATTAATTTATTTAGTCCTTAAGGGACCTTCTATAGAAAGTTATTACGTTAGTTATTACCATATCAATATTAAAAATTCTTTACGTTTTAAATAAATAGATCGACTTGGCCAGTAGCATTATGTATAAATTGTACGATACATTATGTTTTCATGCGATGGCCAAGTCGATCCATTTATTTAAAACGTAAAGAATTTTTAATATTGATATGGTAATAACTAACGTAATAACTTTCTATAGAAGGTCCCTTAAGGACTAAATAAATTAATCGACTTGGTATTACATGCATCTCACAACTTTTTGCGGTAGAAAACCTGAGCTGCGAGACTTGGAATTTTTTTACAGGATGTTTTTGATGGGATGATATTATCAGAATATTAAAATTAAAACATAAAACAAGATCGTTTCCTCGATTAGGCTAAAAAATTTCCATTCCATTAAATCCAATGTGACCGATGCCACCCGTCAGTGTGGCCAGTTAAATTTTTTTTTTTTTTGTAAAATAGTATTTTATTCAGGCCAATTTATTCGGTTGAATTTAAGGTCCACAGAAAAGTCGCAGTACCGTGTAACCAACAGTTTATTGAAATTTTTGTGGAGTCACTTTAACATATATTAATTTACTCAGTAAAATTTTAATAGTCAGTATATATACTAATGATATTTAATATAACTTAAATAGATAACGCATATCAAGTATGAGAAATATCTATCAAAATATGCCAAGTGCGTTTACGAACAGTCCACAGAAGGGGACATTTGAGGAAATTTTTGTTGTTATATTAATCATTTCTGAAGATAATTCATTATTTGGTATACCGGGTATCTCAAGACTGCTACCGAAAACGAAGCCGGGTGGTAGTATTAGTGACTACAAACACAATGCAATTAAAAATTTCGCCTAGAAACGCGACAAATTTTTTTTATGATTTTTTAAATATCGTCATTTTTGGGTGGTAAATCCATAGTTTTTGCTAAAATAATAATTTAAACTCTTTTATACCTTAGAGTATTTATAAATAAAAGGGTATATACTATTATTTTAGGAAAAAATGTATTTACCACCCAAAAATGGCCATAGGAAAAAAATAACAAAAAAAAATTGACGCTTTTTTTTGCAACTTTTTCTGTTGCATTGTGTCTGAAGTCGCTTAAACTACCACCCGGCTTCGTTTTCGGTAGCAGTCTTGATATACCCTGTATGTCTTAATAGTAATACTTGTAAGGCATTTACCAAAATTAAGTCAGAGAATCAATCCAGAAATTTGAAGATAATATTCATTCTGAACATGCGTATGTGTATGACCCATTTCAGGACATGGGTGCTATCGGGCATACCTCTATAAATAGCACCTCTATAATATAAGCACGATGTATCTCAAATGTGCCCGTCCTGCCCAGGAGTTAGTGAAAATGCAGAGCACGTGTTCTTTACCTGTCCTCGTTTTGACCTGTTGCGCAGCACCTGGTTTGAGGCCCTTACGAAGAAAGTTCAGCCGGAGTCTTTGATAGAAGCCTTGATTTCGTCGGAGACAGCATGGCAGGCGACAACACACACACACACACGCACGCACGCACACACGCACGCACGCACGCACGCACGCACGCACGCACGCACGTACGCACGCACACACACACACACACACACACACACACACACATAATACTGATAATACCAATTATCAGTCGTAAAAATAATCGAAACTTTATTTTATTTATTTTATTAACTTTATATACCAAACAGTATACAGGCGGACTTAATGCCAGGGGCATTCTCTAACAGTCTACCTTTGGGTGAAGCAGAAATGGAGTACAGCAGGTTTTATTTACATTTAGATAGGGGAGGAAAAAAATGGTAAAATATTTAAATAAGTGTACACAGTACTAAGATTAAAATGAACATACATACATTATACATACAACATAATATATATCTACATATATATAAATATATACACATACATACATACAACAACATTTACAACTTACTTAATCTGTCAATTTAGCGACTTTTCTTTGAAGAAACAGTTCCCGAACTCTTACCTTAAACACATAACGGTTAGTGGCCGCTCTAACTTCGAGTGGGAGGGAATTCCATAAAAGAATGGATTGCACCGTGAAGGAGGAGTGTATAAAATCAGAACTGTGGGTTGGACATTGAAGAAGGAGACTATGAGACGAGCGGAGATTTCTATCGTGGTTAGACCCTAGGTATTGAAAGTGATGTGTTAGGTAAGATGGTGTCGTAGGAGATGTTAATATAGAAAAGAGCGTAGTGAGAGCGCGCAGGCTGCGGCGTTGACGCATGGGTAACCACTGAAGTTGGGAACGATAAGAAGATACATGATCGTATTTGCGAAGATTGTAAATAAATCGAATGCAGTTATTGAGAAGGCGGTCGAGTTTGTTGAGAAGATCTGCATTCAGGTCGTAGTAGCATACATCACCATAGTCAATTATAGGGAACAGAGGCGGCTCGTGAAATTTTTTGATGGGGGTTCACAAAAAAAGTAATTGAGAAACTAGGGCTTACTATTTATTATATTTGTATACAAAATCCATTCGCCGGTCTTTTTGGCGTGTGAAAATATCTATTACTTTCTTGTGAAAATCAGAAATGGAATTGATTAAGCGTACAAACTATTTTTTAATACTTATTTTTAAAAAAAACTGCGAATTAACTGACGAAGTCGACGAGCTTGCTTGAAGTTGTATGTATACATAAGGACGACAACTGCGCATGAGTAGGATATCCCTCGGCGAGCGCCCGGCACGGCTGGCTGAACGACAACTGAGTGACGCGTGAGCGGCGCTCCAGATTACGCTAATTTCCCATACGATATCTTTTGTTTCACGCGTCAGCGCGAGTCGTAGCTCTCTTTCGCACTCATTGAATACAGTACTAAGAGTCGTACTAAACTTCGTTTCATAGGAGCACAATCGCTGGCGCTCCACTCGTAACAAATTGACACGACATGTACCTATATAGGTAATATAATAGACTTATTATAGTCGTAGTAAAATATAAAGAATGTAATGTAAGGATTTATGTATTATAAATATATATAAAATATTAAATTAGCTAAGTATGTAATTTTCGTGGGAGTGCACTGCACCAGCGCTCTTTCGGATGAGCCGCCTTTGATAGGGAAGATTAAGGTTTGAACAAGCATTACTTTGGTCTTCACAGGGAGAAAGTTCTTCAAACGATAAAGCATTCGGAGAACACTAGTGACTCTCTGACTTATAGAAATAACTTGGGGTCGCCAGCTTAGTGTAGAGTCTACTAGCAGCCCAAGATCCTTCACGACAGAGCACCATGCAATAGGTGACCCATCATAGGTAACCGGTGGTATAGTTGATAAATCGACTCTGTTCATCATACGTTGGCTACCAACCAAGATAGCCTGACATTTGAGCGGGTTTAAGGATATGCCGAAATCATCCGACCAGTTTTTAATATACCCCAGATCCCTATTAACTTTGGCAATGGCTGTATACAAGCAGTCCATACCAGATTGAGCATAAAACTGTAAGTCATCGGCGTAGAGGTGATACGAACATTGAAGATTCTGGGTTACGAGATTAATAAAAATTGAAAATAGAAGAGGAGAAAGAATACCGCCTTGAGGCACACCAGATTCTAGGTCACACCAATCCGACGAAGAGTCATTGATGCGCACCAACTGCCGGCGCCCTCGAAGATAGGATGTGAACCATTCCAACGCAACAGGTGAGATCTTGAGATGGGAAAGGATGGACAAGAGGATGTCATGGTTGACGTTATTAAAGGCATTCGAGAAGTCAACCAGCACCAACACGGTGATTCTGGTGTCCTCCATGCATGCTCTTATGTCACCAATTACTTTGAGGAGAGCGGTAGTGGTGCTATGGCCAGGCCTAAATCCAGACTGCAGCGAGCTCAATAAATTATTAGAGTACACAAATTTGGACAGTTGTTTGTGGGCACAGGCTTCTAGCACTTTGGATAGGAAGGGAAGGATGGATATAGATCGGAAGTGGGTAGGGAGAGTAGGGTTTGAAATTTTAGGGAGAGGAATAACATAGGCTTACCGCCACAAGGACGGAAAAACACCACTGCTAAAAGAGAAATTAATAATGTGGGAAAGAGGGGAGAGGAGATGCTCTAATACTGTAGTAATCATGCGACGGCTTATGCTATCGCAGCCCACAGCATTAGACTTTATGGACATGATTGTCTTCTTAATCTCATCCGGTGTAGTTGGAGAAAAACTAAAAGAATCTATGTCAGGCTTGAGGAGGTTAGCAATAAAGGAGATGGGCCAGAAATGTATGGACCTTGGGCCGTTTGTAGTACATTACACCAAATTTACTTAGTGAAATTGGCATTCGATTTCTGTATGAAATACTATTATACGTTGCATATTAGCTTTATACAAAAATAAATACCAAGCCAAGAACAGCAACACTACAAGGGGACAATATGGCGTCTGAAACGGCATGTTTGACAACCGACTTCATATTTTTTTTTTTTTTTTTTTTATTGCTGTGAATGGCGAGACGAGCAAGCCGTTCGCCTGATGTTAAGCGATACGACCGCTCATAAACAGTAGCAACATTCCACTGCGCTCGCCATCCTGAGACATAAGATGTTAAGTCTCAATATGTCCAGTAGTTGCTCTGGCTACAATGTCCTTCAATCCGAAACACAACAGTGCATTTAAGCAGTGTTGTTTCACGGAAGAAATAGACATTGCGGTGGTACCTACCCAGATAGCCTCTCACATATGAGAGACCTACCACCAGTATATTTTATAATTTTATATTTCATTATATTATATCATTATATCATATATCATTATACATTATATTATATACATTATATTATATCATTATATCATTATATTTCATAACAAAATGTTTTGTTATGAAATATGAAGTCGTAATTCGTTTTCCTATAAATCAAATATTATTTTTAGTCGTCTGTGCTATAAATTACTGTACTCTATGTAACTCGTAAATATTTTTACGTCAACGAAATTAGTATCATACTTTATTAATCATCTAATATAATATAACTTATCTACTTGCACGTCCACTGTCAATGTCAAATTTCAAATTTTTAAAATATACCCTATTTTTATTTACATTAGGCTGACAAATTGAATTTGACAAACGTCAACTGTCAAAATCGGAGGTCGGGACGTTTTAGTACATAATGTCTATACAATAAATTGCAACAAGTCTGTCAGAATCTCGTCATGTTTATAGTTATTTAATATTAAGAAAGTGTACCTATATCTGGCCGTAAGTGCGGTGCATAATACCTGCTAAACAACCTATTTAAATAATCCACAATAAAAATCTGCTAGGCATGAGATACAGCACGGCACGCACACGCGCACGCGCACGCGCTCGCACACGCACACGCACACGCACACGCACACGCACACGCACACGCACACGCACACGCACGCGCACACGCACGCGCACGCGCACGCGCACGCGCACACGCACACGCACTCGCACACGCACACGCACACGCACACGCACACGCACACGCACACGCACACGCACACGCACACGCACACGCACACGCACACGCACACGCTCACGCACACGCACACGCACACGCACACGCACACGCACTCGCACACGCACACGCACACGCACACGCACACGCACACGCACACACACACACAGATACACACACACACACACACACACGCACGCACGCACGCACGCACGCACGCACGCACGCACGCACGCACGCACGCACGCACGCACGCACGCACGCACGCACGCACGCACGCACGCACGCACGCACGCACGCACGCACGCACGCACGCACGCACGCACGCACGCACGCACGCACGCACGCACGCACGCACGCACGCACGCACGCACGCACGCACGCACGCACGCACGCACGCACGCACGCACGCACGCACGCACGCACGCACGCACGCACGCACGCACGCACGCACGCACGCACGCACGCACGCACGCACGCACGCACGCACGCACGCACGCACGCACGCACGCACGCACCAGCACGCACGCACGCACACACACACACACACACACACACACACACACACACACACACACACACACACACACACACACACACACACACACACACACACAAAATCACACCCATCCTAAAAATATATTGTGTTATGATCTGTATCATTTTAACAACTTTTCGACAGCCTATGATTATAAACTCATTTGCAAAAAAAAACGGGCACCTAAGCAATGAACCATTTCAAATGTTAATATTGGTTTGTTTGATAATTATAGGTAGTTTTACTTTCACAATTTTGTAAATTAATAAGCAAATAATCGCTTTCGTCAGTATTATCATAAAATGTTGATAAAATTTATGCTAAAGTTCACTAGTAGTGTATGCTCCCTAGTAGTGCATATGCTCGTGAAGTAAAAGTTAACAAAGATTTTTGTTTGTTTTTTCATTAATAAAGTAAAAGCAGATAAATGTTTAGTATCGAGTGTGACCCCCTCTAGCTGAAATCACAGCTTGAATTCGTCTGGGTATGCTAGCGAGGATATCCCGGATACTTGCTTGCGGAATACGTTCCCACTCCGCGGTAATCACATTCTTCAGCTCTCTGATGGTCTGCGGAGCCGGTTGTACTGATCTCACGCGTCGTTTCAGAACGTCCCAGACATGCTCTATAGGATTGAGGTCGGGACTTCGAGCTGGCCAATCCAAACGACGAATGCCGACCTCTTGCACATACGCTTCCACATCGCCAGACCGGTGGGTACGAGCGTTGTCGTCCATAAAAATTGAGTCTTCGCCTAAAGCGGCCAATGCGGGTTGTGCATGAGGAATTAGAACTTCCGTTATGTATCGGTGTCCAGTCAGTGAGCCGTTTTCAATGAAGACTAACTCGGTACGATCCATTGAATTTATTCCTGCCCAAAACATAACAGAGCCCCCACCATAAGGTGTGATTTCTTCAAAACAAGCCTCTGCAAAGCGTTCTCCTCGTCTTCGTAGCACTCGCCGACGTCGATCTTCACCGAACAGAGATATCCTGGCTTCATCGGAGAACAATACCCTATTCCAGTCTTCTTGAGTCCATGACTCACAATTTCGAGCAAACCTAAGCCTGGCAACTCTGTGCTCACGGAGTAACTTAGGGCCGCGGGCCAGGCGATGACTGCGCAAACCTCCTCCTGACCGTCCATAGACTAATATGCACATTTCTTACTTCTTCGAGGTTGTTCTTAAGGTCCACATACGAAGACTTGCGATTTCTCAATGCGCAACTCACAAGAAAACGATCATCCCGTGGTTGGGTACATGGTTTTCTTCCAGAACCAGGCTCAATCCTATAGAGCATGTCTGGGACGTTCTGAAACGACGCGTGAGATCATCAGAGAGCTGAAGAATGTGATTACCGCGGAGTGGGAACGTATTCCGCAAGCAAGTATCCGGGATATCCTCGCTAGTATACCCAGACGAATTCAAGCTGTGATTTCAGCTAGAGGGGGTCACACTCGATACTAAACATTTATCTGCTTTTACTTTATTAAAGAAAAAAAACAAACAAAAATCTTTGTTAACTTTTACTTCACGAGCATATGCACTACTAGCGAGCATACACTACTAGTGAACTTTAGCATTAAAACCCATAAATTTTATCAAAATTTTATGATAATACTGACGAAAACGATTATTTGCTTATTCATTTACAAAATTGTGAAAGTAAAACTACCTATAATTATCAAACAAACCAATAGTAACATTTGAAATGGTTCATTGCTTAGGTGCCCGTTTTTTTTGCAAATGAGTTTATAAGATATGTTTTTAAAATGTTGTTTTTAAAATGTAAATCCATCATTGGCCGTATGATAAGCACACCAGTTGTATTATATTAGTATTAAGGGCTGTGGATTTTGTTGAATAAAGAAAATAATAAAATAAAAATAAATAAGCCATATAGTCCACCACGCTGGCCTAGTGCAGGTTGGCGGACTTACATACCATCTTAGAGTATTTATATATAGAGGGAGCGCTGTCATACATTCGCGTTTTAAAAAACGTAGATATTTTCTTGTTCGTAATGTTGGTAGCGCTCCTATATTAGTAAAAATTGAATTAATTAATTAGCAATAAATTGCTATAAATTCCTTTGATAGCCGAAATTATATTTAGATATTATCTTTTTAAAACGAGTTTGAATGAAATTAAATAGACCTAAACTATTTATTTTTAAATTTTTTTCAAGTAATTTATGTATGTTTCACAACCTGTTCAAATATTAGCCAATAGGAGGGCAGAAAAAGGTGGCCCGGCACCCTTAGAGTATATACATATAGAGGGAGCGCTGGTACTTGAAAAACGTAGATAAAAATGGTGGTGCCGGGGCCACCTTTTTTTTCCCGCCAATCAGTATGGATTCAGACAGCGTGGGGTACACATGAAATCTTCTAGAAAGAAAAATCTTAAAATGCCATTTAGCGTCATTAAATTGTGCCCAAATTCTACTAAACGCATAATTAATAAGTATATAATTAGCTACCATAGGTAACATTGCATATTTATTAATATATCGAGAGATATAATCGACGGAATTTTACTAAAAAAAAAAAAAATTTGCGCGCTTTCTATAGACATATTTTTCAGTGTTGCAAATTTATAAAAAATATATTAACTCGATATCCTGGGTCGAAATTGTTTACACTGTTTTTTATTATAAATAAATGTATATGAAAAATAAAAAAACAATTTTACGTTACATTAAACCGACAAAATAAAATTATTGCCATCATTTATTTAATATGACAATGAGTTAAAATTTACTAAGTTTGTGACTAAATATGACTTGTAATGTAAATATTTTGAAATTCTCTGATCTTATATAATTGAACATAATTTTTAAATCTGTCTGACTTTAATCTGGATTGTGAATATTGGCCGCCATTTAAATTTTAGAGCCTTAGCGTGACTTCTGGTAGGAGGTATATATTTAACTAGCGGTTGGGCCCGGCTCCGCCCGGGTGCAGATACAAGTTTCAAAACGGCGGTTAAAATGTTTAATTCCAACTATGAATTTAGAATATCGACCAATGGGACCATGAAAAGCAAATAAAATTTCCTCGTATTTTCTAGAAATGTCACTACTGCATCCCTCCTATAGGTCATAACGTGATGATATATAGCCTATAGCATCCCTTGATAAATTTACTATACAACACTGAAATAATTTTTCAAATCAGAGCAGCGGTTCCTGAGATTAGCGCGTTCAAACAAACAAACAAACTCTTCAGTTTTATTATATTAGTATTATACAGGGTATATCAAGACTGCTACCGAAAACGAAGCCGGGTGGTAGTTTAAGCGACTTCAGACACAATGCAACAGAAAGAGTTGCAAAAAAAAGAGCCAATTTTTTTTTGTAATTTTCTTCGTATTACCATATTTAGGTGGTAAATACATTTTTTCCTAAAATAATAGTGTATACCCTTTAATTTATAAATACTCTAACATATAAGAGAGTTTAAATTATTATTTTAGCAGAAACTATGGATTTACCACCCAAAAATGACGATATTTAAAAAATCATAAAAAATAATTGTCGCGTTTCTATGCGAAAATTTTAATTGCATTGTGTTTGTAGCCACTAAAACTACCACCCGGCTTCGTTTTCGGTAGCAGTCTTGAGATACCCAGTATAATGTTTTTTTTTAGGATACCCCTGGATCGAAAATAAGACGCCAAAGCGTTAATATTATAAGAAGGAGTCGTTTAGAAGACTGTTGGATAGCTACAAAATATTTTTATTATAATTAATATGATGAGAATACATTTTTAATTTTTAAATCGTAGTGAACCAACAATGTAGACGGTCGACCTGATTTAAGGTTTCAGGAAGTCGCTGGATGCAGGCCACTTCCAACAGGTCGATGTGGAGATCCTTGGGGAGGCCTATGTTCAGCAGTGGACTTCCTATGGCTTTTTATGGGTGAAGAGAGGAAGAGAGGGTGAGGGAGACAGAGAGAGAACCTTAGATTTTGATTCTGAGAGCAATGGCAGCCACAATACTTTACCTATAAATGTGGCTTATTGGTACCGAGAAACCATCAGATATTAATTTTGAGAGCAATCGGTTTAATAAATAAAAAGTTCAAAATGGCGACCACAGTTTTTTAATCTACTTATAAATTTGGTTTATTGGTGCTGACTACCGAGATACCCTCAGATGTTGATTTTGAGAGCAATCGATTCAATGACTAAAAAGTAGAAAATTGCGGCCAGTTTTTTTAAATCTGTCTATGTACTTGGCTTATTGGTGTTGACATAACGTCAGATGTTGATTTTGAGAGCAATTGGTTCAATAAATAAAAAGTTCAAAATGGCGGCCACCGTTTTTTTAAGCCTTACTATGAATTTGGCATATTGGTGCCGAGATACCCTCAAATACTGATTCTGAGATAAATCGGTACAATAAGTAAAAACTTCAAAATGGCGGCCACGATTTTCAATACCGAATACGAACGAAGCTCGGCTATCGAAGCATAGGGACTAAAACATTTACCATTTCACCACCAAGCATTTTCAATATTGCAATGCTATTGTATAATAACGCACAGGTAAAATTACTTCGTATTCGCAGTGAAAACATATTCAGAATTATAGATAAACGTGTTAAAATAGTCGCCACAATTTTTCATTCTTTAAAAATATTATGTATCGATATTGTTATTGGGACCAAAAAACGTAATAAAAGAACATCGGCGAAAATGGACCATGAACGAGACCAGTTATGAATGGTACATCAAAAATTTTCATAATTTATTAGAGTCAAAATGCATATTTCAATTTATTTTAAAAAACCCGGATAAAAAAGAAAAAACTTAGTGTTTTTAATAATATTGAACGCATATGAGTGTGTTCCATCAGTCATACTTTGTTTTAAAATAAGGTTTTAACTACAACGTTGAAGGTAGTACTAAATTAAAAAAAAGTGTAGGTATTTTCTATGACACATGACTTTTCTTTGCGCTGTCATTTTGCTTTCTTTTGATTTCCGATTTACGACTACTGTTAATTCTCTGTTTATATTTGTGACTTGGCTTTAATCACGGACTCCGATATACCCTTGTATTTCTGGGCACTTTGTAAGATTAACCATTGTATAACGATAACGCTTTGTGATTTGGTTTAAAGTGTGAAGTTTACCATATTACCAACATGAACTCGGAGCAACAGTGCGCTCCTCAACAATTTATGCATTGTGTTCAATGCAATACCCGTCTTATTATACTCATTTCTGTAATCAGTGAGTGGGTCTATCCACTAATCGAAGTTTTTTTTAGCCATGAATCTACAAGGTAATCTATTTAGCATTTAGTCAATATGGTTTAGTATCCTGGAGTTCCCACAGGAAAAGTGTGTGTGTATTGATGAAAAACAATGATGCCAAACTTCCAAATCAAGGAGAGACGGAATAACTAAGTATTGTTGTAACTGTGTAGTAGGACGTCGCACAGTACTGTTGCTGTGTCCATGTCATGACTTTGATGTTGCTGCCCCTGCAGAGTTCTTAGATTCTATTGTAATAAGAGAAGATGAGAAATAATACATTTAAAAAATGTTTTCTGTATTTTATTTTATTTTGCGTTTTATTTTTGTGACCACTGCGTATTATATTCCTATAGTAACATATAGGGGGATTTTTCAAGTGTGTGTGGATGGCCAAATACGAAACTATGAAGAATAGCGAAAAATACTCAAAACAGACTAGTAAATTCTGATAAAATTCTGCGAAATAATGACAGCAAAATACTACATTTTCTCTCATTACCTTAAGGTAACACAGGTATGGTGTACACCATATTCAACGGTTATTTTGTTTTATGACAGGGGATATTATAGAGCATAGTAATTACTAAGCTATCATTATGATTTAGTACACTTTTCTTCCTAGGTACATGATAACCATAAGACAATGACATTATAATGTGCTATTTTTTATTAGTATAATCGTAACCTAAAAAAATACAAATATATGAATAATAAAACTAAAATCTCCGGCTTTGCAGAAATCTTTTTGTAACTGGACATCACTCCTCATGCACTATAAAACACAATTAACTATATCCCAGCTGTGTACTATATATTTCTTTGTCAGGTCCCAAAATGTATGGACGTGACCGATGTTCTTTTGATACAGTTGGGGAAAATATGTTAACCGGCAACCCTAATGCAACAATGCTACCAACATTACGACCAAGAAAATATCTACGTTTTTTAAAACACAAATGTATGACAGCGCTCCCTCTATATGTATATACTCTAAGCCGGCACCACCATTTTTATCTACCTTTTTGAAGTACCAGCGCTCCCTCTATATATAAATACTCTAAGCATACCATAGAAATTCTTATGAATCGCTATGGTATGCAGGTTTCCTCACGATGTTTACCTTCACCGTTTTAGTGCGTGGTGATTGACTGTGAATACACACATGACTCCGAAAAGTCAGAGGTGTGCCCTATGTGCATATGAATAAATAACCATTTTATTATTAGGCATATGCACTTAATAAGCTCTTAGTTATTATAGTCCATACAAATGAATACGCTATAAAAATGGAATCGAATCTGATAGCAGCCATGTTTATTTCTATACCTTAATGTCTAGTAAAAGAACTTACTAGCAATCATTTCTGTACAAGCTAACATTTTAAACATTATATTTGGTCTACCCCTAGAAGTCTAATATACTTTGGTATATTAGACTTCTGCATACTTAAAAATAATATTATCCTAAGGTCTAAGATATTATTTTTCAAATAATGTATTTGACATTAATTCTAACTGGTTATTTCTGAGCACACATAAGGAAAAAGTAGGATTAATTGATGAAAGAAAACTAAAATCAAACAAAACTTAAGGACAATAAAGTACAACCAGATCTTGCTTTATATTTTTTATTTATATTCGCCTAAAAATAATCTCCAGTCAAAACATCTAGGAACAATGCCAGTGCTCCCATATTGTACTATTGTCTTTTTTTTTTTTTTTTTTTTTTTGACGTGAGTTACGTACGCTCAGCCCTTAGTTTAAGCCATTTAGATAAGATAACTAATGTCTTCATAGAATTTAAATTGAAACCACCAGTGTAACTTAGATATAAGAATAAGAATTGTAAGTCAGTCTAAAATACACTCTCGTGTAGAACACTTGTCTTTTTTAAAAGCTCCTCCGGCTCGCTCCTTGTATAACTGGCGCAGTCGTGGTAGGATAGTTCCAACTCGCGACATCGGTCATCTTTTGCATAAACCTCTGCGAATCGACTACGTTAC
This sequence comes from Hyles vespertilio, assembly GCA_009982885.2. NCBI lineage: Eukaryota > Metazoa > Arthropoda > Insecta > Lepidoptera > Sphingidae > Hyles > Hyles vespertilio. The sequence continues at coordinate 24,138,552 of CM042816.1, forward strand.
GAGCGACTATCCAGAACCTATCAATCGGGACCGGACGGCGACAATACAGTGTTCCTGACTCCACGGTGGTTCAGCGATGTGGTATTGGAGGTAAGATCAAATTCTTTTACTACCCAGTATCCCTTGCTCTACTCCCGCGTTTTTGTGTGTTTAGTGTTTGTTGTTTTGACCTCAAATCGGTAAAAAGGACAGTGCTAAGTACATTAATTTATTAAATTGCTTAAAATCAGTGAATTAATAAATACATAAGTTATTAAAATCTCCAATCGATTTAAAGCTTATTATTTAAATTGTTTTTACTTAAAATCAGTAAAATCAAATAACTTCTAAATAAAGTGTTACATAAAAACCCTAACCCGGTTTAACACATATATAAGTAAAATAAATCTCTTAGTTACTTTTTAGTAAAATATATAAAGTTTTTAAAATGACACAAGAGGGAGTAACCCCGTTGTCACAGCTGGCGCAAGCAGCCACACGTTCAATATCAGTCAACTACGACTTAATTGACAAAGTTTTGCCAATATATGATGGCAACAGTAAATCATTAAACTTTTACATAAGATGTGTAGAAAGTGTTTTAAAAAATCATGGTATACCCAGCACAGACCATATTGTGTTATGCCTTATTCGAAACAAAATAATAGGAAAAGCTTTAGAGGCCATCTCACTCGAGGTAGATATAGAGAATTGGTCATCGATAAAAACCGCTTTACTAAATAGATTCGGTGAACAACGTAACGAAGTTCAGTTGTTACAGGAAATGATGCGTTGCACCAAATCCAGAAATGAATCGTGCGAAGCATATGGCAAAAAAATTAGAGATCTATTAGATGCATTGTGCAGTGTAGGTGAATCTGCTACAAAAGATAGTAGATATTACCAGACAGTGGCTATAGATACATATATAGATAACATCGACTATAACATTGGTCTTGGTGTTAGAATTAATTATCCGCAGACATTAGAAACAGCGATAGCGTTAGCTAGACAGGAAGAACTTAAGTTGAAACGGGCGGAAAATAAAATAACACAACCCCTGTTTCAACCCAAACAAACGTTTAATCGACCATACATAGGGACGAGACAACCCTATGCAGGCAATAACTTGTCAGCGCAGAATTTTAATCCGCGCGCTATTAAGCAAGAACCATCCGCGCAATTTAAAAGCCTGGGTTTAGCGAAAAATTTAGGTTCGCGCACATACCCAAATAAAGTTAACAATATTTGCGAAAATATAGAAAGCTACGAAACGTCCTACGACGTAGACGATGTAAATGATAGTGTAGCTTCTACTACACAAATTAGTGAATCCTCGAATTTTCAGGTAGATGCCTTAGAAAATCCAAAACCTTGATACATTATCTACCGGAATATGAATACATAATTGACCAGTTACCGTATATACAGGTACCAAACATAGGTAAATTCTTAATAGACACCGGAGCTTCACGCTCGCTTATCAGTACGGATGTGTTATTTAATAAACACATTGCGAAGAATGTTTATGTTCAACCGTTTAAGATAAACACAGCTCACGGGACTTCTTCCCACGATAAGATCTTACAAATGTCTTTGTTCTCAATTTTAGGAACGGATGTTGATCATAATTTTTTAGTATTTGACTTTGATGAAAATTATAAAGGTTTAATAGGAAGCGACATACTTAGTACTTTTGGATGTCGAATAGACTATAAAAGTAAGAAATTAATTACAGAATCGAACACAATAGACTTATATTTCAAAAAAATAAAAATCGTAAGAAATATCAATGAAAATGTACAAGTGAATAAATTCACAACTGAAGAAATTAATTCAGAATTAAAAAATAATTTACGCAGAATCAGAACAGAACATTTAAATATTGAAGAAAGACGCGAAGTAAATAAACTTTGTTTTCAGTATCGCGACATTTTCTATGTAGAAAATCTCCCGCTAACATTTACACATTCAGTTAAACATTCATTGCGATTAACTGACCAGACTCCTATATTCACTAAAAACTACAGGCGTCCGCCTTGCGAACAAAATGAAATCCAAAAACAAGTGGACAGCCTAATAAATAAAGGAATTGTTAGAGAAAGCATGTCACCTTGGTCGAGCCCAGTTCATTTAGTACCAAAAAAACAAGACGCATCAGGTCAAGTTAAATGGCGACTTGTTGTAGATTACCGTAAATTGAACGAAAGAACCATTGAAGATAAATATCCTATACCTAACATTAGTGATATTTTGGATAAATTAGGAAGAGCGCAGTATTTTACTACGTTAGACCTCGCTTCAGGATACCACCAAGTCGATATGGACCTGAACGATATAGAAAAAACAGCTTTTACAACTGACAAACATTATGAGTTTCTTAGAATGCCCTTTGGCTTAAAAAACGCACCTAGTACGTTTCAACGCCTTATGAATAACATACTTAGAGATTTATTAGCAGATGGAACGTGTATCGTTTACTTAGACGATATTCTTATTTATTCCACCTCATTACAAGACCATATGACTAAATTAAAGAAAGTGTTTCAAAGACTTAGAGAACATAATTTTAAAGTGCAATTAGATAAATCAGAATTTTTAAGAAAAGAAGTAGGATATCTTGGGCACGTGTTAACCCAAAATGGCCTAAAGCCTAACGAGGATAAAATCCTTGCTGTAAAGAAATTCCCAATTCCAACCACTCAGAAAGAAATTAAATCTTTTCTTGGACTTGTGGGTTATTATAGAAAGTTCATTCCAGATTTCGCTAAATTAACAAAACCATTAACGAAATGTTTGAAGAAAAATGCTAAAGTAATTCATACACCTGAATTTATAGAGGCAGTAAATAAGTCGAAACAAGTTTTATGTAACGCTCCTGTGTTACAATACCCAGACTTTAATAAACCGTTCATATTAACAACAGATGCTTCAGAAGTATCAGTAGGTGCTGTTTATCCCAAGGAACAGTTGGTTCTGATAAACCTATAGCGTACGCGTCACGTACCTTATCTGAAACAGAAAGTAAATATGCACCCATAGAGAGAGAATTACTAGCCATAATTTGGGCTACTAAATACTTCAGACCATACCTATATGGCCGCCAATTTACTATATACACAGACCATAAACCCTTAACATGGTTAATGTCCCTTAAGGACCCCAATTCGAAACTTACCCGATGGCGTTTACGTCTCGAAGAATACGATTATAAAATAGCATATAAAAAAGGTAAATATAATACCAACGCTGACGCATTATCACGAATAAAAATAAATGCGTTAGACGCGATAGAGAAACCAAGTACGTCCGAACAAAAAGAATTAATTGACGAACTCGAGTCTCTAGGAGAAGGACCCTCGTCAATAAGGTCACTTTTACAATTAGATGATTTGCTACCCCCTGCATCAAATGAAGTATTAACAGATACAAATGTTTTGGAACAATTCGAACAAAACATAAATAATATACCGAATTGTCCCGACGCAATAGATAAAAAGTTAAAGCAGTTCCATATTCGGAGTTCCCCTGGCACGGAATATAGAATAGAGGATAAATCAAAAAATAATTACAGTATTAAACATGTATTTATACCTATTAATAACACAGAAGAGGAAACAATAAGATTTTTGAGAGAACATACAATTGCAGATAGGAAATTTTATTGCTATTTCCATAACGAAGAATTATACACAGTTTTTTGTAAAGTATATAATTCAGTATTCGACCAACGTGGTCCAAAGCTATTTAGATGTCTCACACGCGTCACACTTGTTGATGATACCTGTGAACAGAAAACATTAATAAAAAAATATCATGAAGGAAAAACATTACACAGAGGTATCCAAGAAACGTGGAAGCATCTTCAAAAGAATTACTATTGGACAAATATGTTAGTTTCAGTTCAAAAGTATATAAACGAATGCGAGATTTGCCTTAAATCTAAATATGAGAGAAACCCATTAAGACCACCGTTAGCCTTAACGGACACACCCGATAAACCTATGCAGCATTTGTATATGGATTTATATAGTTCTGATGGTATTACGTTTTTAACCGTAATAGATAACTTTACGAAATTTGCACAGGCAATTCCCCTGCAGGCTTCTACAAGTATCCATGTCGCGGAAGCCCTTTTACAACTTTTTGCGATATTAGGCATACCTAATAAGATAACCACAGATTCCGATCATAAATTTGACAATGACGTTGTTAAGGAAATATGTACGATGCATAGAATTAGTATCCATTTTACAACGCCATATAACCCAAACTCGAATTCACCAATAGAAAGATTCCATTCAACTATAGGCGAATTAATAAGATTACAGAAATTAACTGATAAAAATGATATATCAATCCTTATGAGAAATGCTATAATAGCATATAATAATACTATACATAGTGCGACAGGCTTTACACCATTCGAGTTGCTCTATGGTCATACAAGTAGCCGTAATCCTTTAGAGTTATTTTATACACAAGAATATTATCAGGATTACGTATTAAAACACAAAAGTCAGATGGAAATTGCACAAAAACTAGTAGCTTCAAAATTAACATTTGACAAAGAAAAGGTAATACAGAGGGCCAACAAAAATAGCGAAAGTATTACACTAAAAATAGGTGAAAAGGTATACAAACAAGTTGCAAAGTCAACTCGCAGCAAGAAAACCGAACCTCGCTATTTAGGACCTTATACAGTTGTCAGAATCCATCCAAATAACATAATTGAAATAGTTGGAAAACATGTTAACGCTAAGACGATAAGGGTTCATTGCCGATTGTTAAGACGACCCTCTCAACTTACAGAATCGTCATCTTCAGGCTCATCGCCGGAAGCATCGGATCCCACGCAGATCCAGTAATTCAGCCAATCCATACTGAAGACGGTCTCTTAGTTATTAAAGACGCAAAAATAGTACATAAGACAGACACATATAGTTTACTATGTACATATAACACGAGCTATTTATATCATGTTTTTCAGGAATATATAAGTATTTACTCCAAGATTGTGTTAGTTGAAAATTCGCAACACACATATGCAGAGAGATACGTGCATAGGCAGCAAATTCAGTATTTAATTGATAACATTGTTAGTAAATTCTTTTACATACTACCAATGAATACATTAAGGAATAAAAGAGGATTAATAAATGGTTTAGGCACTATTGTGAAAGCATAAGTGGAAATTTAGACGACAGCGATGCGCAACATTTTGAGAACGAAATAGATAAACTGCGTAAACAGACGTATGCTGTTACAGATAGTCAAAAGTTAGCATTAGCCTAATGAAGCAATTCATTGACGAATATAATGAAAATTTAAATAAAATAGAGAGAAATTTGGATATGGTGGTAACGAATGTTAATAACGTAAATAAAAATTTGTCTTTGTTAACGTCACGATTAGAGATGCTCCAATCTCATATCCAAATCGAGAATGGCTTACAGCTCATATACGATAAAGTTAGTATTTTGGAATCCGCTATAACGTTTGCATCCATAGGGAAATTACACCCCAGTGTCATAGACCCTATGTATTTGTTAACAGAGCTGATTAAAGTTGAAAAAACTTACAAACTACCCTTAGAAGCCAGACGTGAGAATATGTATCTTATTGAAAAGGTAATAAAGGTCAAAGCATACAACACACCTAATACACTCACCTTTATATTAGAAATACCCATTGTGAGTCCTGTCACTTATGACCTCCTTCACGTCTATTCCTTACCGAACAGTAACAATTTAACCCGCATCCCCATTGCACCTTACCTTATACTGGGTAGTACTGAGTTTACTTACCTTCAACAACCATGCCAACGAATAACCGACGAGCTTCAGATATGCAGTCACTTAGAACTTAAGAAAATAGAAAATAACGCAGACTGCATTATCCACATTATACATCACATGCCAGCCGAAAATTGTCGACTAGCTAATGTTAACATGCCCGCCGTGAAACTCCAAGAGATACAAGAAGGTACCTGGCTCGCTATAACAAGAAGCCAGGAGATCGTCAAAACAAAATGTGGCGAAAAGGAGAGTTTTCAGCGTATACAAGGCGCATACTTATTAAGTGCTACGGAAGGGTGCCTACTCTACATAAATGGCGTAACGTTACGAACGCATCGTAGCAGAGTTACCGTAAAGGAACCCATTCCTTTGCCAAGGATCGAGATACCACAGATTAATATAACATTAAATCAGATAAAATTGGAACATGTGGATCTTGATAAATTAAACATCATTGCTGCTCACACCCCGTCAGTTCCAGACATGGGAGGAGCTACGCGCCTACGACGAACCCCAGCTGGACTTCAATTGTCACCCTGAGTGTTATAATATTAACCCTGATATGCTTGGGCACCCGTTATTACAGGACCAGGCATAAACCACCCCAAGAACAAGGACACATCGCTATAGAAATGGTGGAACCAGCCAACGTGCAGCGCAGTGGTCCTACGTCGGTGGAACCGTCCCTCCAGAGGACACTACTGTATCCATCCCTCGCTACGGAGACACCAACTTCGGCCGTACGCAGCCCTCTGGGAAGGGAGGAGTTACGTACGCTCAGCCCTTAGTTTTAAGCCATTTAGATAAGATAACTAATGTCTTCATAGAATTTAAATTGAAA